>VZZY01022712.1:0-14512 GCA_013400335.1 Eurystomus gularis
TGGGTGTCACACTTGCTAATCTTCAGCCCACGGGGACCTCCCCGGTTAGCCAGGACTGCTGGTAAATTATAGAAAGCGGCTTGGTGAGCACTTCTGCCGGCTCCCTTAGTACCTTTGGGTGGATCCCATCTGTCTCCAAAGACTTGTGTCTGAGTTGTGCAGCAGGTCACTAATCATTTCCCCTTGGATTATGGGGGCTTCATTCTGCTCCCCATCCCTGTCTTCCAGCTCAGGGGGCTGAGTACCCAGAGAACAATTGGTCTTTCTATTAAAGACTAAGGAAAAGGCAGTGTTAATTACCTCAGCCGCCTTCTCATCCTCTGTCACTAAATTTCCCCCCACATCCAATAAAGGATGGAGATTTTCCTTAGCCCTCCTTTTCTTGTTAATATATTTACAGAAACATTGTCTTTTACAGCAGCAGCCAGATTAAGTTCTAGTTGGGATTTGGCCCTTCTAATTTTCTCCCTCCATAACCTCACTCATCCTTGTAGTCTTCCTGAGTTTACTGCTCCTTCTTCCAAAGGTCATAAGCACTCCTTTTTTTTCCCCTGACTTCCAAACAAAGATCTCTGTTCAGCCAGGCTAGTCTCCTTCCCTGCTTGTCTTTCAGCACATGGGGATGGCCTGCTCCGGTGCCTTTAGGAGTTCCTTCTTGACAAATGTCCAGCCTTCCTGCACACCTTTTCCCTTCAGGACTGCCTTCCTAAGGGACTTTGTCAACCAGTCTCCTGAACACACCAAAGCCTGTCCTCAAGAAGTCCAAGATGGCAGTTCTACTGAACCCTTTCCTTACTTCTCCAAGAATGTAAAAGTGTCATTTCATGATCACTATGCCCAAGACAGCCTCCAGTCCTCATATCACCCACAAGTCCTTCTCTGTTCACAAACAACAGGTCCAGCAGGGCACCTTCCCTAGTTGGCTCACTCACTAGCTGTGTCAGAAAATTATCTTCCATACACTTCAGGAACTTCCTGTACTGTTTCCTCTCTGGTGTATTGTATTTCCAGCACTCATCTGGTAAGTTGAAGTCCCCCAAAAGAACAAGGGCTAGTGATTGTGAGACTTCTCCCAGCTGCTTATAGAATATTTTGCCTCTTCATCCTGTTTGGGTGGTCTATATAACGGACTCCCACCATAATATCTGCCTTGTTGGCCCTCTGCCCGATTCTTACCCATAAACATTCAACCGTATCATCACCATCATTAAGCTCTAGACAATCAAAACACTTCCTAACATGCAGGGCTACCCCACCACCTCCCCTTCCTTACCTGTCTCTTCTGAATAGTTTATAGCCATCTACTGCAGCACTCCAGTTGTGCGAGTCATCCCACCACATTTCTGTGATGGCCATGACGTCATAGTTCTCCTGCTGCATAACAGCTTCCAGTTCTTCTTGTTTGTTGCTCATGCTGTGTACATTGATGTAGGTACACTTCAGCTGGGCTATGGATCATACCACCTTTTGGTGGGGAGCATCCCTAATTCCTATCTGACCATTCTCAGACACTTCCATGGTTTCCAACTCATCAATAACCCTTGCATCTTTGCTGCCGCATTGATCTCCATCCCATGCTTCCACTGAGATGGCAGACCAAAGGACCTCACTAGCATACCATCAATCAAACCTCTGTGCCCAAACTTAGCTCCAGCGAGCCTTATTTTATCTGTTTCCCCCTTCAAATACAGTTTAAAGCTCTTTCAATGAGCCCTGCTAACTCCTGAGATCTTTCACCCCCTCTGGAACAGGCGTACCCTGACAGCTCCAAGCAGGCCCGGTGTCATGTACACTGGCCTATGACAAAAATTCCCCAAATTCTGCCGGTGACACCAGGCTCAGAGCCAGGTAACAAACTTCTGGCTCTTCCTGTTTCTTCATTCATCATTTCCTGCAACTGGAAGGATATGGGAGAACACCACTTGTGCTCCTGATCACTTAACCAGTCATCCCAAGGCCCTGAAATATCTCGATTGCCTTCGGACTTCTCGTTGCAACTTCATCACTGAAAAATCAGTAATAGATAGTAATCTGAGGGCTGTATCAGGGTAGGAAGTTTTCACATCTTTAACCAGGGCCCCGGGGAGACAGCAGACTTTCCTAAGAAGTGAGTCTAGTCTGTGTATTCAGCTTTCTGTTCCCATTGGAAAGGAGTCACCTGACAATGATCCACCTTTTTTTGTTTGTGGATGCAGTTTCGATTCAGGGTGTAGGCCAATTTAACCTTGGAGACACCTCTAAGCTAGATGAACCATTGTCCTCATTATTGTTTGGTCCCACTTGCAGAGTCTCATACCTATTACGCAAGGACCAGGGATGGTGAGGTAGTCACAGAGGGGCCGTGCCCGCTGTGCCAGGTGGGAACATGTTACCATTGCCCCCTGGCCCTGGAGTCACTGTGTACAGCCAGGCGGAGAGAGGACCGGGAATCCCCCGTGTCTTGTGTCCTGTCTGCCTGTTGGGAAGGTGGGATGCGATTCCAGTAGCTGATCTCTCTCTTGCACTCCCTGATACTCCTCCATCTACTCACCTCCTCCTAGAGCTCTGCCACTAAGGGGAGTTCCTCTGCCTAGGCATGCCTCCCAGCAGCTCACCGCTGCTTCCCTGTACCGCTGTAAAAGCCTGGTACAGCCTGCCGGGTGACACCGGAGTGGCAGCAGAGCTCAGGGAGACCATGGCTTTCTGCCAGTTGGATACCATCGCTCCTGGGTCGAGCTGGCAGGGCTTCAGTGCCCTTCCTGTGCAAACCGCTGCCCCACACTCTGGCTCTGGTCACTGGCACTCCCCAGGCTGCTTTTTATAGGCATGGGGGTGGCCTCAGTTGCCCTGGAAGGGCCCAGGCCTCCTCAGCTTCTCCTGAGAGCTGCCAGCTCCCGGTGGGTCTCTCCACTGCTCTGGCCTTTCCCTGCCTGAGGAAAACCTGCTGTGCGCCGAGGTCCACTGCTCCACTGCACGCTGGGCCAGCTCCAGAGCAGCTTCCCTCAGCCAGAGTAATCTTTAAGGCCTTCATTTAATCAGTTGTTCAAGACGTTAGTACCTAGATTTCTAACAAAGATTAACTGGATGGGATGGTAGGAAGTTAGAAGTAAACATTCAATTACAAGTACTTCATAAAACAACCTGGTTTTGTTACCTGATACTACATACTGCTTTTACACGTGTACACAATTTTAAAAAAATCTAGACAGTAATAAAAGCAAGAATGTCAAGTGTCCCAGCAATTAACTATCCCTTCATCTATTACTCTCCCCAGTTACCCAAATGAAAAAAATAAGAATATTTTGGTTAGACATTAAACTCTTCTCAGTGTCTAGAGCTATTGTTACCAGGAGCTCTATGCTCCTAAGACTGTATTTGGCAACTAACACTCTGCCCCTAAACAACATTACAAGGTCATATCCACTGCATACATCTGAAGCGTTAATGAATCTATTGCCCAAGTTCTGACACCTAAGCCACCAAAATTTTGGGACCCTCCTTCAGTTTTGGAACTGCTCTCACACTTTTTTATGGCCTGTAATTTTAACTTTTGAAACAGAGTTATGTGGGAGATGAATTTATGACTTTGTGGATCAACACATACACTCAGGTCAACTGGGACAGTTTCACTTACACTGCTTGATATGACTGCGTAAATGCCACCCTGCAGCCACAAAATCTTTCCCACCTCAGCCCCTAGGTGCATAACCTAGCTGCTGCCCCATCATCGTGATGAGGATACTTAATGATTTGGCTCCATTACTTCTACTTTGAATCAATAGCTTGTGAGTTTGGATAATGTAACTATATTGATTCAGTGGGGTTTTTTGTTTTCTCAATAGCTTAAGCATAGAGGATATAGAATTTCATTATTAGACCACTAATGTTTGGAAAAGGACATCATAAATGCAACTCTCTTTGGCATTAAACAGAAAAGAGAGAGCGAGCGACAGAATTCTATCTCTAAACCAAAAGTGAATTAAAATGGCTAAGAACAATTATCAGTTGACAAAGAAAACTACTTGCACAAAAGGAATTATCACTGTGACACAATATTAAGGGAAAAACAAACTTTAACAATGGAATGACTAATTTATCTTTACCTGTGCCTCTTCAAGAAAGTGCAGATTCACAGTAACGGTTGCAGGGAAGTGGTGGAGGGTGCCAGAAAAAGATCCAGAAGGAATCTGTCTTGTTCAACCTGAGTTCGGGATTTTTTTTGCTTAGTGAAAATATGCCCAATGTGACTACTATAATATGACCTTTTACGTGTGTGCTTATAATGGGACTCTTCATACTAAGAAGTATGCCTTTTTGCTTGTTTGTTTGCATAAACAGTTTGAAATATTTTTTAAAAGTTTTAAACTGGTTTTAATTGAGAAAATTTTTTTTCTAAAATACAGAAGGAAAATAAACCAGAACATTCCTGAAATACTAAAGGCTTACAAATAGTTATTTTCTTTTTATTTTCTCACACAGTTTTGGCATAAGATTGTTCCTTCTATACCTGAATTTTCAATTTAAATAATTTCATTTCATTTCACAGAACTCTTCCTGCAAAGCCTCTCTCGAAAAGTTTCAGAACATCTTCATCTAACATCTTCAACATTTGTAATCCAAAAGTAATGCAGGAACTCTACTTGAATCTGTCTGTTAAGCAATATAACAGCTGGCTATAATCCTGTTGTTCAGAAGAAACTTACTAAAAGACTAAAAAAACAAGAGGTGGAAATAATTTCTTTGCTCAATGTCTTCCAATTTACAATATCTGTAGTACCAGTCCATAAATAAGATGCAAAGTGCAGGAGAGCAGAGCTTTAAGTACAGATTTTAAAAAGCTATTTTCCCTTCCTGCACAGGGCTTTCCGTGTCATGCTGTGTGCTCCCCACAGTAAATACAAACCCCGGCTGCTTTAAGAGTTTGCATTTTTCAGCCCTTAGACAAGAACTCCTGTCTCCAGAACCTCAATAGTTATCTCAAACGCATCAGAATGTTTTCAGCTCAAATTTCCTACAAAAAGCCTTTTCCCATTAAGTAGATCAGCTGTTAGGGAATACATCTTTTATACATATCACTATACAAAATATCATTATTTAGTAACACATCTTAGAAAAGCATCAGCTGCCAGCAATAATACTACCTTTTATAAGATGCATCAGAAGATACAAGAGCAAGTAAATGCCATCTGTTTCCATAAAAAAGCATCCTTTTTATAAATGGTTTGAGAATTTTCACAGCAAATACAGTAGTCATTTTACTTTTTGAAAGGCTTTAAAGAAACCTACTGAGGTATTTGCTGTCTTGCTCCCTGAACCAAGAAGAGAACAGAGAGCATCCTGTTCCGCCTGGTGGCTGAGAAGCAAAGAGCAAGCTATTACAGTATTATGTGCTCACCCATACTGGCCTTTCCCTGGGATAAAACAGAGGTCTTCTTGCTAAGAACTTGAACATGAACTCAGCAACGGTTTCTTCTTCACCCCTCTAAAGGCCTTGCCTCAAGCACTGTAATTTCTCTTCAGCAGGAAATGCTAGAATAGCTTCAAGGATTATGTCTGAAGCTACAATTTCAATGTCTTAAAATACTGTTACTATCTGCTGGGAGGAATATACCAGTTTGGAGGAAAAAAAGGTAGATCTATCTCTGAGGTTTTTTGACAGTGGATCTTTGTCTTTGTAGTTAACACATCTTTTTCGCAAACAGTCTTTATATTAATTGGAAGAGTCCTGCCAAAGGAATACCAGGAAGTGGTTGAATGCCAAGCCACAAGAAATAAGTTTGAGTAAACATTTCTGTTATGTAGTTTATGAATAAATCAACCACTTACTTGGCAATTCACAATACAACACAACTTTGCCCAATTGCCTCTAAAAAAAATGTTTTGCTTTGTTTTTTTTAATTTTCCTTCTGTATAGCAGTTAAGTTTTTAGAGCAATATATACATCTGATATCAAAAGACAAAGTAAGTTCAGGAAGTATTTTCAACACCTCTTTGATTGATACAGCAACATGGAGAACGTACTAAATAGTCACAAATGTACTAAATAACTCACAAATATTAAAGATCCCTTTTTAAAAACAAGCTGGCTTCCTCAACACCCATCAGCTCTTAAGTGAACTTAGAACAAATGGGGAAAACTGCTCCAATCTTTTGCATCTCTTCTTTTGAAAGGTTTGTCACACTGCACTTCTCATCATTTTCCCTATTACTTTTTCTGATTTGCAGTATTAAAAAACTCATAGTTTTAATTTCAAGCTATGTTTGCTCTTTTCAAAGGACAGAAAATTTGACATCTGGCAACGGCAAATTGAGTAAGTACACGTATGTTATGAACTAATTCAGGAAGGTGACAGTGGCAAGCGCTCCTCCTTCTGCATACATGGTGAGCAAGAAATACTAGTTGACCAGTAGATAAACCATCATTATCGCCAAGAAGAGATCCTGACACCATTTCTTCTTTCTGTCTTCCCATCTATGACAGGTATTTTCAGCTGTAATTGAGTGAAGGAAGACTCAAAGAGCAGGATGTGCAGCCACAGAGAGGCCATTTCTTCAGCAGAGGTGCTGACTGGAACTGCCACACACTCTTTGCTACCTTTCCCGCTTTATGCAAATCAGGAAGACTTACAGGTAGACTCATATCCATATTCAACATGATAAATCTGTCTAAATTTCTTTATGTTCCCTTAGGGAATCCTCTATTACTTAAATGTTTTGGAGAACATCTGTCCCATTCCCTGCTATGGAAAGGCCCCTCTAATATTAGTTGTCCCAGCCCCCCTCTAGAACAAGTGTGTCCATTCTTCCTACTGAGCAGATCCCAATAAAAATCAAGTGGTTGCTTTGTAGACAGTCTTTCTTTACCTAAAGTTTTTACTTTTCCTACTGACTTATGATTAATACACTGAGAAGATTTATTTTTATTCTTCCAGTTAGCTGCACTATAAGCAGTTATTAAAATGTTATAATACAGAATTACATGTGGGCTACATGAATCGCATTCAAAACAAGATCTACAGGCACACTGACAGATAATGAATTATCAGTTTTCAAAGTAGCTGTTGGCAGTCCTAGAAAGGACCAAGCTCACCTTACTGCGACATGCTAAGCACGCATTTAGTAAAATGCTGTAAAACAGAATAGCCACTTCCTTCAGGTAGGAAGGAAACCTCACAGAAACTGACTCCGGAAGGTGTATTTGAGTCCTACACAGATGAAACAACTATCACAGCACCTTAAAAACAACCAGTAAGACTATCTTCTGGTTTAAAAATGTTTATTTAAAGAAAATGAGATCTATACCCAGATGGCCAGGAGAAAAAAAAAAATTCCTCAGTTTTCCCCCCAAAACTGTTACTCTGCAATTTACCTTTTCTTTACGTTTCAGCTTCAATGTTTTATAAAAAAAACAAAAACAAAAACAAAAACAAACAAAAAACCACAACAACCCTGAACTTTCATTTCCTTTTCCTATGTTATTAGACCTGAGGAAATTAAGTACCTTTCACTGAAGGGTTGCATGGGATGTGAGAAGAAACCGCAATAAAACTTATTCACAATATACAAGTATAAAAATATCTTGCTTGGGATTCAGTATTATAATTTAATAACTTTTTGTTGTTTCATAGGTATCTGGAAAAGGTACAGATACATGTCCTGATCCTGTTACAAGAGGTAGAATGCCAGCATTTGGCACAACATTCCAGGAGAGAGTTAAAGTGATGTTCCTGTTCCCCCTGCAAAAGTAACAAAGACTATTAGCATGAATACTCAAGTTAACCGATTTAATTAATAATTACTAATAGTAAATAAATTGGGATACAAATTGTTTTCCTGACCCAGAAACAATGGGCTTTTAAATTTTATGTAGTTACTTTATGAAGTATTATCTATTTTCCAGATAAGACTTTTTTGGTTTTTTACTGTTATGCAACTCCTTTGGAGCTGAGCGCATCACAGAACCAATTCTACACAGAATAGAATATTGGAAGCAGAAACCCAGAAGCTTATTGCTCATATTAGCAATGCATCTTCTTGACTACAGAAGAAATAGAATATTTTGTTTCCCAAGGTCATCTTGTCATAATGAAATTACAAAGATGCAACAGACTGACAGAATATCAGACAGAACATAGGTACCTCACCAGAGCAATAAAAACACAAAATGCAAAGCATGCAAGTAAATCAAGACATCATGAATAGTAATAATACAAAAAGGATTTACTTACTTGAGACCATTTCCATCATCAAAGAAAAAATACTTAGACTTCATGTCTTTTAAGAACAGCCTAGGGTTATCTCCCCTCAACATGATCTTGTCCCAAAGGACCACTTGGTTTAGAGCCTAAAAATACAATTGTAATTAAGTCAGCAAGGTTCTTTACAAGACCATATTCAGTTGCTGAAATTTCCTAGAATTATTAATCTAAAAACCCTGAACTTGAAGTACATGCTTGCAGTTCATAACTAATTTATATAACCAATGCTTTACAGGGCAGGAAACTAGTACTGCTACACACTGAAGCGTGGCACAGAATAAATGGGAACAGAGAACAGCTCAATAAAACATGAGAAAGCCAGTTTTAAAAGGCATAAGCTTTCAAAGACCAACAGAGTGTGATGGGTTTTCTTTTTGAATTGCAAAGGTAAGTCACTTTTAAAGCAGTATTCAGACTTCCTTTCAAATAAAGAACTTAAACTGATCTATAATGACACTGTCTAGGTATTTAACATTTTTCCAATTTTAATGGAAAAAATCTCTACTTGGATTGCAAGCATAACCTATGGTACCACTGAATTCTAGTTTAAGCTACTGGTCACATTGCAGGGATATAGAGAAGGCCTGCAGGGGGGTTTATCCTGCTATACAAAACTATCGCCTTACTTTTTTTTTTCCCTACGGTATCTTAATTTTTCTATACATGCTGATGGATATAGTGTTTGTATTCAAATAGTTTTTAGGGTTCTTTATTAGATCCTGGGGCTTCACTGTCTTGCTTCACCTTTTAGATTTTTTTTTTTTACATAAAACACTAGTGAGAAACAGTTTTTCTAAATTGTTCTATAAGGTACTAAACAAGACTGTTCAGCACCTAACTACTTGAAAAAACAGTATATTTAAATAATACACAAATATTTAAGAATTTGGGATGCATCTTTTGTATTGTTCATTCAATCTGTCCACCTGTGGTCTATTAACAAAAGATACACCACATCTGGCCAGACCAAAGGCCACTGTATCTTGCTTCTAACAGCAGTCAACTGTAGAACATTAAGAAAAAGTAAAATGGACAGAGCAAGTAAGTGAAAAAACTCATTTACGGTCCAATATTGGCATGTGTTACTTCACTCTGTTAGGCCCACATCAAGTTAGGTTTCATGAGGGTGAACTTCTCACCCTGCAGTTAAACTGTCAAGAAAATAACAGCCATGAAGGCCAGTAAAAACAGCCCAAGCTAGTAGGAAACACTGGTGCCTTAACTCTTCCCAGCACAACTTCTGAATGTTAAAAATAGCTGCAGTACCAAATGGGTAATTGCTTCAACTTTCTTTTTCATACTTACATTGTTTTTTGTTGAATATTCTGCAGACAAATATAGAAACAATTGTTTAACATTCCAGTCAAATATACTCTGCAGATGTATGCGTGTTAAGAAAAATACCATATTGTACTTACATAACCTTGTTTAATTTTTACCAGATCTAAACATGCTATGATAATTACAATGAGTTTTTACCTTTAAACATACCGAGTCTCATTTATAAATCAGAGCACTTCCAGAAGTTCTAACACATACATATATTTTAACCATATTAAAGTGACACATTTTTGGTTTGATTTTTTTTGTTTACTGTTTAAGAAATCTGACAGCTATTTCCAATGATTTAACAGTCCTATATTTGACACTGCAAGCTAGTAACCATAATCTGCTGCTAGACAACCTATTACAAAACCTTAAATATTAATGGCAAGATACTCAGTAAATATCTTCAAAGCCATTATTTATACTGTTAAAGAACCATGGTATCCAACTGTGGATGGAGGTACAATAGCATTAAATAATATAGAAATACAAAATTGGCAGAGTGTAGAGAGTTCAAAGAGTCTGTAATACACTAGAGAAGTTAGTATACAGGAAGTATTACATATTGGAAGGGACACCAGGAATTAGCAAATTTAATTACGTACTACAAAGAAAGTCAGCTCATCAGACCAGAACTCTGCTCAGATTTTTGACCAACAGTAAAGAATTGATGACTGCCATTTAAGACCATCAGTATAATAAAACTGATGCTCTAAATACTTGTCTGTTTATTTAGCAATAAAATGCACCATGTGTGACCACTAAGGAAAAGACCTTTCAACTCACAATAAAGATTAGCTATAACCTTTTATTTCCCAGTCCTCTTTTTTATTCTGTTTGCCACTATATATTCTATTTGCCAAGAATAAATTAAACTGATTCCCCAACCAGACTCAGAATGTGTTCTATCTCGTCCCACTCATCCCAAGACTGAATCATGTTTTTTAAGCCATTAATTCAAAAGGTAACTAAGGAAAGAATTAAATTATTAACTGCTGTTGCTACACAAATAGCTGGAGCTATTTTACTTAAATTTTTCATCATCCAACTCAAAACAACAAACAAGATTTTGAAGATCTCCTTTGTAGGATTTCTGAATACTTGCTAGTTAGCCATGCATTAAGTAAGCTAAAGAGCTTGTGATAACTGTATTCTCGCCTTTCCTTTCACCAGTTTCTTTTTCTAACTGTCATTTTATTTAATTCTTCCGAGGACTAACAACTTATTTCTGTTAAGAGAGCCCATGCAACAGTATCTCTTTACAAATTTTGTCAAAAAAATCCCCAAATCAAACCATCAGAAAGTTAAATTTTACAACTCTACACACTTCAAGGTTTATTTATGCCAGGCACGGAAGATCAAGTCAGAGCTTTTATATAAAAATTTTAAAACTCCTGCCACCATTAGAAGTCATTAAAACATGGAATCTGTATGTCCCCATACTGCAGACATACTATACAACGTTCTTATAGAACATTTCTTTTATAGGTCCTGTCCTGCTTCGCTCTCCCTCCTCCTGTATACGCTGTATGCAATTCAATTAATCTACTTCAGAATTTCAGTCTCTGGCTTTTATATACATAAGCATTTCAGTGGTAAAACTCAGACCTAGGAGTTCACCTCTCCTGCTTCTGGCTGACAGAAAAATTATTCCTGTGCAACACACACCTGCAAGAATCCGATTAACCTGTTTATCCAGTGTTCACATGCATTCAAGATTTGTATTTTATTTGGTTTGCTTACACAATAGAGTATTCTGTAAAACTGGGAAACCAAAACACTGAGGTAATCAAGGTCTTGTCCTACATTGACAAAAAACAGCAGATGGGGAAAAATCCCAGGAACCTCAGCTCAGCTGCAAAGCAAGGCTTACATGTGAGGTAAAGCATGCTGCCTCATATTTGGTATTGACTTCTGCAGAAAAGCACAGAACTTGTTTTATATCAAAACCCTAAATCCAAATAATTATTCCCTTCTACTGTCAAAAAGAGTACCCAGAACAAAACCAAAACCACCCCCATAAAACCCTTTTTCCCCAGTAAAGAACAGACTAACAGGGAAACAGAAATATAAAAGGGAAGTTGCAAAAATGTAACAGCAATAAGGAAGAGGCCAAAAAGTAATTTGATAGTACCTCATGTGCTTCCCAAGGAATTTCATACTATTCAGTGATAAGTAGGAGATTTGATAGTTTAATGTCTATGCAAGAAAAAGACTTAAATGAAAGTAAGACGGGTATTTGTATGCAACTATTACGTGGCCAGAACTTTGAAAACCTCACCACAAAACAAGCTTGAAAGGTGAATCAAAGTTTTTAGACTCAGTATGACGGTCAAAATAGTACATTATACAAACCCTATAATTAATTCACACCTCAACCACCAATACAAACTTCACTTAATGGCAACAGATACAGTACACTTCACTACAGCCTGATTTTAAAAAAAGACATTAAAAAAGAGAGAAAACAACTTACTTTGTGTCATCTACTAGAGAAAAAACAGCTATTCCAACTTCTATTTTACTGTCCTAGCTATGTAAAATACTACTTTTCACTGCTTTTAATTTGTATTTTAAGACAAATTGCTATTTCTTCTCAAGTCCTGAATATCTGAAGATTATAAGGTACCAAAAATAGCTGTCAAGATGTTCTTATTTCAAGATGTTCTCAAACCATTTTTTCCATTAAGGATATCTGCAGTAATGTCAAATGTGACGAAGCCCAGATCACTTCTTTCTCTGGGTCCAGTGAAATCTTCCACATTTTTTCTACGACAAAACAAAAGACAGGATTATCCTTTTTCATTATTTCTCTTTCATGCATTACATAAATTATTATTACATATTTCCCTCATCCATTTTTTGTACTTGCTTTGAAATACTTTTAGCTAAAATATAATCTATATTACAAAAGAAAACTTGCCTTCCAGAAATTACAGAGCCCCTGTTTTGAATGACAGGCCTGGCCACCACAGTTGTCTAAGTGATCCATAAAGCCTATAGACTTTCTCCTGTTAACAAAAATCTGTATCTACCTGTACCTAAACTGCACTACTTTTTTTTTTTCTTTTTTTTCTTTTTTTTCAGTAAAATACATGTTAACCATCCCCAAGTATATAAAGCTGACTGGAACATGGGCAGCACCACTGTCTGCTGGCAACCATTTTCAACTTCTTCAATTTCTCAACTTTTCAATAAAAAAAGCCTCTAATGCTCAGTTTCATACAAGACACTCCAGCCATTCTGATAAAACAAAGTTTATGTCTGTAGTTCACACAACTCACAAAATTTCTCATTGGAATGTATGTAAGTAGAAGTATAAAGAAAATGCTTATTTTTGTCTACCTTATGGAAAATCATATCTTTTTGGAAGACATTATTACAAATCCACATTTGGAGGAATATCTGACATTGCCACACTAAACCACATCACAAAAAGGAAACTGCAAAGTAACTGAGACAGCAGATATTTTAATACGTAGTCACAAAGCTTATCAGTTTACCAAAGCTACCCTCTACAAAGAGGAATACCATAAGTAGGTTGGCAATCAACTATGAATGTCAAATCCTCATGTAATGAGAATTTTATTAATTATTAATTTCTTAATTACGCTTATTCCAGTTTGCAAATTAGTCCATTAAAATATCATTTCATTAAAACTAATTTTAGTAAGCTCAAAGGAAAAAACTAAAAGTTTACCAGCAGAAAAAAAACCACTTTTGGAGACAGTAATTAAGAAAAGCACCAACAAAACTTCTCAGTTTAAGCCTTGCTATGAATTTCCATCCCTTTGCAAAAAGCCACCTCTTTTTAAATAGTAAGACTTATCAAGCACTTGACTTTGTTTCTGAACTACTGTCAATCTGGTGGAGCAATGAGCCTTAAGCCTAAGGTGTACACAACTTGTCAGAAGTTGAAGAAATGCAGCTAAGATGTAACACCACTCAATACCAGATCTGTGCATCACCAAAGGAATTGGCACGGCACTAGAACTTGGATCCAAATTAGGTGTGAGTATGCTACCTCATATATGTCAAGCTCATCAAACACTCAAAAATACACTTTTATGCTGTTTGCAATCCTCAATCTAACATAAATATGGGGTTTATTTTCCCAAGATAACAAACCAATCCAAAAGGCGATGGCAGTCCCACTCTATATGTATTCATCTCCCCTTTCAAATCCTCCTGATAGCCATCCCCTCTAACCTTGGGGTGGCTACAAATCTCCATGAGCTGCTTTAGCTCGCTAACTGGGCCAAACCCAGACCAAACAAACTCACCAGTTGAGCTAAAGCAGCTCAGTAAAGTATGCTAGAAGTCCACTGCCCCTCTGGAACTCTGGTAAAGGACCATGTGGCTAGAAGCAGGAACAAAGACCTCTGCTTTTCGGTGGCAGTAGCAGCTGCTCAAGTGCTTCTGAAACTACAGCCCTCCACACCATACATACTTAACTTGGCGGAATTTTTCTGTGACAAAGTCTCCTCTTCAGGGGAAAAAACATAAATATCGTAAAAACAGTTCCGCTGGCACAACTCTGCATCGGCACATTGTGTCTTGTGGGCCAGGCGCTTTTGATGCGGCATTACATATTCTACACCTGGTGCACTTTACAGGACTGTAAGCCGTGCCTGTCAGACTACTATCACAGACTTTTGATAAAATGAAAGGAAAACACGTAAGCAGTGGAAAAATCTAAGGGAATTACTAATTTAAGGAAAAAAAGGTACTAGCAAATGCGCACCTAGGTCCTTGCATCTCTAACACTGCCAGAAGCAGCTGGCTCGACTCCCCTGTAAGTCAACCCCCCTCACGGAGAAGGCGACTGGCGCTGGCAGGCAAGCACACCCCAACGCCGCGGCCCCCACCGGCACCTCCGGCGGGTCTCTCCTCCAGCCGCCAAACGCCCAGCGCGGGCGGCACCGCCCCGGTTCCCGCCCGGCCGGGGC
>VZZY01022712.1:15079-27208 GCA_013400335.1 Eurystomus gularis
CGCTTCCGCCCGGCGGCGGCCGCCAGGTGGCGGTGGGGCGCGTATCCCGCCGCCCGCTCGCTTCCCGGGCTGCTCCCCGTGTCTGCTCCTCCAGGGTAGCCGCTGGTTTCGAGCCTTTTGGGACACGGCTCCTCTCGGGCACCTCTGAAACGTGGGAGTTTGGAAAAAGGAACGCGTTGTGCCCTTTGGCTGTCGCGTATCAAAGGTGACTGACGTTTGTCGTGAAAGAGCCTGTACAGCGATTCTGCGCCGGCCTGAAAAAGAGGTGCCCGCCCGGTTGTGTCCGGCTCGGCTCTGGGTGGTTTATTATAGCGAGCAGGCGCCGCGGCGGATCCTCGGTCTCCAGGGTGGCTGTGGGGACATCTGCCACCCCAGTGCTCACAGCCCTGGCCCCGCAGAGCAGCACACGGTGGGGGCACATCATGTCCCCCAGAGGGATTCCCGATGGAGGCCGCCTTGGGGTTGTTAGTTGGTACTCTCACCATTAATACTAGCAGGATATACTCTTGTCCTAGTTCCTTCGTTACTTTGGGGGGAAAAAAAAAAAAAAAGCTTGTTATGCGTTGGAGCATTTTTTGTGAATTAGTTGTGTGCCACCTGCTATGTTTCCAAGGTGTTTGTTTTCAGGAGGGAGCTGGTATTTGAGTTCTGGTGGATTGCTGCGTTTATATAATAAAATGTAAATAACATTTGAGGTGAAGGCTTGTTTTTTCACCCGATGTCTGCATCTTGCTTTCACTGGCATGGTGCCTTGCCACTCTACCTTGTTTCCTATAGGATGTTTCTAGTCATTTCCACTTTGTTGCATACACAGTATGTGAATCATCTTGTGTAGGTACATTTAGTAGCTAGGTGTGTAAATTGAACCTTTTTTCTGTACCAAATGGCTCTGTGATCCCACACTGTTCTCAGGAGAAGGCAGGCTTTCACCTTCTCCGAGTTAGTTGAAATTTCCCTTCAAATGGGTTCTAGCAAAACTTAGCTTATGTAGTGAGGTGGTTCTCTGCTCCTCTTCCTAGGCCCCTATTTGGTGCTGTTTCCTGCTCCTTGGACCTGCAACGTTACGTGTCTGAGAACTGAGGGGAGAGAGAGCCTGTACAATGGGATTTTTTTTCCATATTTCAATGTATTAAGTACACGAGGCCTGATTAGCACGGATTTCTAGGAGTGGACAAGAGGTGGCAGCAGTGGTTCAGTTATATTTAACTTCCCAGCCCTGAGATTCCGATGCTGCTAGTACCGGGAGTACAAACAGGAGCTCAGATACAGGGGTCTAAAAAGGTGGAAGGCCTCATGGTGACTGAAGGAATAGGGGGAGGGTTGGGACTGGCAGACCGTCCTGAAATACTTATGTTCTGTAATGATGGTGCTGTTTCTTTGCCTCCCTGGTAACTGGGAGTGAGGTCTGTGATTTGGGGATGAAAAATCTTTGCAAATAAAGGTAGGAAATGCAAGATGAAACATTGTGCTAGTGCTCTGTGTTTCCACCCAGCTTGAGTATCTGTAGCACATTGCTGTTTATCTCTATTATTAAATGCAGGGTGTCAAGGTACCTGTGGGGACATTCCTTGCATTTGGGAACCTCTGTTTGACTATGCTGTTGGCTTTTGTGTGTCTGTGCACTTACCATAATGAAATCAGTCACAGGCCCAAAGAGGATAGGCTCTTCAGCAATGTTCTGATGAGAAACTCTTTGCTAGCTTGCATTTGGTAATTCTCGACTTTCCTGATATTCCAGAAGAGTTACAGAAACACAGAGTTTCTTCTGTACAGGTTTTCATTGGCTTGTTACTATTTTGTGTTTTCATTTGCTATTCAAAACATTGTGAAGTAAAGGTTTTTGATTTATGGTCTGGAAGGTAGCATTACTGAAACTGTGGATAACTGTTACTGAAAAGTGGATACTTTTCCCAAAATATTTGGAGAGTTAGAAGCAGCAAGGAAGCTTTTACAGCACAGAAGGGAACCTAAACATTTCAGAAGTTGGGAAATCTCTGCTATAATAAAAATGATCGTCCCCAATGTAAATGCTATTCTTTTCTTGTGTCTACAAGGAGAAGGCTTAATTGCCTTTTCTTTTGCTTTTAGTTCTTGAAGTTGCTCTTTAGAGTTTTTCATTAGATATTAAACAGCTCTGCTGTTGGGTAACATTTAACTAAGGCAGAACTTGTAGGAGTAAAGTATTAAAGTTTCGAAAGCAGTAGTCAAGTACCTGAAGAAGACCAAATTCAAAAGGTTTAGCCAAATTCATGTTAGCATGTGTTTTTAAGACAAATGAATAATAAGACAAATGGCTGCTGCTCATGTAGTTTTGCATTTATTTTACAGAACCCTTAAATAAAGGTCAGTATGACTGAGCAATGACTCAGGCCCATACCAGCAGAGCACCTCAGGCATGGCAGTGCTCAAGCTGGTTCTTACTGCAAGAAATGTCATAATTTTTCACTACAAACTAACAGAACAAAATGCAGAGATGAGAGTAGGAGCAGGTCTGAGATGTAGAATTCTCCCTTGTTCTCCTTTACTTCCTGAAAATTATCCAACTTTGGAATTGTGTTCTTATGTACTCTTAATCATATGTTCTTTTTTATAGCGTTGGCACTTCAACAGGATTGATCCCAGTCAGCAGCTGATGGTTAAGTAGTCTTCTGAGAGAGAGCAGCTTGCTCTCTTTAGTTGAGATGTTTCTACTCTGATATTCAAGTTAGTGAGTGATTCCTTTAATCATCTATAAACAACATGGCAAGTGTTGACATTGACCATCAGCAGAGATTGCAGTGAGTTCTGTGTTTTTGCGCTGAGGTCAGGTTGGTTCTGAAGTGGTATGCCTAGAGAGGAGCTTCGAAGTGGCTGACAGTTTGGGGTGTACGGTTTGTGAATTCCACGTGAAGGCGTGGTGTTCTTCAGCCAAGATGATAGTACCCTTGGCCTTCTTGGGGCTTACGTTTCTAGCAAATTTTACAGGTGAAAGTGTAGGTGCCTGTGACATCTTTGACACATACCAGGATTGTATAGGTAACATTTTTTGATCTAGGCCATGTATATATTCCCTAAATTTTAGCATAAATGTCTAAATCCTTTACTGAATTTGTCTTTTATTAATTATTGAAATGTTAATTCTTTAAGAGACAGTAACAACACGTAGCCTCTTAGGCAGCTCTGGGTACACAGATGAAGATCGATATAAATGTGTCCATGAGCAACTTGGGGAATTTTTGTCTCTGTTGCAACAGTCTCCTTACAGTAGCACCTTTTCTGGGTGGGCCATTTTTACAACAGGTGTGGAAAGGCTATGGCTAAAAGAAGTAGTCTTTTCAGACTGCATTGAAGGGCTTTTGTTTCTAACCTTTGGATCTACAAAGTATGGAGAATAAGAAGATAAGCAAACAAATTTTCGCAGCCCTCTGTATTCTTATTGCTAGTCCTCCAGCAAGAAAATCTCAGGGAATTTTTAATTTCTGATTTCAGAATGAACTTGGTATTCTATAACACTGTCTCAATTAGCAGCATAAGAATGCTGCATCTGAGATGGAATGAAATATTCTTGGCTCCAAAACCAATTCTAAGTATGTTTTGGAGCCCAACACAGTTCAGTTTTGGATCCTGGCAGATTTGCTCTTTCCCATTCCATGGTGTATGATGCCATGTTAAGTAAAGTCCTCTCATACATCACTGATTCAGCTGAAACTTTCACACTTCATTGTGCTTTGCATTCTGTGGCAGGAAGCCTGTGTGCTACTGATTCACCTCACTCTGGTTTTGCCTCATTCCCTAAGTCAGTTAGAAGTTCCTCATCACAGAGTATTTTTATATCTCTTGTAAAGGCACCAAGCAGAGACTGTCATGCTTCAGCTTGAGGAAAAGAATGTTTTGCTAGCTCTGTCATGATGATATCACTTAACTGATACCAATTTTAGTAGATGGAAAAAACCTTTCTGATATGACCGTTGGCCATGGGAGTTGATGTATAGTGACATATGCTTGCAGTATAATCTTTTAACTCTCATCCCTACCAAAAATTGAAATTGACTTTGTAATTTCCTCTTATAATACCATTCATAGGCACCAAAATATACTTTACATTGTAAAGAGACAAATGAAACCACTTTTACTTAGTCTAGAATATAATCTGGCAAAGTTTGAAAAATGGGTGTATAACGTTAAATGGATTATTTCACTGTTTTAAGAAACAGTTTGTAATGAAGAAAATAATCAATTAAGCGATTAAAGAAAAATTAAAAGATACTATAATGTAGAATAAAATTAACAATTTTCTGTCAGTAATTTGAATTCCTTTCAAAACATTCACAATTCATATACTATTCTGAGCAAACTTTTCACTTTAGAGTAATTGACAATTGTCTTATCTTGGTGGCATAATTTAAAGGTCTTACACATAAAAAATTACTATGGATCCAAAATAGGTTCATAAATCCAGGTAGAATTAATTCAAACAGCTGAAGAAGTCAGGTGTCAAAGTGGCAGAGAGGTATTAGTTACAGGTGTAGATACAGTCTTCTGAAAACTGTTAGTTGAAACAGAAAATTCCTGTCAAGTTCATTTCTCATGCAGTAACTGTGTATATGATGAAAACCAAATCTGCATATCATGGCACTTCTGGGATTTGAATTTACATATATCATTGTTTATTTATTTAGAGACAGCTGTTTGATATAAACGTGACATCTTTGCAGTTCTTTAAAGAAAAGATTAACTGTAAAAACTGCAGAAATAACCGGGTTCAGTTACATGAATGTAGATTAATAGGGTGGTTGCACTGCCTACTAGAGAAATGAGAAATGGCAGACTCTGTTCTGTCGAGCTAGTTCAAATATCAAAAGCCTAGTAGCTGTAGTGTCACATACCTAAGGAAGAGAGTGAGTTAGTTGCTGAAGAAGGAATCTGTTAAGTTCTGTGGACATGTGGTTGGTGATGAAAACATTTGTTTAGACCCGAGAAAGGAGGAGACTCCAAAGGTTCACTGATACACCTGTAGCAGCACATTGAGACTTCAAAAATTACAGCGAGCTTTATTAAGAGGCAGCTTGAATGTGGATTTTGACGTTACTCTCCCCTCGTAGTTAGTACTACATTTTAACAGGTGGTTACTCTCTCTGTAACAGAATGAGTGGTGCGGGGTATGAGTGGGTTTTTTCATATCAAGTCCAGCAGGTTAGTTTAAACTCATCAACAGTTTAAATTGCCAGATTTTGAACTGGAGTGGCTGAATACCAATCCACATTCCTTCCTGTTGATTTCCAGGAAGGGAGAAAGAGGGGCAGGAGCCTTTAGCTGAGAAATGGAATGGGCAGCTGGAGGTATTAACTTTTTTTAACTCCTGGGGGACAAGATTTGCTAGAGTTTGTCTGTCAGCAGGCTGTATATGCCTGCTGTCTGACACGTTTCTGGTTTTAGTAATGTTTCCAAGTACATGCATGACTTATTCAGGAATCTTCTTCTATAGTACTCTTAATAATTGGGTTGTATTAGGTATCCAAAGACGATTGCGACAAGTACTGTAGGACAAACTTACTATGTTTCTTAGCAGAACACGGACTGAATTTACTTCTAACCAGGTCAGTTACACTTGCTTCCCATCTGTATAGAACTTTCCTGTGAGTGAGTAGATGGATTGGTCAAGCAGATAAGCAAGATAATCGTGCTGGTAGCAGAGGTTGTTTGATATCACCATTGTGAGAAGAAGCTATCCAGTGGGTGTACAATGAAGTTATAAAGCTTTAAAATATATCCGTATTCTTTCAAAGAACTGGGAAAGTTAGAAAACTGGAATTTCATAATTGCTTAAATGTCAGAGTTAATTTCTGTGTTTTAAAATACATGTGATATAGAGAATGTCTGTTATGTCTGGAGATACTAATTGATCTTTAAATCCTTGACCAGTAATTCTATCTTCTGGAAATCCAGATGTGCAAGTCTGCATGTTAGATCTAGAGAGGAATGGTATTTTCAACAGAGAAGAAAGACAAAACACCTGAAAAAAACAATTTTAAATTAATTACAAGTTAGCGGTAGAATAAGCAAACTTAATGATGTTGCAAACAAAAGGCTGCATCATTCATGTACCAGAATAACTTCGTTTGTATAGAACCTGAACTGTATCAGAAAAAAAAAAAACAACATTAATGTACTACTGTATCCACCCAAAGACATGAATCTGGACTTTCTGCAGCAGTTTGAGAACTGATGGAAATAGTGTGCTACACCAAAACACAAAGGGAAACTATTTATGTAACGGAACTTGTATATGGTATATTTTTTGGGTGTTAAGGCTTTTAAAATGAACTGGTGTGTTTCATAGTCTTATGAGAGAAGAGGAATGATGTCTAAATACGTAGCTGGTCAGTAGAATGCATGTCCAAAGACAGAATGACTACTAAGAGGAGCAAGGTAACATGTTTTACGACATTTACTCTCTATTTCCCCTGCTAGGACACTTAAGATGTCATTGCATTGCATTTTGAAAGAGTTTTTTGGTTGGAGTCTTTAGATCAAGTTACTGGCCTGAATTATGAGAAGTGCGGAAATCTGGATGAAACTATATGCAGTAACTTTGGATATAGTAATAATGTCACAGTGCATTGTTTGTGTAAATTCTGAATAGTCATGGCATTAAGATACTTCAGGAAGAAAAACTGGAAGGGACACATAGGCCTTTCATTTGTTTTACAGTGTTGTGTCTGCTTCAGCTGGCAACACAGCTCTCAGGTTTTTGTGCTGAAAATATGGCTTTGTCATGTTGTTGAGTAAGTCTGTAGAATTTTGAAGGATAGCAACAGGGTGCAGTGAAAAAGCAGTTGAAATGTGAGCTGAGCTTGGTCTACTCTGGACCAAAGTTTTTGGTCAGTCCCTTTTCTTCTTTTCATTCCCCCAGAACAGTAGCACAAAGTCTGTACTTCAGCCACCTCTCTTAATATTTTGCAAAGAAAGAGTGGTGTCTGGGTCATGCCAATGAGCTTGAGTTCCTGTTTGGAAAAGGACTCAGCAGCTGTTTGATGTCTTCCAGTCACTCTGATTTCTGAATTTCTTGTAGCTGTCAGATGAACATGATTTGTTTGTTTTTCTGTGCCTAAGCATAGATGCATAACATCCTTTACTTATGAAGCTTATTACTGAACATTTAATATTTTTTAAAAGTTGTCTTTTTTCACCTTACCTTCAATGTTAACCTAAGGTAACATTTTGCATAATAGCGTATATGAGCAAATGCATTTTAAAGTAGTTGCTCTGTGTCTAGATTTATTTTGTTCAAATCCTTTGAATAGAAAATAATAGAAAAAATGCTTAAAGAACATATATCAAGGAGGAAATGACATAAATGACATTCAGTAACTTTAGATGAGTCAGATAAAATTTTAAGTATTGAGGATTAGCAACCCATACACCTATTAAAGTGCAACTCAGCACATCACTAAGCAGGTCATTTTTCATGCTGAATTAGACGTTGCCTTTTTAGTAGCTCAGGCTTCTCAGCATTCTTGAGTCCTTCAAGCATTGTATGCTTACATCAGAAACTTGGTAGTAGAACTAGTGGCTTCTTACTGATTTTATTTTAAACTCTTTCTGTTTCAAGGTCATTGTTGTAGAAGTTTCTCCTGGTGGTTTGTCTGTAATGTGTAAAATAATGTATTCTTCAAGGCACCTGAGAGTTCCTGTTCCTCTCTCTGCCATCGTATTTCATTAAATTATCTTCTGTTATATTTGTTATTAGTCAGAAGTTTCAAAACCAGGACAACTATCTTAACTTCTTGTGTATTTTTAGCAAAATCTCTTATATTTGTAGAATGACATGCAGGTGAAATGCCATACAAATAATTCCTTATTCTGCATTGCATGTCTTGTCTTTAAATGTCTGAAAGTGAAAATGTTTTTTTAGATGCATCTCCAAAATACTGAAGAAAACTATTACGACTAACTGTAACAGAATTTGTGCTGTGAGTATAATTACTCTTTTACAGCCTATATTAATCTAAGGATATTACTTTAAAAGATTTAATTAAAGGTAAATATATTTTTCCAAAATTAAAGATACACTGTATGCAATGAAGAAACTGTATTTCTAAGGGTTTTTAAGTATTCAGTACTAAAAAAGACCTTCAAAGAATAAATATTGTATTAATTGTGTTATTTTTCTCCTGTCTCTTGCCTTTATGAAAATGAAGCACACCAGTCTGCTAAAGCATTGAGAAAAATTTGCCAGAATAAAATAAAGTATTTATTAAAGTGGGTATGTAATTAATCTTAGAAGATAGAGCATATACTCAGGTTGTGGGTAAATTACACTCAGTTTCACACAATTTGTATTAGCATAAACAGGTGCTTCTGCTGAAGACTTTTTTTTTTTTGCACTTGGCCACTGAGGAAGGCATTAAAGCACAGGCTACTTGTCTGAGCACCAGAGTTTGAAAGTAACCACTTTTGTAGTCATTTTAAGTGGCAGTATTGCTGTTTTGAATATACTGGTTATGTGCTTTAGAAGTGATAGCTGACCAAGCTACATTAAAAGGGAATTTAAGACCACAAATTCCAGCATTTGAAGTTTGAAAGATGGTTTTAAAGTTAAAATACTTAATTGCCAGAAATGGGGAAAGCATACCAGAGAGATGTTTACATTGTTCTTGTTTTATTTGCTGGAAATAGTCTAGTATGTCAAGATAGGGGGATCCTTGTCTGTCACAGTATTACTATTTTCTTAAAACAAGCCAAAAAACCCAGTAGTGTTTAACCTAATAGTGTTTATATGCATTGTAGCTTGGTGCCATTTTGCTGTGTGCTATGATAAAACCATAAATGTATGATAATTTTACATGCTATCCCTTTTGTAGGCATTAAGTAGATGAATAGTCAGTATTTCATTTTATTTAGGTTTGTTATCCAAATTTTGTATTAAAATTATTAGATGCCTAATCAGTTTCAACATTGTTTTCACCAGAATATCTGAGTGTTTTGTTAACAGCAATGAAATTATCTTCAGAATACTCCTCTTGAGTACTCTGGTCTTCTTGGTCCTTTTAAACTCATTTTACAAGTGAGGAAATGAGGCAGAGAATTTCTTTCCCAGAAGTCAGAGCTACACAGGAAATGTAAATGTCCAGATTAAGCCACTGCTCTTTTCAAATGCTTTTATATTTTTGTAACATTGTGTATTGTTACATATTGCTGATCCGTTTCTATTTGGGAGCTCTCAGTATTCTGCACTACTGCCAGACCAGATGCCAATTGCTTCATGTTGCCGTGCAAGAGAACATTTGGAACACTTTCATTCCAGTTTTTTGCACTCTTTCATGGCATCACATTGACTGTCAGATCCTTATAATTTACTTGTGCTTCTACTTTCTGATTTCCATTACAACATTTGCAGCTTTCTGTTCTGCTTCTGCCAGTCTGGATGGGCTTGCTCTCAGCTATTTTATGTTCAGGTCTCAAGATGTACATTGTTGATTCTTCCAAAATATTGTGTGAGCCTTAACATCTAAACAGTTGTTCTATTTTCGTGACTGGGTGCCTGGTAGCAGGGGTTTGCCAGCAGGCTATAAGGGTAATTTCTGCAGCGCTTTAGTATAGTAGAGCCTTAGATTAGGATAAACTTTGTTCCTGTGTGCAGTTGGGAGAGTTTCCAGTTAAACTAGCATACATAACTTATTGAGCTTAAAAAGAAGAAATATTATTAGGAGAGTAATTTTACCAGCTACTTATGAGCATGTGTGAACTGAAATTCTTAAAACTTGCAATTTCTTTCATTTTTATGTGTTTTATAGCTAAGGAGGAAAATTTCTGAGAGGACAGAAGACAAACTTTGATACAGGAGTAACCCTCTTGTTCAGTTTTTGTGTTGTTTCTAAAAGCAGAGGTTTACAGATCAACGATGATTTTTGAAAGATCACTTACAAAACATTACATGCATCCACAGCCTTATTTCTGAAAATGTTTGTTGGTTGGTTGGTTTTTTGGTTGAACCTTTATGGAAAAAGTCAACCTGAAGAAGACAACCTAACAACCAAGAAATTCTTTTCAGTGATTTGTCTGCTGCAGTTACAAGAAGCAGGGAAGAGTACTGCAAGGGGAAGATTAACTCTGAGCGCTGCTGTTAACTCCAGTTGTTATTTATAGTAATTGCTATTTGGATTTATGCCTCTACAAAGACTATTTTGTTAATTAACAAAACATGGGAGAAGTCCGCGTGAGAAAGCACAGTTACTGGATGGCATAATGTGGAATCAGGAAAAAAAAGGGTCAGGTAAAACACTATAAAAAAGAAAAATATTTTCCATAAGATAGTTATGATTGTTCCTTATTCTGCATGCTAAATTTGAAAAACGGCTTCTTAAGATGTCTGGGGAATTCTGTGGACTGATTTAGTTAAGCTTAAATAAAACTTGTAGAAATATGGAAAAGGTAAATTCCAATACTGGATGTGTTACTAAGGAAAATAGAATTTCTATTAATGATTGAAACGGAAATTGGCAGTGGTGGCTCAGAACATAATGCCTGTTTATCCTTATGGAAAACATGACACCTCAATTCAGTGTCAGATAACAATATGCCAAATATAAAAAAGGGATTTTCATCTGGCATTTTAAGTACTCACTCCTGCTTCTAACTATGGTATGAGGAGAGCAGTTCCTATTCTGTCTGGATGAGAAAATGTCTATAAATGAAATTTAGGAGAAAATGTCAATATTTTTTCAGACTAATACAGTTTAAACTGCTTTTTAATTGCGTCTTCTAGTTACTGTTTTGACTTTTATGTGGATTACATTTTTTTTCAAAGAAAAGGACAGAATGTCTGTTTCTCTCAAGATAAGCACAATTCAGTTCCTGTGTGTTAAAAATCTTGACATTTATTTCCAAGCACATTTCCTTTTATCATTGTCTTTTCTTCATTTATATAGGTTTATTTGAGTATAGTTTCCAGAAAACATTGTAATTTCTTACTCTAATAAATTGTTCCTGGAGCCAGATGATAAGAGGATCTTTATTTTGCCACTTTCTTTTCAAAAACAGGATTTTGTATTGTCTCATTAATGGCTGCTCTGGTGTTCATTGAAGTCAGGGGGATCTGTGGATGCAGTGGCATTTGGACCATACCCTGATGGACAGTTCCCAGCATTCTAAAATGTTTTTTTCTGACCACCAAACAAGAGAATCCAGTGTAGAATAGAAGGAGTGTTTCAGTTCAAGATAGGTATGGAAAGACTATTTTAAACTGTAATTAAAAACACTATTTCTTTTGTTTAAAAGGAAATAGAAAAGTTTAGAACAGCACCATTTCCTGGGCAGCCATGATTTTTTTTTTAGGGTTATAGCTTACTTAGGAATCTAGTTCTGTAGTGCAGCTCCTCAGTTTGTGTCATGTTGTGACACTATTATTTACTCAGCAATTACTCACACTAATGGAACAATTTGTGTGTAACAGCTGATGACTATGAGTAATAACTCCATGGCATATAAGCAAGTTAATTCTTAAGTAATCTGAGGAATTTAGATTTCTCTTTTCTAAAACTGGCCAAGAAATAAAGTCTGTCATGTTACAGGTTTAAAAGAACAATATAGTACAATGAAATGTGTATCATAAGCATTAGACATTTTCCATGTTGTATATTTACCATTGCTTTTATTTTAGTTTAATTAATGAATTAATTTTAATTAATTTAATTTTAGATGCTCTGAGATCTTATTTATAAAAATATATAGGGGTTTGATTTTTATAGTCGTCTCTGAATACTGCTTTTTTCTATAATGCTATATGTCATGTACACTTGATATTTTCATTCAGCCTGAACAAAATAATATTGGACTGTCAAAGCTGATAGATATTAAGTATCTGTTTCTTTGTTTATGTGTATTTCAACTATTTACTGATGTGGTTCTAGTTTTGTAAAGCAAAAAATAGTGGTCTAACATAAAATTAGAGGTAGCACAAAAAACCAATTGCACTCAAGAAGCAGGAGTTACCTAGTTTAATATGTGAAATTCTAATTCTTAATAATACTTTTGACAGCGTATTTTTAAATGTGTTAATAGGGTAAATAAATGAATTAGAAATGCAGAATTTGGAATGAAACAGACCTTTTAAGTGGATCAAGTACAATCCAGGGTCTTGGAACCTGT
>VZZY01022715.1:1946-12930 GCA_013400335.1 Eurystomus gularis
AATGCCTAGTGTTATTACATTACTAAGCATGGAGGAAAATAAAAGCAGTGAAAGTAATGCGTCTCAGCTTGATGTTATTGAGAGTAGTTTTACTTTAGAGGGTTTCCTATTGTGGTATTTTTCCCATTGTTGCCTGAGAAGAAAGACCTGATGAGCACACAGTGTATACGGTATGTGCAATGGGTGACACTTTTCATTTCCATATTCAGAACACTGTTGAAGCAGAAAATCCTTGAAAATGGATTGCTTGAATATTTTTTAACTTTAATATCCTGGAGACAGTCCAAGATTGTTGACTGTACCTGAAGACTTGCTTGTCTATCAATTACACGATTCTGGTGAGCATTCTATCTTCCCATCTGAAAGTCAAGCATTTTGTGATGTTAGACTCACGAAACACTGAATGGTCTTATGTAGATAATAATGTCACTCTTTCTATACATTACCTTTGTGTTCTATTGTATGCATGAGTAAGAACTGCACCAGAGCAGTGTGAGGAGGGAATGTAGGGCAGAATAACCTAGAACGCTGTAATATTTTTCCTTATTTAAATCAATGGGGAAGAGGAGGGATGCGAAGAGTCTTTCTGGTTGATTGTAGTGCGGTCATATGAATAAAATATATGTTCCTCTAAAGGTATATCCACATCAGTCAGATCTATCTATCTGTTATCATCTGTTAGTAGCTTCATTTTCTCTGAGACAGCTGAAGGATTGGGATTTGCAAACGAGAATATGAACAATGGAGGAATATGACTCAGGTCTAGAATAAGCTATTGAAATCTAAACTATACATTATCAACTTTATGAAGACAACTTTATTTCCTTATAACTTAATATCAAGTGTAGGAGGAATTTGTAAGACAACATATTGATTATATGATGTGTCACTTCTTGATTCAGGGTTAAAAGGTGTAGACGCCATTCAAGCGCTGATTCCTCTTTCTTCTCACTGCCAAACTCAGTGCTTTCAACTTTCCTTAGGTTGTTATATGGAAACAATTAAGAATTACTCATAATAAATATCATTAATCCTGATGTACAGTCTCAAAATACCCAATTTTAAAACTTCAGTTTCTGTCTGAGGTACAAAGATTTCCTGTCTTTACTAAACGAATTTAACATTCCTGTAGCAGGGCATAATATATTCCCATTTATCTTTCTATTTTAGCCATCTAATACTGGAATGAAGATTAGAGCCATAAGGATAAGTGAAATGTCAGGACTAGTGGTGGGGGGAAGGCAGACTATGATGAGTAACCAAGAGGGAAAGATCAAAACTAATTGTAAAGGCTAGACAAGACACACAGATGGTGATTCAGACTTACAGGATGGAATGAAATCCAAAATTTCTAGCTCTACATTAATCTGCTATCAAGAAAAATGTCTGGAACCCATTGAGAAAACTTGCGCCTTTATCCACCTACAGTGATTGTGCCACTTAAAGGTTGTTATTCTCTTAATTTGCATGATTTAAGTCTCCTTATAGAGTGAATTGGATACAGTTTTGGTGAGGGGGGGATTGGAGGGAATTTAAACTCCTCTGCTTCTTCCCGTCAGCATCAAACAATGAAATGAATACCCCTCAGTCCTGCAACACAGCCATATCTGGACAGACCCATTCAGACAAGTGAAATCTGAAATTGGTTCTCTGGACCTGAGTTTTCCAGCTTTACTGGTGACGCACAGAGCTGGCAGCACAAGGTTGTGCAATCCATGTGTTTAGGGGTTTGGCTTGCTTTTTAAGAGTGTGTGAAATTACAAAAAAAAATTAAAAGGAAACTAAATTAGTAAAATTCAGTGTTCACCATTGTTACCACTACTGTTGTTTTAACTGACTCAATATCAGCTTGGTCACAGCAGCACTAATCAAAAGGCCAAACATTAACAAAAAGCAGTGGGATAATTATAGTAGAATATTGACAGCCAATAGAGTTAACAGAGCTGAATATGTTTCAACAATCTTAGGAATTTAGAAAATGATTTTTCTAGTGTCAGCAGAGGATTAGAAACTGCAGAATGAAGGTACTAGTGCAACAAAGCTGACCAAGCCCTGAAATCAAGTTGTGCATTCATTCTGTCAGGTAGGCAGCCTGCCAAAGGGGTATCATCTTGATTTCTCAGCAAACAAGTTTGAAAAGCTCCTGATGGCATCAGCCTTTTGGCTGCCAAATCACACACTGCTTTGTTAAATTCAACAGCAGCCTCCCTCTCCCACTTCTTTTTCAAAAGAATGAAACTATGTTGCAATTTTGTTCTTTTGGCTTGAATACCTGACAATGCTAAATAGGAAATTTTAGGTATTGGAGAAGGGTTGCTTGATTGTTTTATGATTAAACTTAAAGATGATTCAGGTCTTGAGGAAAAACAGTTTTTGTAGAGTTACATAGGACAGCATGGCATCACGTCATTTGTTTTTAGGGCAGAGAGAAAATAATCTGATTTTCATCATTAATAAAACTCTTTGTATCATGTGTAGTGAAAGAAATGTCTCCTGGGTGGTACCCGCAAAAGGAATTCCTTCATAGAGCCATTTATGCACTTTAACTATTCAAAACTTATCTGCAAATAGAATTTAGGAAACCTAGCAGTGAAATGAGGCATGCCAATCAATATTAGGGGGCTCATCCATCTCTCTGCTGGATGTGTGAGAATAATAAGACAGAAGCCTTCAGCAGTGCTGAGCCACATGGGACTGACACAGGATATCTTTGGTATCGCTGATTCCCAGCCTGGGGGTCATGACCCCATGGTGGATAGTGAGGCTATTTTCTGGGGAATGCAAAAGTTTATTTCAGAAACTGAGTATCTATTTAAATCTGTTTATAGACTTTCTGACTAGGAAGATAAGCTCCAGGAACGGTTTCCCTGACTAATGAATATGTGAAAACAGACTACGGCCAGATCCTGAGACAGGACGGAAGAAATGGTGTCCTTCCTCTTTCCCTGGCTCTTCCAGCAGAGCAGACCTGTGAGAGGTACTCTGACAGCAAAAGCAAATATTCTGTGCAACCAGGGCTTCCGTTCAAAAGGCCAGAATCTTCTCCCAGTCCTCCACTGACCTGCCAATGTGGGAAGAGCATGCTGTATCCAGGCATGCCAGCATGCTTTCTGTAGACACAGGTTAACCCCATACCATCTTACAGCAAAACAATTTATAACCATCTCTCTTAGGGGACACAATGCCATCTGAGAGTGAGGCCACTGCACTGTGTTGCCTTGTGGTGCCAGCTTTGCAAAGTAACCACATTTTGGTTTCCTTTTTTCCTCCCCCCAACCCCCTCACTTTGTAGGCTTTATATTCTATATGTAAAGATAAAATTTGATATGGTTAAGTTCTCAGTCTTCAAGTGTTACTGAAAGAAACAGGATCTGCATCACTTGGGGACTTCTAGGTACTACATTAATAATAATAAAGAATCATTTCTCCACTTCCTGAATTCCAGAGAGTGTGTTAGCTCTCTGAAAGCTTTTGACGGGCTAAAAATCAAGACTGAAGGGAATCATTTTAGGTGGTGTGTGTTTAGTCCGTTGTATTTTGTTGTATCATACTTGGAAGATAAGCATTAAAAGATTCAAAAATTGAATTTTAAAAGTATTCATTTTTCACACTGCTTCAAATTTTCTTTTTATTCGATTTTTCATGCTATTTAAATATAAAAAGCATGAAAAATATAAATAATACAAATAATAAATGGCTGAATTTCCTTGTAATTGTTCTATTTCCTTATTGTATATAGGATAATAAAACTTGTTTTAAAGCATGCTTTTTTTTTTTTAAAGTTTGAAACACTATATTTCAACACAATATAATTTCACAAATTTCTTAAATTAGATTGCTGTATCATTCAACAATTGTTAAAAACTTCAGAAATGTTACTTTAACATCTTGATGTAAAGTTTTCTTTGGAAATCTAAATGAATAGTGTTTGGTGATCTCAATTCAGTTCCTAGTAAATGTCCACATCACAAAATCACTACACTTAATTTTGCATGATTGATAGTCACCGCTTAACTGAGACCCAGGGCTGAGCCAGCCTAGGGACTTTATTACCTCCTATTCTAGTAAGGGTGGTCCAGCCAGGTCAAAGTCGAGGTCAATAGCAGGACAGAGAAGGCACTAATTTTGCTTTGAAACAAACTACTCTTCATGAAACAAAGAACTTCACTTTCCAGCACTGTTTCATGACCAGAGATAATCTGTCTAGGAATGAAAATGTTTCTGATAAATATCCTCACCTTCACATTCTGCTTTTAATCAGTGTAAGTGTAACATATTAAAAACCCTTTTAGTAGTAAACCAATTTTTAAACTAATTTTGTTTGGAAGATGTATTTTATACTTTATTCTGAATCTTCTACCTGGTGTGAGACACTGAGAATGCTTTTGTGCCTTTCTTTTCTCAGATGTTAAAAAAAAAGAAACAATCTTAAAATTTGGTTAAATTTTCCTTAAAGTAACTAGAAGTTATCTTACTTGAAAGAACAACTGCCTGTGTACTGTTTCTGAAGTCTTACTGTAGTTGAGAAAGGAGGTCATAGCCTTAAAATACTTTTTTTAGTGTACTACTTTTGTGCTTACTGCAGTTAAGTATCTTAATAAGTAATAGTAATAAGTATCTTCTTAAATGCTTATAACAATACAGTTATTGTACTACAACTACTTATTGCACCTATGATTGGTTCTGCATTTAACACAAAAGTCCATTGGTAACATGTTTTAATCCAAAGGATGATTAACAGTAAGATTTGGGCACCCTGAGAAAGCCAGAAAGAGGGCAGTTCAGTCAGTTGGGTTTGATTGGGTATTTTGTTTTCTATTTCAAGATATTTCATTTAGGTTAGAGCCAAAGGATAGGATGCAATGACATCACCAAGAGCTGAATCAGAACTGGAATAATTCATGTAAGTCAGGTCCCAGATCTAAAATTAATGTAAATCTATAATCTATACCTAAATTCTACTGAAGATAGATGGGTGCCAGCTAATCTGAATTCAAATTTTTCTTTTTTCCACGTAGGGAATCCATACTCAAAACCAGGAACACTCTGTAACTCTGGGATTTTGACATTCCCCATTTCTAGAATATATTTATTTGGAATATCTGCCTGATTTTTTTCAGTAAATAAATTTCATAGTATTTTTAAGATAAACAGTAGCCCTTTTTACCATTTGAAATGGAAAACCTGTGTGAGGCAGTACTGAAATGAGCTTCTGTACCTGTTGAGCCAGCTTCTGCTTACCAAAACTGTGGTCTGTAGGGAGGCTGCTTAAAGAAAAAACATAAAGTGTTCTTTTTTTTTTCTTACAGTTAGGTAATAGAAATTCAAGTACAATACTTCAATGGATGAGGAGATGCAACATAGAAAAATTTAAATTACAGTCCTGAGTGTCTAAATTCTTGGAGATGTTAACATTTTAAATTTGGTTCAACATAAATAAAGAAGGTTTTTGAAAATATTGGAATGCAAGTCTCATTTAGGCATATTCAAGTGGAGGAGACATTTGTATCTGGTGCTCTGGTGTTTCCTAATCTCTGGTGTAATTTTTTTTAGGATACTCATGCACTTTCTTAATGAAAAGGTCTCTCTTGTCTTTTTTTTCCTCATCCCCTTCAAACCAATAATTTTCTGATTGTGACTGATTGTGACCTATTTCAGCTCAGCTGAAGATGAACTAAGTATATAGATATAAGGGGACTGAAACAAAAGAGATCATCTTTTTTATCTTGAAGGAGAACGCCTTTCAGATGAGGTGTTTTTAATAAAGTGAAAATGTACACTTGACATATGAAAGTAAACATGTTTTGGTTGGATTTATTTGCTACTGTTTCAAAATCTCTATGCTACTAAAAGTCTTAAGGGGGATTAACATTGTGCTGTTGATAAAAGATCAATAAGACAATATAGAGTGACCTTGCTTTGTAAAAGTAAGGATTGAGTATCTGAAGACTTCTGGAAACAAAGCATGATCTGCAATGAATTGGAACCATATGGAGGAGGGAAAATCCAGAGTCTAAGAAGTAAACATTAGTTGACGTTCATAGTGAAGATCAAAAGCTCCAATAAACCATCTCCCACAGAAAGGATGGAGAAAGCTCAGACTAGAAACTTTGTTTATATTCTGCAATTCCTTTCACACTTCTTAAACTAATTTCTCGTACAGAAGAGAGACTGAGAATTGTGTGACTTAGATATCAGGTTCTTTGCATATATGTTACAGAAAAATAAACTGATTCATCTTTGTACTCCCCTAGATTTACAGTAATGTGACCTTAACAACAATGGAACAACATAATTTTAACACAGGGAGTAGAGCTGCAATGAGTTAAAGCTACAATAAGTTGAGGGGTTTGGGGTGTTTATTTCTGGTTTTCTTTTTCTTTTCTTCCACCCCTGTTCAGTTATATTAAACATACAGAATAAAGTTATCTTCCTAATAAGTTTGATTCTTATAAAGGAATCCATACTGTGACTGAGATTCAGTACACTGACTTACTCTCAGATCTTTTCTTCCACCTTCTTGATTTTCTCCAGGTATGTCTGTTTTTTGTAGAAAGCCAGACAGCAGGGAATGATACCAGAAAAACAGTTATATTCTCATCTTGTTCAAAATTTTATCTCATTGACGTGTCACATTTAGCACGTATTTTTAAAAAACGTATAGTACTTCATAAAGTCCTCTAACTTTGTCTTTAACAGCAGCTAAAATAAAGATACAAAATCAGAATTTATATTTGGCTAATTCATACCTGCTTTTACAGCAGACCAGGTAAATATTTAAAGATGTGTGCTTACTCTCCTTTGTATACACCAAGGTGTGGAATTATTTTCCGAATATTAAGGTAAACATACAGATAAATATTTCAAGATTAGGTGCTAAACGGATTAATTTTGTTTTAGAGTGTAAGCTTCTATTGTTCCTTCTAAATATTTTTTGAACCTCAGAACTAATATGATAGGAGGCTTTCTCTTGTGTGCTTCAGATACCTTCCCAGGTCAGTCAAATATTATGTTAACTTTATTTTGTTTGTTTCTTCAAAGCAGTAACTTATTTTATGCTACTGTATAACGTACTTCAGGTGCTTTGGGAGGTATTTTCATGGGGAACAATGCAGATATTCAACTTAAAGATAGGTTCCTCCAGACTGACTTTAAAAAAAGGAAATTTGTTTCAAACTTTTTTTTCATGTATTAAAGCAGCCACAAAAATAGAATTAATTTAAAGCTGGTTTTAATATTACCTGTTCATCTTGATACATTTTTTTTGTTAATTTTTAGGAGTTATAACATTAAAAGAATTGTTGAATTATATTTAACTGATACAGAGCTATTAATCCTCATTTTTCAGAAGAGTAATGCTCATGATCCTTGATATAAAAAATTGCTGTTTTGTCATTTGATGTTTTAATATTAAAATTATTTGCATTATTGACAGCATATTGCTAAAATGTCTTGCAGAATAAATCCAATACTCGAAATCTTTCATTATTATTAATTTTGATTATTGGGCTTTTTGCCTTTCTTTTTTAAAGACACACTACTGGATTCCTAAAATAATCTGAAAATCTATTTTTTTTCTTTAAAAAGAAAAACAAATTTTCTGTGACTAGCATTGAAAGTTAGCAACAATTCCAGTGTCAGTTAGTGTGATTCAGCCAGTCGTACATGTTTTGTAATTAATGATTTTTAATTAAAAAAATGAGTTCAATTTCATTTGTAAAAGGATTGAAAAAAACAAAAAGCCAGGATTAATTAATTAATCAATCTTTTGATTATGAATGCCCTTTGCTTAACCAGAGAAACTAGGCTGGAGTTCAACCACTAGTGTATTCTGCATTATTGTAGCACTAGAAATCTATGTATTTTATTCATCAGAGGCAACACACTTCAGAAAAGACAAAACTGAGTCTTGGAAAATCCTGCTTATGGCATTGAATAACTTGAAGACAGATGTTGATTCTTACCAGCCTCCCACATATCTTTGGACCTCACAATACTGTAAAGTAATGGTCAGCAGTCTCTGGACATTCACTTGCATGTGTTTTACGCTAGCAACAGACGAAAAAGCCACTGAAGAACCTGAGTTCTCCTCCTCCTGGCCTGCTCTTGTCCAGCATGACCTTCAGTCCAGGAAGTTTCTGTTAGATTCTATCTCTGTAATTCACACATCCTTTGCAGTGCAGCCCTTATATCTTCCCTGAAGAAGGTGCAACATGCAATAACACAAGGAGAAGGTACACTTGAGGAATGGCCATTGTGAGCTCCTTTGCAGTTACCATGTTGGGAATGTGCATTTTTGAGAGAGCTCCTGCGGCATGCTGAGCCCATTGCTGGAAAATGATATAAAAACCCACAGAGCCTCTGTCCTCCCTCTTGTCATGCAGGGCTGCTGAGGCCACTGAGACCTTTGGTGATGGTCAGCAGGAAATCAAACTGCATGTACATATATAGTTACCACTATTGAAGTAATAAAAAAGCCAAGTGACTTCTGTCTTTTACTCTCCAGTAAGCATGGCATGTGTTAGCTTGTCACTAACGTCCCCAGTGTACCTAGCACCATATGTAGTGTGACATGAGACAACATAAAGCTTTATTCCTCAGGAATTTACAACCTATAGGTAGCGAATCATAGAATCATAGAATCATTTAAGCTAGAAAAGACCTCTAGGATCATCTAATCCAACCTTCATCCAACATCTTCCTAACTCCTAGACCGTGTCTCAAAGCACCACATCTACCTGTTTTCTGAACACCTCCAGGGATGGTGACTCCACCACTTTCCTGGGCAGCCTGTTCCAATGCCTAACCACTCTTTCAGTAAAGAACTTCTTCCTGATATCCAATCTAAACCTCACCTGGTGCAACTTGAGACCATTACATCTCATCCTGTCATTAGTTACTTGGCAGAAGAGACTGGCACCAGCCTCACTACAACCTCCTTTTAGGTAGTTGTAGAGAGCAATGAGGTCTCCCCTCAGCCTCCTCTTCTCTAAGCTAAACAATCCCTGTTCCCTCAGGCACTCTTCATACAACATATTTTCCAGATCCCTTGCCAGCTTTGTTGCCCTTCTCTGCACCTCTGCAGAGCCTTGATGTCCTTCATGCAAACACAAACCCACAAGATGTTTACAGGACATGGCAGAATGAGCGAGAGAAGGTTGCTTCAAGGAATAACTCAGTTCTGGGAGGTTTATTTTTATGAAGGATAGCGTATGGGTCAGCACTATCTGATTGTTCTGGATGTGCAACAGGCTAGGGAGAAACACAAGATGCAGCCTGTATGAAGGAAAACCAGAGCAGAACACAGTGAGTGACTGGGGAGGCCAGCAGTGCTGAACTCCAGTGGGAGATTTCCCCAAATTCATTATGTTTATAAGACTCTTCTGCCATATGGATTCACTGAAGGTTTGAATGAGTAAACTGTGCATGCCACACCTGCAGTCACGAATGCCAAGGGGCAAACACCCCCTACAGACACTGCTTAATTGCTCACCGGTTTACTCCCACAGAGAATACTTCTACAACTTCTCTGCCAGAATTACCAACGCAAACAGTTAGAAAGGTATGTACCTACACATCTCGATGTGCAATGCTTCTAGCAGCCTTTTGGGCAATTTCTGGAGCTGAAAAATGCTGATTCCTAGAGGGTGACACTATGTAATACAAGGCAGATATCCAAACTGCAGAATTCACGAAACCCTTTGTTGTGAAAACTAACAGGCAAATCCAACATTGCCTGGAAGGGGAAATTTGAGTCTGGAAGCTCTTAGACTTTCAGTACTGATAAGGGAAGGGATCCTGCACTGCATTTTGAAAAAGGTACAGTAAACACAATTCCAGTCAGAACAGGTCATCTAAAGTCTTTCCTGCCTTAGGCTTAACATGACACTTAAGTGCTAGTACATGTGAAAAGAAAAAGCAATTCAGAACTCAAATACCAAAGGATTTCTGCAAGCAAGAGAATTGCTGTCTGAAAAGATGTGTTGTGTTTTCATCGGATCCTCTCTTCGTGCAAGTCAAAGAAATAAATATTGCTTTAAATACGAATAAATGTGAAAGTATACAAAAAAAATATCTTTCATATATATGAATACAATAAATGGGCTTCTCTTTTCAGACTTGCTATGCTGGAAGAGCCAAAGAAGCTTTTCAGTTCAAAAGGAAAATATTTTGCTCACCACTGGAAATTGCAGGGCATTAGTTTCCCTGGGCTTCACTAAGAAGTATACTTTCGGTGATTGTGTTCAAAATTCCAACTCTCACATTAAAAACATGCAAATGTGAAACCCAATGTCTTTATATCTATGGTAAAAATATTTGTTAACAAACTAAATCCTTGAAGCTGAAGTTCATTTTAATGAAAATAAAAGTTTGGGTCTTGCCATGCTCCTGACTGTGAAGCCATCGGGTAGAAGGCAGTTGGCTTGGATAATTCAGAAACACATTTGAAGAATATCTTAAAAAATGGAGCAAAATAGTTTTGCCAGTCAACTAAAATTTTGTAACTACTCTGAAATAGGGACAAAATTGTGAGGACTATCCTAAACTTTTTTCTCCTGTCACTGTCAACTAAAATGCCTCATTCTGGTAATTTGGAGCAATTTAGTTGTGTCATACAACTGAGAGTTTTCAACCCGAGAATGATACAGATTAGGTAATTAATTTTTTGTTTAATTAACTACCTACATAAAAGGTTTAATTTTCTACTTTTCTCCTCAATGTCATGTTAATTGAAATGCAGGTACCTTTAAATGTATCCTCCTTTAGTAATACACTAAATATATTGGCTCATGCTTGACTCTCTCTACCTCCAAACAGAAATATAAGAATGCCATATCTGGAGTAAGTGCTACTTTGCTCCAGGTTAGACAGCAGAAGTCAGGTTATCCAGCAAGCAGAATTCTGACCCCATCCAGAGGGACTGTTCTTAGGGACAAAAAGATAATTCATATTCTGTGAACTCTTGGAACTTCTATTGAAATTG
>VZZY01022715.1:14118-37143 GCA_013400335.1 Eurystomus gularis
TCTCTCCTCATAAGCCATTTCTTTTCAACCCCGTCACTGGTTTTGTTACATTTTTTTCTGAAACTTTTCCTGTTCATGCTAGTGCATTTCATCTTTTCATCTTCAAATGCTATTTCAGTACTACATAGCCCACAGACAATACAATAACTCTTGATACTTCCAACACAAACAGCATATAAGGAAGAAGACTATGTATCATACCAGAGAATACCTGCAAAAAGAAGTTTGATGTCAAGGCTAAACAAATTCTATTCTTGTACACCAGTAAAAGGAAATAGGGCATCAGTAATATGAACTATAATAACTTTTTTCCCTGTCCTACTCCAGAATCTTCTGTCCCACTTGAAAATGCTCTGAAATGATGAACTTAGAATGAAACAGCTAATGATTACCTGGAAGTCATAGGTGTGAAGGATTTAATTCTTGTTTCAGAGCTGTCTTTGTTCATTTCTTTGTATTACTTTTCTGTTATATTCCCAACATAGGGAAGCAAAAAAATGATGTAATGAATTTTTTGAAGTATTCACACAACAGAATAGTTTATCATTTTCAAAGCCACCACAGTCTATTATATAATAACACATATACTGCATAATAACATACAATTGTGCAGCGTTTAGGAAATGTGTGCTATTTACCTGATGGACTAAAATAACTGCCTCAAAGCTGCTACAGTCTTTAGGGTAAACGTGTTTTGGCATGCAAACTAATTTTAAAAACATATACTATTTACCCCATATGCTGTAATTACACAGTTCATTGTATACATGTATAGAAAGGCATACTTTTAAAAAGGATTTTTGTCAAGGTGGTTCACAATAGTTCCTTTAGAGTCCTTATGTCTATCATGTAAAGAAAGTACTTAGATGATAAAGCAATCATTTTCAGCCACTTCTACTTATTTGTTGTTTGGAGGTGCTGGAAATGGTTAGTTCACTTAGGATTTTAAAGAGATTAGATCATAACAGGCAACACTGTGAGCAAGTGATACTAGGAGTAGAGTATGATGTGTCTGTGAGGAAGTGCCAAACTGACTCTTCGTTAAAACCTGACTTGGTATTCAAGGGTGGCATATATCCTTGTGGAAAGTGTTAGCAAAATGGCAGTGCAGAGTGCTGTTTGAAAGGCCCTGAGATCCTGATCCAGCATGATTAACTCAGATAGTTTACTCCAACATTTTAGATGTGCAGGATGTTGTTAAATGGTCAATGGAGAAATGTAGATACCTGTGAAGGTCTCCAGGGTACAACACAGTCCATGCAGAATATATGGCTACATCATATTTTGTTTTCCCTTTGCAAAGAAGAGTTTCACAAATAGAAATGACTCCTTTTGGTGAAAAGGAAAGCCACTATGGTCCAGCTGGTACATGGTTCAGATGTGCGCAATTTTGTTACACACACATCATCAATTTTGATTACTTTCTTTTTTTGTCTCATGCTGCTACTGTGGACACAGACCTGTGCACAGTGAGTTTGGCAAGAACCTTGCAGGAATATGCTTGACTCTTTTTTTTTTTTTTTTTCTGTATAAATCAAGGATATTCTGATTATATAACTAAACCACTTTTTGTTTCCTACACCAAATGTGTGGAGACATACATTTTATTACTGTTTTTCTTTACGGTATTTAATTTCCACAATACACAGGCAAATTGTAAGTGAGCTATGTCAAAATTAAACAGTTTGGTTGGGAAAATTAGAATTATCACTTTCTGAATTAAATTATAGCCACATTATTTGCTCAGCAAAAACCAGAGCTTCCTTGTTATACAAACAGAGACAGTTTTAAGGTTAAAAGACAAAATAAAATTGTTGATAAAGGAAGCTATTAGGAACCGTTAGAATATAAATGGTTAAGAACATCTACTACTTCAACAAACACTTATAGTTTTATATTAATAGTGCTTAGATATGCCTTTTGAAGCTATGTAGAAGAAGTAACACAGATAGATTATAATTCATTGTGAACTAGGCTACCTGACCTCAGATAGCCTTTGCAACACGAGGCCTAGGGTTTTTTTAAAAATTCATTATTATTTGAATAATACAGAATGCATTTTGTAAACATTCATTAAAACAAAGAATACTACATTAAATGGATAATGAAGTTGGAAAGATGCAAAGGACACCCTGGATAATTCAGCATATGTCTGTCTTTATGTACGCAGTGTGTACAGCCTTCAATATTCCCTTTCATGGAGCAACAAAATGCTAGTACTAGACAGCTGTGATACCTAGGAGAGGAGCTTTTCTTTGAAGACTTTCTTTTTTTTTGAATCCAGCCTTCAGATACCTAAAATTATAATTACAGTCTCACTTAAAACAAAAGCCATTTGTTTTATAGTGGCTTGTGTTCTTTACATAAATGAAACATAACATGCTTTGGTACTACAACTAATTTAACACAAATTTTTTCAAATTATATAAAACTTTTATGCTAAAGGCATATAAATGACCACAATCATTACTCTTAACATAAACCAGAGACAGTTTAACCTCTGCAATGTTTTATTGTTCTGTGTCAGAACAGTGTGACAGCTACTAATTGTTAGCTGTTGTTTTTTGTTGCCTGAGGGATCAGCTAAAGAAAAAAAGCCTCACAGAATTTGAGGGGAAGACAGAGGGAAGGTTCACATTGTGCTATCATGAATAAATATTTGCAAGGCATCTTCACTATAAAGTGCAGCTGTTTAGAACAATGTAGGCTACTTTTGACTCTGTGATCTTCCACACTAAATTATGCCAGCTGGACAAAAGCCCTTCTGTTTAGACGAACAAAATATGAAAGTAATGTTAATGAGAGCATCTCCATGTATTTGTAACTATCAAAGCCACAAAGAGTAAAAATTCAATAAACATAGTATATTTTCAAATTGTAGTTACTTAACAACATTCTCAATCTGAATGGTTGAATTCAATGGTGTGTCCATTGTCTAAATTTTCTCCATTGTCTGCATTGGGACTAAGTATGGGCCAAAAAACATACACCTAACACACAGAAAAATGTATTTTGATGATTGTTTTTAGGTTAACAGTACTCTTTTACTCAGAAAGAGAGAAAGATGAAGAGTAAGTATGTATTTTATGAGAAAGAAAATAACTAGACAAATGAAGTCCAGATTCAAAGTTGTTTTGAAAAGGCAAAAGCCACCAATCTTTAATAAAGAAATATAAGATATAATGCTTGCGTACTAAATATTTAATGAGTAAAGTTTCATTCCTATCAAATCACCTGGAAAATAATGAAGAAAGAAATCTGAAATGAAACAGTAAAATATTTTTTGAAAAAGATAAATCTCAAAAGGCTTATAAAAGTCAAATCATTGTAATTATTGATTAAATTGCCTAAATACTTGTCTATATAGGGACTTAATAAAACATGGGCATAGACAGGCCAAGAATAATTACTGTTCATCGTAAAATCAGCAATAAATGACTCCATAATCCCCATATTGTACAATAATAAAATTTTAACAGATATGGGACTCAACCTCACTTTCCTTAAACTGAATAGCAAATCTTTAATTTTGTTAAGAAACTGGCCTTTGTTTCTATTCAATAACACACCTAGAAACAGTCAGAATAGATATGATAATTTTTTTAAGGAGGAAGCATGTAATATGATTACACCTTATTGCATAACCTATTTCAGGAAAATGTAGATGAGAGTATGTGAACTATCATAAGTTAATTTATTGCATTTTTATTTTTAATTAGTTAATATAGTCATGCTTATATATCCTTACTGTATTTAAAAAGATGAAAACATCTTAGCCATTTTACACTTTGAAAGTACATCATAAAAGGCATGTATGGAAAATTGGTTAAAATGATAGGCACATCAAAGGTTTTGTAGATCATGTAACCGATACCTAAGGTTATAAAAGGTTGTATATTATTTGAAATACACAAAACTCTTCTTATGATGTCTCCAAATTACTGCTGCAAAATCTAGGATAATGTTAGATTACTGTAGAATATAGAAAAACGGTATCCAGTTTGGGAAATTATCCTCCTCTGTAAGGGACAGTTTAATGATCCAAATGTGAACATACCATGCACGTTTCTAATAACAGAGAGAAAAACACTGGGGATATTCAGAAATGTTAATAAGAAAACAGGCCAAAGGAATATGTAATAATCTACCAGTTCCTGTGCAGCCTATTGTAAATTTTATCTCTAAGGGAGGGGAAAGAAAAAAAAAAAGGCTTAAACAAGGCCTATTAGCAGTAAATACTTCTGCCAATATCCCTCACAGTAGGGGAACTCCTCCAGCAATTTTCACGATTAATTACCAGTGGCAAGCTTATTCATAATCTGGTGTTAATTTTGCAGTGTCTGAATGAACTCGGCTCTGGCACCCTCAGTTATTGTTTCCCTGCTACTAGTAGGATGAACTACTTGTTCAGGTCATGCTGTGTCAAAAGAGTGCTAATGTGTTTATATAAACACTACAAACAGCACCTGCTTTAACCACACTTTTTATTTTTTTTTTCCATCACCGGTTAGAACATAAAATCCTTTGGTGTAGGAATGCCAATTACACAAAAATATTACTACAGCTTTTGTTTGGACAGAGACAGAAGATGAAGCAAAAAAGTAATGTCTTTTTAACTTCTCTGGATCAAAGCTTTTCTGTCCTTATTTCACAAGGTTTGGAGCGACTGTTAGTGGCTAATTTGTCAGCTGCTTCTGAACACTGTGGTGCTTTCACTGAGAGCATCTCTTATTATCAAGACAATGAAATACAAAGAAAGAAGGAACGAATTGGACAAATGTAATACACACTTTATATCAGAGTTGATTTTATTTTTCTCGATTTTCTTCTCTCAGTTGTATATGTTAGAACACTTTTGATAATACATTTCTGCAGATCTTATGGGTTACCCAAAGAGAGCTATTCCTGATAGGATTAATTGCTTAAAATGCATGACTTGCTGAGCAGTGACAACCCCGATTGGTTAATGAGGATTCTCAGATGTGTAATTATATAACCACATCTGCACAGGTTGGAGTCCATTACTGCAGTCATTGAAAGAAGTATGATTTTTATAAAAGCAGTAATACGCTCCAGGGTGTGCATTGTCAACCTCACACCCCTACTGTACTTGAGGTTTATATAAACGACACCATAACTGCACACCAGGTCCTATATTCATTTAAAGGATTTATGCGTGCTAATTAACATAAAGCATAAAGCATGATTCTCACATTTATTGTAGTAAGGCTCTTGGAAAAATTTAAGAGACGTATTCTTTTTTCACAAGAGGAGAACCATTAAAGCAGGTAAATCCATTGGGTTCCTATATTAAAATATTTTTAAAAACCTGCAGTGTTTTAAATGGTGTAAAATTAAAGTCTTACTTATATGACTGGAGTGCTAAAGGGAATAGCATAAAGAAAAAGAAATTTTTTCAGACAAGATTATAGAACTAGAAGTGGAACACCTTTAAGAATTTTACTGCTCTAAATAGGAAACGAGATAGACTCTATTGTGCACATTAATTTTCTGCAGTGTATTTTATTTTCTCTAAGAGTCTGTATTTTATTTATCATTTAGTATTCTGGAGTTGGTCATTTCTGTAGGAATTGATTAAAAATATTTGAAGTACTTTCTAGCTGATTAGACGTGTATTAACTAACAGCTGTAGCACAGCAGAGCCTAACAAAAAAAAGGATATTTAGGCCATACAATATAGCTCTCTGTTCCTCCTTAGTGTTCATTCACATTGATGTCTTCATGTCGCTAACTGGAATTAAGGTAATATTCATGAAATAATGTGTAACGAAACCGCTTACAATTCCAGATTAAATCTGCATCATTCCTAGCAAAAGAAAGACTCACAACTGTAATTCCACCCCAGAGGTCTGATAAAACACAGATCTTAGTGGGCTTGGTGCACTGGTGAAAGGGGTCAAACTAGCTGACTTTATCATCACACAGTGCATCCAAAAGTCATCAACTAATATATTCAGCTAGTATATTTTCTCTGCCCACTGTATTTCTGAAGACATACACCCTAGGACCCACTGAGGCCATTGCAAGTTCTCTGATTATCTTCATATTTTTATAGACACCATTTTTCCACTCTCAGCCCAGCTGAGGCCTCACAATACTCAGATGTCAGCAGAAAAATACTTTTTAAATAAAATGTTTGTTCGCAATGCTGGGTGTCCAGACTTCATCCAAAGTGCTACATTTAAGAAAAGCAGCAGATAAACAGATAAGATAATGTAGGTACCAAATTACCAGTTTTAAGTGTGGAATATACCCCTGATGGTGTCCCATATTGTCACTACTTGTGAGCTTGGGGAAAACCATGGATTCTCTTTTTTCCCTTCTGAGCTTGCATCACACCTCTGACGTTTGATACAAAAGAATCCTAAGGGGTTTTATTGTTTGTTTGTGGTTTTTTGGCTGCAAAAGCAGAGTTTTGTGTTGCAGCTGGGCTAACAGTGCCGAGCTCCATACCTGCAATATAAAATGCACCCAAATCTGCCACTGTGATACCAAGGGGGTGCCAAATGGCTGCAGAGTGCATGGGAACAATGGCCCTATTCTGTAGGACAAGGCACGTGCAAAAAGAGGAATTTGAGGAGGGTTAAATGACAAATATACGGACCCTGAAGAAGCACAAGGTCCCTGCTCATCTCTTCAAGCTACCATGTCTGCTCTAATCTTCATCATGGAGGAGGAGCCACCAGTTTAGTGAGGATTAGTTGTCCTGTCAGGAGTGAGTCTTCCACTCTCAGCACTGAAGGCAGAGCCTGTGAGCAGCTGCCTCCGTCACCACAGGCTAGGGCAACCAGGCACAGAGTCCACCCAGCAAACAGGATGTGCAAAGGGTAACTTTTACTTTAAAATGTGCACAGACACAGAGTCTGGTAGAAAGAACAACTGCTTCTGGATTAAAAACACTTTCAAGAGAAAGATCATAGGTAGAACAGCATTCTGGATACTGACAGGAATTTCAAGTGTATTAAGAGTATCAGCAGCAATGTGGATAACTGAATGTGAAAATCTGTTTGTGACCTGTTGCTTACAACATTGCTCTGGGATTGGGGATATGGAATTACAGTGAGATGGAAACTGGAACCCAGTTTCATGTGATATTTTCTAGCTTAGACAGGCAAGGCAAGGTGTCTTGCCCCAGAGACGGCTTCAGAATTGGATCCATGCATATCACATGCTGTTCTCTTCTCTTCAACTAAGTGAATACAAGGAATGAGCTGATGAAAGCTAGAATTCCTGAAATATTTGTTACAATCTTGTCACCTGAAAGAAAGAAAGTAGAGATTAAAGCCTACAATGGGATATAGCTCTACTTTTCTTCGTGCCGGAGAACAGTGTAACAGACAACCAACCTAGGACAGAGCTCCAGCTTCCTGTTCTTGTAGTGCACAGCCACCAGGCTGTGCTTGGAGCAGCCTGCAGTCTGGATTTGAGCTAAGAAGATGGACATAATCAAACTACTGCATGCCCTTGCCCTGTATTTCCCTCCATGGGCCCTCTCAAGTTCAGTGGTGGGAGCTGGTAGCTGAGAAAAGGTTATCCTCTGAAGCAGTGAAGCTATAACAACCGTATAGACGCACTTGTAGGCATTTTCCTTATGACAGAATAATCCTCACCACTGGATAGCAAGTGCTTTCTACTCTGTTTGTACTCTTTGCATGAGATGTGGAGCATGGCCAAGAAACCTTCCTCATACATCCTGAAGAATCAAAATCCAGCATAGTTGCTGGGATAGTGTTATTTGATCCATAGATGTGTTTCATCAGGAACTTGATTACAGTGATAATGCTCCTGTTTTCTTGCTATGTCACCTTATTGCAAAATTTAACAAACATGCAACTTCTTAATCATCTTATCTTTGGACTTAATTATTCAGGAATTCCATAAACAGCTGTGGCTTCAAAGTGGTTGAATTCAATCCTGTGAATTAGCAAAGTAAAGCATGACTATAGCTATTTGCAGAAACTGTGTACTGAATTCATGAACCTACTACCTCTCATCTATATCAAAGAAGAAGAAGAAAAATCCCTGTAGTTTACAAAACCCCAAATATTTATACCTATTTTAAGTTGGCTTTAGTTATTAATATCCTCTCATGATTCAAAATTGCTGAGTAATTAAACAAGATTTTGACACTTCAAATTAAATGTTTAATGCTTTGCTAAGAAGGAAAACTCCTCCAATGAAAAAGAAATGCCTTCTTTGGTTTTATGTTATGGATTTAATTATTTATTTATTGGAATCTGCAAATTAATATTATTTAACTAAACTGAATTTAAATAGATTTTCAAGCTTGAAAATTATGTAATTGTTTTCATGTACATATATATTACGATTTATTTAGCATCAAGCTACGAGTGTATTTGCCTATCTTCAACTGTATTACAGAATATATTAAAGGATCCCTTAGTCCTTTCAAAATACATATTTGTAATTTTTAAAATATGCTTAATTCTCTGACAATTTTATGCTAGCAGAAAAGCATAAACCTATGTAATCCCTTGAAGTAATGATTTCTCTATCTTTTACTAACAAGCAACAGAGCAAAAATTTACTACAGGTATTTTGTCTGTGAGCAAAGGCTGAAGCAAGGAATAATGGACAAGTTACATTACACCAGGAAGATGCTCAGGAGAGATACAGATACAGTCTATGGCTAAGCCCTGAGATACTATCTGTCCATGATTTGTCACCCCAGACTGTGAGGTTCCTGGCCTGAATGTGACATACTGTCTGGCACTAGGATACGGCTCTTTCAGAAATCTGGATTATACTCAGGGAAAATAGTTGACTCTAAGCATACATATTCTTTTTATCCAAAGAAAGTTTCATGTAAGTAACTTTGAGGCTGTGGCAATTTGATGGTGAACCCAGGACCTTAGGCCAGTGTTTCTTCTGTCTTTATGCCACCTCTCAGACTCTGTCTAACATAGGTAAGGATAAATATAGAATCATAGAATGTGTTGGGTTGGAATGGACCTCTAAAGGCCATCTAGTCCAACCCCCCTACAATAAGCAGGGACATCTCTAACTAGGTCACGTTGCTCAGAGCCTTATTAAGCCTGACCTTGAATGACCCCATGGATGGGGCCTCCACCACCTCCCTGGGCAACCTATTCCTGTGTTCCACCACCCTCGTAATAAAGAACTTCTTCGTAATGTCTAACCTAAATCTACCCTTTTCTAGCTTAATACCATTACCCCTTGTCCTTTTGCTACAGACCCTTGAGAACAGATCTCCCCCTGCCTTCTTATAGGCCCCTTTCAGGTATTAGAAGGTTGCTATAAGGTCCCCCTGGAGCCTTCTCTTCTCCAAGCTGAACAACCCCGACTCTCTCAGCCTGTATCTACTATATGCAATACATGTAGGTGCAATCCATCTCTTTGTTTCATGGTGTGTTTGCCAACCAAGCCCTATCAGTCTTTGTAGACAAACTTGGTCAATGGAGACTTGTAAGTCTGGAATGACTTTTATTAAGAACAGCCAGTGGTTTGATAGATGTGTTCACTAAGAGCTCTTGTTCCATAAGAAGAAATTCGGAATGTAAAGACACAAAAAATCTCCTTCTGTTGGCCTTGCATTAAATGTAACAGATGCAACTTCGCTGCTGTTCACTAGGATTCATGTGTTGTACAACATAACTCGTGCCCACTTCCACTGAGAACTGAGTTGGTATTTGTTTTGCTTTATACTGAGGATGCCAACAGAAATGACAGATTGTTGCAAGCTGTAAACGTTGTGTGAAATGAGAAGGATTTTTTCAGAGTTCTGAGACAACATCAATAATCCATTCACTTCTAGGCTTGCTCTAACAGGTAGCTCAGATATGTTCTATCAAGTGCTGAAGCTTCTGTAGACTTTTAACTGTCATAAGAAAACCCAATGTCATCCCAAACCCTTTACAATAATTTATATATTAAGATCATGTATCAGTGAAAGTATCATTTTACTATGTACAGTAAAATAACTGTGTACTGTAAGTCAAGCTTTTACTTTTAAAAAAATCAGAAAACCTAATGCCAAACTATTACCTTGAAATAAACCGGTAATAGATACTACTGGGCCTACTAAGGATTCCTAGCTCACACGCCAAACATAATCTTCTAAAGAAGAGTTCAGAATGGCTCCCTGTGATTTCTGGAGTCTAGTTTACACTGCAAAAAAATCAGATATTCCCTTCAATTTGAAGAAATCCTGATGAAAACAGAGATAATAAATGGCTCTCATACTGGACATTTCAAACTCAAATTGTTCAAACTTTAAGCCCACATATACCTAAGTATCTTTCCTAATCTCTGTAAAATAGATACAGTAGTCAATATTTCCAGGTCTCACAAGCTGCAATGCCAAATCCTGGGGACGAGAACCTAAGCAAGACATGTCTGAGAGGAAATTCCTGTCAGCTCTATCTGATTTGGGCATTAAGGGGCTGCAATATCACACTGTTTCCTCTTTCTTTAAAAAAGCAAACAAACAACAAAACAAAAACCAAAACAACAGAATATGTAAGTGAGGTCTGTCCAGGCTTAAAAAGGGAAGGAAGACAGAGAGCTACAGCAAGAGAAACTATTTGGCTATTGTTGAAGTGGTGGGGAGCAGAAGGCTGTTTCCTATCAGTGCACTCATTATTTGCTGGGACATGTGGAATAAAACACTTCACTAACCTAAGATGTCACTATGACCAGATGTCATCATTTTTCCAAACTTTGACAGGAGCGAATTGCCAGCATGTTTTGCACTTACAGTTTTATGCTACCAGGAAACTCAGTGAATTCCTTCAACAATTCCTTTCCCAGTCTACATCCAGCTTCCAGTTTTATTTTGAAGCTGTCCATTAGGCAGAGTTTATGTAGGTACCATTTATCAGTACTTCATTTTCTGTTTCTCTTTCACACACATATATGGATTTGCCAAGATGAGTCTCCTGCTCCCATCTACCAGACTTTCCCCTTGTTATGAACTCTGCTAATTGCAGTTATTTGCTTGGTGTGGTGGTACTGAAAAAACCGGGAACATTTGGATTAGCTTTCTGTGGCATGGACGCAGCTGTTCTCGTTTGGCTTCTCTTCATCTGTGGCTGCGTTCAATGCAGAGGCTGACTCAAGAGGTAAGGAATGAAATGACCCTTCCTAACTCAATTATAAGATAGAGAAAGAGGTATAATCTGGTGAGGCACTGCTAGTCTAGTTGTCTTATCCATGCCATGCCTTCTGCTTTATCATTCACAGAGGAGGTTACATGTTACCAGTAATGACATACTTTTTTTTCTCCTTCTTATCCTGTACATGTTTTCCCTTTTCAGTATATGAATCTACCATCTCTCCCACTATCTAAAATTTGATGTTAAGAATGGCTCTCCTTGTAGATATTTAGTTCCTGTAGAAATATCTTTTTTTTTTTACCGGGTTAATGCATTTCTGACCACATTTCTTCAGGAAGAATATCAGTGACCTTGTTCATCTAAGGTAATATCCTTTAGCTACCACTGTCTCTGAGTAGCAAAACTGCTGTTAAATTTCATTTCAAGTTATTTCAATATGTGGTTAAAGACAACACAGCATCTGTTAGGAGAATATAGGCATGGTTCTCATGCCCAATAAAAAGAGACCCCACTGAAATGGCAATACTTCTTCACAGAGGCAGCAATTTACTACTTCCAAACTCATTAAAAAAGAAGTTTTAAATTTTTTTACTGAGAGGACAAAGGGTACTCCACATTTTCACTTCTGATTTCCCCATATAGGAGATTTAAAAGCAGTGAAGTGTCCTTGCCAAAGACATACAGGTGCAATAAATTTGCTGCTATGTACTCTGGGATAGATAGAAGAAAATAAAATGTAGATTGACTCCAGCATGCACAAGAAACTCAAAGAAAATGCCCCAAAGTTGATTAGTTAAAAGTCAGCTAGAAGTTCCCCTTATTTTAGATTCTAGGCAAGACACCATGTTACGAATAGAATTTATTACTAAGTCCCAGGCTGGAAAATTATACCTACTGTTAACTACTTGTAAATAGTAAGACACTGCTAACAATAACTCAGTGATTCAAAGTTGAATCTTTCAGTAAAGGACAAATCTTCCAGAAAAAAGATTGCAAAAATCAGGAAAAAAAAAAAAAAAGGAAAAGAGAAAGTAATTCTTCTTTAACAAGTGCATCTCTCCTTCTTTGTACCCTGGGACCGAGTTTTAACACTGAATGTGCAGAATGAAGATTATGAAAAGAAAATTAAAGAAATAATCTTGCTGATTAGAACTAGCCTTAAATCTTAAATCCTTCAATTTACTTAATTCCTAAATTAACCAAGTTTACTCAGTGTCTGTATCAAAGTTTAATTTTCTAATCTTGGATTTATTACTTCCGTCAAAGGAGAAAGAAAATCATAATCCTTGTTAGGAAGTTTGAAATGCAGGATTCCAAATCAAAAGTATGAAAGTAATTTTTAAATTTTTGTAATGGCATGACACAGAGTTATTATTATGAAATTTAATATGAATTAGAAAGATAGAAAAGTCAGGCATACTATCCTGGTCCCCACATCACAAGCACAATTACAATCTGGTTCAGTCAGTACCACTAAGTAAGATAGTTATGTTTAAGATTTAAACATGAAGTAAAGAAGAGGTTAAGTTTCTTGTCTAACCAATGAAGATGTAGGTGTCATTCTGAAGGTTTCGGGAGATATTCTGTACATGTCTTTTAGGCATGGAAAATGTAGGCAGATACGACCTTAACCAGAAGGGATCAAAGTAATCTACTTTAACATCCAAGTAATTGCTTATTTTAGAAGTGCTCTTTGAAAAAATGTAGTCACAAATTAGCTGTCTAAGGAAAATGAGGTGAATCCAGCCATGGCCTTCCCTATGTACATGTGATAGGGACAGGTGCTTTTGCTTGACCCTGGGTCCTGCTTGATTTAAAAGCAAAAAGGCAACAACGATTCCTGTCAGGCTCAGAAGTTATGTAATGGGACAAGACCCACTTTTTGTGTTCTGTGTTACTCCAGAGACCCCCACTGTGACATATTACAGTAAGGAGCTTTGGATTTCCCTGGATTGCCATGTGTTGTGCAGTGTGTGCTGAGGTCTTACAGTTGAGGAGTGTAGTCTAGAAGGCAATAAACCTCTAATTCAGGTAGGACTATATATATTGGGCATTCGTGTGAAATCACAGAGGATATTTTGGAAAGTTCATCCATGTCTACAGAAAAAGAAACACACTAAGAAATGTCATATGATAGATGAACACCATAACAAAATATTTCAAAGCTTAAAAAGGGATTGGGCTAAATAAATTTGGAAAATTGGAGTCATTAAATTTATCCCTCTGTTTCTAATTGACACCAACTGCTAGAGGAAGTTGCATTCGATGACCCAGTTTCACATTTCCTATTTCTCTGGGATCAAACCCCTTTTGAGCTTTCCTCATGCTTACATTTTGCTCTGTCATGTGTAAAAATTGGATTCTTTAGGATTAAAAAAAAAAAAGAAACCTCCAAATAAAGCGTTTTTCCATGTGTAGAAGTCCGATTTTTTTTCTATCAGGTTTGTATTCCATTCCTGCAGAAACTTTAAGATTCTTTAAAAGTATGTTCAAAATTAGGTGAAGGGTAAAATTATGAATTTCCCACTTGGAAGAAAGTGGCTTAAATTCTATCCAATTATTTGCCATGGCAACCAGCTAAACACAAAAGGGCTGGAATGGATGTAGAGTACTGCCTCTATAATCATCACTGTATGTCCTTCAAATCATGGATATGCAGCACCACTATCCCAATCTACTTCAGGGCCATAAGCCTACACGGTAATTATATGCTTTGGAACACTCCACTTAAGTGCATCAATAATATAGTGAGTGAACGTGTTCTTTAATTCTGCACCTGTAAATGGAGAAAAAAAATAAAGAAATATCTCTATCAGAAAACAGGGAAAAAAGAAAATTAGCTGATTGCATTATTTTTAACCGATTTTCTTGATAAATCAAGTCCTGCAAATTGCTAATTTTAAATGAGCTATTAATAATCAACAAGTAAAAATGCTCAGTATGTTTCAGAATGATGATGTGTTTATAAATAAACAAAGAAAAATGAGGAGCTCCAGATTAAGGGCTTCTTTCCATTAATTGTTTCTTTGCCATGGGACTCTGTGTTTCCACCAGTGGACTTCCACTAGCGGACTCCCATGAGTTTGCAGGGGAGTAATTTTGCAGCTCAGACAAGTGATTTGCAGAACTGGGCCCCACTCAGGGCCATATATAGGGTCCACCTTGACTTCCATATGTGTAAGTCTCTTCTATTATGGCTTACGAGGGAGGAAAAGTAACTTGCTGCTTGCGTTTCAGATGTGGTCTGAGCAAATTGGGCCCAGATTGCAGACTAGAAGATGTGAGTTCCTCTCTGGCTCTGTTACTGAGCTGTTAAAGCTTCACCTTTGTGTGCCTGTTTGCCCTCTCACTCTTCCTCTGCTCAGTCTTTGGCTTGTGAACTCAGTGGAGCAGTAACTGTCTCTTATTTTATGTTTGTATAGTGCTTTGCACAATGGATCTTCACTTCGTCTGTCTGTAGGTGTGTGGTGGTTTAGTCCCTGCAAGGGCCTGAGCACCATGTGTCACTGCCCCAGCACTGCCAGGGCGAGAGGGGAGAAAAGGGAAAGCACAAAGCCCGGGATTGAGATAAGGAGAATTTAATATGATAACACACAAGAAACAATCAGAACAACAATAGCAGTAACAACAGCAAGAAAAACAAGGTACAAAACAAGTGATACCAAGCGAATAAACGGGTGGGTGGGACCTGATAGACCGAGTGCACCCCTCACCCGGTGTCCAATCAGTGCTGGGGGCATGAGGTCAGCATGGTATGGAATAGTCCGGCTGTGGCACCCCCCAGCTCCTGCTGAAAATTAACCCTGTCCTGGCCGAAACAGGAGAAGGTAGTAACACAGAATATAGTCAGGATAAACTCAGGTTAGCTTTGAAGTTTGTTGCTTATATTTCAGGTCTGATAAAGGCTTATGTGTCCCATTTTTTTTTTTTTTCCCACTGTGTTAGCTGGCTTATAAAAAATATATTTAACCCCTTGAATCTCATATTGTTTATATTCTTAGACTATCAACATCAATTATGGTAATAAATAGTAATGATAACCTCTAACATAATTAATCCTACAACTACATCTAATGACATTTAACTGACTATTAGAAGGGATGTTACATTGTTTCATGGAGCCAACACTGGTTAAAAACATGGGCCTAAGGGTGAGCATGAAGTGTCAGTTTTGAGCTATATACTTTGTAGGAGAAACTGTGTGTAGTCGTTCATAGCTATTTTTTTCTTAGACAAGGAAAGGGAGCAGCTCACTTGAGTGAGTAAATCTGTAGCACATCAAGGCAAATGAATAGAATTAAACCACAAAACTACACTAAAAGCCCTTCAACCTTCTTAAACTGATTAATACCATCCCAGATGTCTTGGCTCACACATAAACTTTGAAAAATACTGCTCACTCCAGCAAGCCAACTTTCATATGTGTTTTAGAAATTGTATTTTATATTAAATACTTAATTAATAACTACTGTTAAATAGTAGTTTAACGGTACTGAGCTGATAAGATTTAATAAAAACCCGAGTTTTACAGACATGTGTATACTTAAACCTCACAGTTCTACAAAAAGTGTCCTTTGAAATAAAGAATGAAGACAGCAGATGAGAAGAAGCTGGCAAATACCATAATTTAAACAACACCATAAACTCCATGATTTCTAAGCAGATGCCCTGATTTCTAGGAAATAACTTTCAGAATTTGAACAGTTTAGATCATTTATTTATCACACTTTGAAAGCAAAAAAAAATGAAACTGTCTGGGAGAATTCTCATTTATACATCTTCCCTACATCTATTGCAAAGTGTTAGAAAATGTCACGGCCTATGCATCCTTCCTGAATACAAGCATACCACAAGAAGATTGTTAATGCTGGTCCTTATGTCAGTTTTTTAAAAAATAGTCTGTTGCTACTTTCTCAGGCTGTTAAAATTTTCACATCTAGCAATATTATAGAAGTTTAAAAAGCTTTAATACACAATACACACAATACACTTTAATACAAAATCTTTAAGTCTAAAATAATTTCCGTAGTTTACTTTACTAAGAAAAAGTAGGTCTTACCTGATAGTATGTTGCTCACAAATTTTTAACAATAAAAAATTGTTAAAGGTGGAATAATTATCCAATTACATATACATTTTACCTAGCAGAAACTGTGTTTTCTATGACTGCCATGCAATACATTTTGTATATGAGGAAAACCATTATAGTTTTATGAGGCAATTTGAACTGCCTGTAAAGCTGAGGAAAAAAAATTAGCTGGATTTTTAACAACTCAAACAGGATGTGTAGTGTTTTCACTGACAATTGTCATTGTTCCACATCGAAATGGGACCTGATTTCCACAAGTGAAAACAAAATCAAACTTCAAACAAATATGTCATTTATTCTATTTGTATGAAGACCATAACCTTTGTGACATTTTTCAGGAAGTATTTCAATGTGGCTTTTAAAAAAAAAACCCAAACCAAAAGTAAAGTTCAAGTCGCATCTGTCTTATCTGTAGGCAACGAATGAAAGTGTCAATTTTTCTATTCAAGTACTCACCAACTAATAGTTGCAGCACCCCTGTAATATAGCAAACACATAGAAAAGATATTCACATACATTCTCCACTTTATTCTGAAGAATCTTAAGACATTTTACAAGCCACACTTTCATAAAACCACCGGAAAATAAAGCCTTTCTGAAATGTAGCACCAAAGCTGATCGTGTGCTCATGTGTTCTCAGAAATCACGGTTCCACAGTAAACTCCTTGTCTTACAGGAGTTACTGTACAATAGGACTTTATTTCTTCATCATACCCAGGAGCCATGCAATCCCTCCTTACAGGCCTTATCATTTCCTTGCACAATGACTTGGCATTCTTTCTTTCCTTTTCATACACTCACTCATTTATTATTTCCACTTGCCTGTGTTTTTGGATCTGGGCTGGACCCACTAGAGCAGCCAACTGGGCAGGCTGTTCACCTCCCTCTAGCTTCCATGTCCATGGCATGGGTGGCACCAGAATACTTCTTGGGCCATGCACTCACAGGGAGTGGGTTTCTCCTTGTAGCTCCTTATCTGGGCCAGATGGTGGGTTCCTCTTCAGCTCGCACCGCTTGGAGCTGCCTCCATGGTAGTTGTCTTCTGTGTGGGAATGAGGCATTGGGTGGATGTTCATACATCTCCTGGCTCAGACCTGTCCACAGAGCAGGGATGGTAGCAATTGCTTTGAGCCACTCAGGCAAGCTGTGAATGAGAGGTTGCAAGGTTGCGTTAGTGAGATTAAGTTTGTTGCCTCATTGCAAACACATTTAAAAATCCCAATTACTGTTGAAAATCCCCATTACTGCAACTGTGTTCAATAGTAGTTTATGTTGTATTCTTTGTTGTTGATTACGTATGTAGGGTTCACCACAAAAATCTTTATAAGTACTGTCTTCCCATTATTATCACTACAGAGATGACCACAATAGACACAGCGAGAAACTGCTAAAGTTTTAATGACAACCACCCTTAGTTCAAATTTCTCTGTGATAATATGGAAGTATATGAATCATGTGGGCATACTTGAAACACACTCATGCACTCAAACTCCTCCAATTTTTTTTTTGTTATTATAAGCTAGTGAAGATTTATGAATGATTATTTATAGTGAAATGTTTTTGCTTAGTTATATTACTACTTGGAGATGCAGAGAGGAAATAAAGGGAGCTGCTAAAAAGATTTGAAGAGTATTGTTTCCCAAAGACTTGCATATTCTTGTGCGACCAAACCAACTCTGTATTATTAAGCAGGCTTTACATCTCTAATTGACATTAATGGGTGACGTTAGTCTTATTATGTTGCTTTTATGAATTTAAACACAGACGTATGAGATTAAATTTCTGTCCACCACTTAGAAGTTTAGGCCATTCTGTTTTAATGTAACATCCATGCAGACCTGTTAGCCTTGGATACTTACACATTTTTTTTTTTTTTAAATAGTAGTGTAACTGCCTACTATTACAATAATGTAAGAGGGCAATTTCAAACCTGCTTCTTCTTTTCCATTACCAAAACCTAAGTCTCAGAAATTCATAGGAAATTATCAATTTTGACATTCCTTCAAGCAAGGAAAAATATTTCTTAGTTCTTGTTATCAAACCCTTTAGCTTTAGCTGGTTGTGAGTGTATGACGAAAGTAGCAGAGAAGGGCAAACCTGTTAACTCTACCCTGGTATAAATGTATGATCTTGCACCAAGGCTGGACAATACCAAGTTTTCACCTTGGCTGGATTCTCAGAGATGAATTGCAAGCCACTGCAAGGCAAGTTTGCTGTAGGAGCACCAGCAGACTCTTTGCTGTGGCAATACAAATGATGCTTCTCTAATAACCAGTTAAAGGTATGCACAGCAGGGAAGGAGAGGTAATGTTTGAGATCCACTGTCCAAATGATCATAAATTCCAAGCTCTTTGCACTCTAGGACAGTAATTGGTAATATTAAAGTAAGGTAACTATTAATACTTGGCAGATCCCTTAATTTGTGTACCTCTGTAATCTTAATTACAATCTCAGCAAGAACGTCACCTTTTGAACAGGCAGATGAATAAAAAATAAAATATTGAGTCTATAGGAACTATCTCTTGGTGTCATCTAGTGGCTACATTCCCATATTGCAAAAAGGAAATTGTGTGTGTGGTTTTATTTATATATATACACTCATGCACATATAAAATATGTTTATTTCTGACTGAGTGGAGTAAAGGAAGCTGCCATTTTTAGCAGACAAGGCAAGGTTAGCCTTTCTCTGCTCTTCACCCTGGCCTTTCTGCTGTGTCTTCTTATGAGGTCAAGACACATTGACAGCTCAGTTAGCATACACTGGTGTGAAGGTGCTGTCTGCTGGCCCATTTAGGCTGCTTGACTGAGTGGCTGGGTGTTGTTAAAGGACATCCTCTGCCAACACACAAGGTATTTCCTTATGGCTGACTGAGTAGCACTCAGGGGACGCTGACAGCTTGAAATGACATGCCACCAATCTGATTGCACATGGCACTGGAGGAAGACTTAGAGGAAAAAAGAAGCATCCCTTGACCCTCCTGCCAGCTCTGCCTCTCCCTGTCTGGAGAAGGGAATGGTATGGCTGACACTGAAAAAGGCAGCACTACAAGAAACACTTTGCTGTGAAGGTGCTGACGTGCCATTTGAAAAGAAGAAAAAAAATTAATATAGGTTTAATTTTTTTAATATTTAATATAGCTCTAAATTTTTTAATATACCTCTCTTGGGAACAGGAAAGACAATAAACTTCTGCTTAGAGTGAGAATGGATTAAAACCCACAAATTTTGTCAGAGATACTACACAGGAATATACATGATGTCCAGATTTGAAAGTTCTTTCTCAAAAAGGGCAGCTGATAACACCATTGAATTGTCTATAATCTTTCCAGAAGGACTGTAACATGTTCTGTTGCAACAAGGAAGGGAGATTTATAATCTAACAAAGCTTTTATTCTAAAAAGAAAAAAATAGAGTAGGCTCTGACTCAATAAACTCAGTTTATATTTCATCATCCTAAGCCAAGATTTTCAAAATGTACGCAGATCTGCTAATAAATGACATGATATCTAGAAAATTTTGACTGCAGTGTTACTAACTAATTTTTTGGTGTAGTTTACTGATCATTCAATCCTTAATAAAACATTGTGAATAGTGATAACATATAAATTTTATTGATGTCTAGCAACTTCACCAGTACTTCGCTCAGATATTTATGAATCTATACACAGGTTCCATCACCCCTACTTCAAAAAATTGACAAAACTTGGTCCAAGCTGAGTACAATATTCAAACAAAACAAGTGTCTAAATGTATTCCAAAAGTATTCTGTTTATGGAAAATGAGAATATGAAAGTAAAAGATTGTTTGAAAATTTGTAAAATGTCTTTCCACTTTCAACTGAACCCAGTTTTTGAGAATATATGCACAAAACAATGTTCGTTTGCTCTGTCTCTTTGCATGGCAAAATGAGCAAATACCAAGGAATTTCCTTTATTAGAGATTTTAATGGTGAGTGACAAGATGGATTCTGCATGAAGAAGGATGGCTACTCTATTTGCCACCAAAAGAGTCCTGGAGACAGGACTAGAAATAGATAAGAAAGAGGGACATAGCCAGCCACATTATGCTCCAGCAGATAAATAGACTCTAGGGCATGGCTACCAACTAACATAAACCAGAGCACCACAGAAAAGCATCAAAATGCTGGAGACCCCATTTAGTCTCCTCCAAACATCACCCATCACACAGCTACCTGTTAGCCACTGTCATAGACACCAGTTCTGCCCATCCAATTTTGGAGAGTACTAGACTGCCTGAACCTATGATCTGAATCAGTATAGCCATACTTGTGTTTTTGTCTTTAATATTAGCGTTTCAGAGGCTCATAAGAAGGCCTACACCTGGCTAGAGTTCAGTTGTATTATGCACGGCATATACATCTAGCATCTAGAGACTCTTAAAAAATTCAGCCCAAAATGCTTTTACATTTTAAACCTGATTAGAAATAACTCATTCAGATGGATGTTATGCAAGGGCACTAAAATATTTACTGCTCTGTATAAAAATAACTGCTCCAAATACTGAATTTTAGCTGTGGGTAGAGAGGGAAGCTATCCAACTAAATCAGTAAAGAAATTATTGAAATAATAAGAGAAATTATACAATTACATATGCTCTATCAGGCTGATTTAAATTCACTGGTAAGAATTTTATTAATCTTGTTAAGATTACCTTATAAATTGTTTCTAGCAACTTGACTACAGTGAAGCATTTAAGCAAAGGTTTGTCTTTTTGCTTGAGTAAACCACGGCAGCCAATGAGTTTTTGTACATGCTTAAAGAGAAGCACATCCTTACTGTTGACATTTTTTTAAAAATTGGGGATTATAACACCAGAACTTAAACCTGTTCTTGAGATATATGAGAGAATAATCCTACAGTATTATTGGAATGGGCTGCAGTTATGAGGCTTATTTTTCTCCTTATTAAATTGGCATATGTTCATGGTATCACTGAAGTGATATTTACTATGCATGTCAAATAAAAATGGTTAAGCAGTTTTCTGTGTGCCAGGATGTGACACTGGCCTGCCCCTTGTGCATGCTTCAACTAGTCTTGGGTTCCTCAATGGGAAGCAAACCACATGCTCTGCCACTGAATGTGTGGCTAGGGTAGGACCAGCATACCAGGACAACCTTACCCACCATGAGCATACAGATGTAGTCTTTCATTATGATTCCTATAGGACACCACAGCTGCATTTTAACTTCTATATAGTACTATTAATATCACTTTAGTTTTCAAAGTATTTCATGAAACATTTGCAATGGTTAATTTTGGTGAACACATATACCTGTCCCTATTGCTCTAAGTTGGACAGTAGGCCAATGGCTGCTGTTATATTTATTACTAATTTTAGTAATTTCATTCCTGTGTGTCACTACTGCATTCCGGCACCTTATAACTGTTAAAGGAATTTCTCTATGAAAACAATCCTAAAGCTGTGATTTGAATATCTGATTTGTAAGGTCAAAATCGTAAAAGATACATAGAGACATGGCAAGAATAGCAGGACCAAGATCTTGATTTAGCTTTCCTTTCCGACTACGCTTCTGCCACTCCACAGCACAATCTCTGATATAACACTTTCAGTTAGTTTTAATGGCGTAAGAAAAGTTTATTGAGAATGGACAAGCTGAAACTAGGTAGAACAACCCAGTTTTCATGTGTCAAAAACCAGGTCTGAACATGAGACCAACACTTGGGAAAGTCTGAGGAATAAAGAAAAGAAGACAAGATATGAAAAAGGGAGAAGATGGAAGTAAGGAAGTAACTTCTTAAAAAAAATCTACAAATCTTGATGAAAGAGTGAAGAAAAATTCTTTTACATGGGAAAATAACAGTAGCAGAAGTCATGTTAAATAAATACATACATAAATAGTTCATTGTCAGCAATATTGTTTCAGTCAAAAAACCCCTGTTATACACTGGCAGAATGCTCCTAGTCTATTGTGATTGTTTTAACTTCTGGTAGTTCAGGCATTCTGTTACAACTAAATTGTACAAATCTTAAAACCAATGAGTTTTCTGTTGCTGCTTGTGGGAGATTTGCCAAACTAATTGAACTATATATAAACACTTTGAGTTTTCTTCTGTGTGCATGCAAACTAATTTTATCTCCTAAATCACCATCAGGAGACAATTGGTCACTAACTGCCATTCGTATGATGCAACGTGCTGTTTTATATTGACAAATTGAAAAATTAAAGCTTTAACCAAATTTTTGTAAAAACATATTGTTCAGAAAAATATGAGAGTAAGACTATGGATTTTCTTTAAGAAAACAGAACACATTTCTGATGGGTAAACTTTGGAACTTTCTAATCTTAGTACTTATTTAGAAAATATGACAATAATTATTTATTTCTATTAATATCAAGACTTACAAAGTTCCTAAAATAAAAGAACAACTAATTTGGCCATTATTTTTATTTGAAGATGCTGAATTCCTCCTAATATAAGACCCAGCAATGCCAGCACCAAATATAGTAAAATTTTATATACTGTCTGAGTGGAAGAATTCTATTTTTTACTCTCTGTCATAGCTACTCCACTGTTTTCTTCCACTCTTTAACACCTTAGTTCCAGCAGGGTTGTTTTACTGCACTTAGCAAATTGAAAATTAGGTTAAAGGAACTGTACTTCTTTTTAAAGTTAAATTACATTAAATGTTGATCCAGAGACAATTTGATATAATAAGAATACTTTTGTAACTTTTTCCCCATGTAGCCATAACCTGAATTTTCTCTGAACACAGAGAAACCAAGGTTATGACTCAGGAACTGAAGTAGTAACCCTTTTAACACTTTTTTTTTTTTTT
>VZZY01022716.1:9152-43971 GCA_013400335.1 Eurystomus gularis
CCCTCCCCGCTCTGCGGCACGGGCGGGCCAGAGCCGGAGCCCGGGCCCGGGCGGCTGAGGCGCCGCGGGGACATCCCATGGCATGGGAGAAGCCAGCTCTGCGTCTGGAGTAGGAACGAGCAGATTCCAGCCCCCCCACCGGCACTGTGGTAGCCTGCTCTGGGGGGGAGAAAATCGAGGCCTTGAAGTCGCTGTCAGTCCCGCTGCTTCTGCTGCTTCCAGGGAAGGGTCTGCTCTAAATTAAATGCAGTCTTGAACTTGGCCTCTTAATTAAATGGGTTAAAAATCCGGATATAGGATTGTGTGCGGCGACGGATGTGTAACCCTTCGGTGGGTCCGAGGTGAGGCATTTTCAGAGCAAGTTTCTGTCTTTTAGGAACCGCTGAAAATGCCGACCCTAAAGGGTTACCTTGCCAGTAATTTTGGGTTAGAATGGAACGAAAGGTGGACCAGCTGGGTCTTTTTTTTTAGCCTTTTACATGCATTATGTTCATATTAGGTTCAGAAACTGTGCAAAATTAGTTGAGCATAAGCATTTTTCCCTTTTCTGCTTGATACATGGGGATACTAATGCCTAATAAGCAAGTGTCAAGGGATGTTGCTTGTCCAGGTAAGCACGCTTTGCCCCTAGGTATGGTCAAACCTGGTCTTGCAAAAGGAAGAATGAAAACAGATGCTTGTTTGTAATTAATGTGCAATTGATAAGCAATGGGATGGGCAACAATAAAGCAAGTGTCCAGTGCAGTCACAGGAGACTTCCCTTTTTAGACTCAACTTTATAACCTATAATGTGTGTATTGCAAGGAGTGGAATGACTTTTTTTTTTTTCTCATTTGGCCTTTGGTCTTATTGTAGAGACTTGTTTTACAAGATCTGAGAGTACAAAACTCTTTGTAACAATATGATTACAAAGGAATGACAATATGATGACAAGGAAAATAAAGTTGTTGGTAGCAAGTTGAAGTCTCCATACATTAATGCTTCATTTGCTGTTTTTCTTCAATGCGTGCAGCCTTTTCAAGCGTTCTCTGAAGTCAGTGGGATTATTTCCACTGACCTTGACAGGCTCTGGTTGTTTCAGGTCACAGCTTCCAAACAGCTGGGGGCCAGCACAAGTTCTTGTATACATCTATTTTCTCTAAGCAGGTTTAGTGGTTCTTCTTACTAGGCTTTAAGTTCTGAGACTAAAGTAATAGAAAATGATTCAAGAAGGTGTTAGAACTGCAATTTGGCTTGTCCATGACTATTCATTTTCTTCCACAGGATGCAATGATAACAGTTAAGTCGATGTACACATGACAAATAATCTTGCAGATAACATGATTTCCTGTTCAAAATGAGTAGTGTCTCTGCGTTTTTGTCTTCAGTCACTTATTTCATCTTATGCTAGCACTTGCTAGGTTACTTTGAAGTTTTGCATTTGGAAATGGCAATCAACCTGTTGATTTAAATCAAATTCAGCCTCCTTGGAAAGACATTTCATAGTCTTGCGTCCGTGTTTTATTTTATTTTTTAATCTAGGTTTAAAGCGTGTGATTTTAAAGTATTCCGCAGGGAGATTTTCAGTGTTTGACCAAGCGGTAGGCTTGAACTTGTGTTTCTTTACACTCCCGAAATCCATAATGAAAAATAATTATTTTAACATTACACAAATTCCCTATGTAATGTGTTTGTGTATGATTATTATCTACTTTCTGTTTCAGAGTGATGATGGAACTGAGCTGACAGCCAAGCCAAAGAGAAGCTTCTACGCAGCAAGAGATTTGTACAAGTACCGACACCAGTATCCAGTAAGAGTGTTTTATGGTTTACAATTGCCTTTTTAGTACAAGACAGCACACAACCCTAACATTCCTAAACCTTTGTGGTGCCTAATAAATACGAGAAGTAAGAATCAAAAAGCTGATGCAGAGCCCCAGCATATGCCAGTGGGAGGGGAGTGAAAGTAGTGCAATGGCTTTTCACCTCAGGTGTACATGCAGACACGTGAGATGGGTGAGCCCGGGAACAGCAGCAGGAGCCCAGGAAAAGCCTTGTGCCTTGAATGTCAGAGAGGGTTTGCACTTCTTATTATTAAGTTTATTATTAAGTTCCTTGAGACTGAAGTCAAGGTGCTGCTATATTTGCTGCTCTAACCTCTGCCTTAGTAGGAGGAGGTATGAGCCAGAAGGAACTTGCAGATCCTTAAATTGAGTCTTTAAATGCATGAGTAAAACTCTGTGGTTCCTAAAACTCTGATTTTTTATTTTTTTTTTGTCCTCACATTATTCAGAGAGCAGCATATTGCTTTCTGGATACTCTTGAATAGGCTTTCATAGGCTGATAATCTCCTATTTCCTTTCTTTTAGCAGAACTTTAAAGATCTTCGATATCAAAATGACTTGTGTAATCTCCGCTTTTACAAAAACAAAATCCCATTTAAACCTGATGGTGAGTAATCTGTGGCAATAGTAGTGATAACAACAGAATGCTCAGTAATAGCATAAACTGTAGTTATAATTGCGGTGCTGACAAATTAAAGTTTTGCATAGTTACATGCTGTACACCTTGTCCCTCCTATGTTGGAGTAGCATGTTTGATAACACGGGAGCAGGTTGTGCTTAAACCAGAGTGAGCTTTTGCTCTAGGGAGGTGATGTTTTTCTCATGGATTTTCAGCATGATGTAGTACAGGGCGTTGTTTGTACCACTGTTTTACAGCAGTGGCACTATCTTTTATTAAACAAAGATAAAGTTGTTCCACTATGCTGCACAAACTCTTGCTGCTTGAATAGGAGTGGCAGGAATCGGGGTGTTATCCCTAGCACTGTGTAAGGGGAAAAGAATGTATTGTAACTACCTTATGTGAGATTATAATAATAATAAAATCATTTCTCAAAGTCCCTAGTGGTTCTGATAGTGGAGCAGGAACCTCATATGCAGGTTTCTGCACAATCACAGCATGACAAGCCCTCCTCTAGAGAGTTTGCAGACAAAGTATGAGAGACAAGAGGGTAGCAGACAGATGGGGAAGCAGAAGGAGGCAAAAAACCATTCTTGGTTAGAATGACAGACAGGAGTCTTGGCACATGAGAGCTTAGCCATTTGGCCAAAAAAAATTTGCAGGCCAAAACCAAGCTTTTGAGAGTTTTAAAAGAATGATGAGGTGGTTACTTTTGAAGGTGTTTGCAGAAAGATCCTCTCAGCATGAGAGCAGCTTGGGAGGTAATACCAAAGTGCATGTCGGAGTACAGGAGAAGTGAGATGTGGAGGCTGCCATTGAGGGAGGATCCTGTCAGAGGCAGGATCAGTCTTGTAGCAACAAATGCCTTCTGATAAGGTAGGAAGGGACAGGTCACAACAGGCTTTGGAAGCAAAGGATTTTGAAGTATAGTTTTTTTTTGATGTTACAGATAAGGGCCTCACAATGGAAGAATGCAAAGCAAAAAAAAGAGTCAATATAAAAAAGCTGCAGTGTAGAAACGTGATCTTACCAGCAGCATTCAGGGTAGATGCAAGTGTGACAAGAGGGCACTTTTCAAGGTCAGGTAAAAAAGATACTGAGGTGCAAAATGTCAAAAGTTCTGATGGCAAGAAATGTTTTACAGAAGGATGTAAGGATTCTGCATATAGGAAGGTTGAAGATGAGAACTGTTTATAGGCGAGGTAGTGATAATATCCTCAGTGAGTAAGAAAACAAATCAGATTATGTTAAAGAAAGATAAGACCTTTGTTTTAATCATCTTGAGCTTTATCTAGATGTCCACAGGCAGATGCTGTGTTTTTAGCTTGACTGGAAGAAGAGTTGGATCTGTGAATTACAGATACAGAGGTAGCAAACTCAGGAGACATTACAAAGGGAACAGAAAGAGAATGGCACTGAAAGCCAGAAAAGGTTTGGTGTGTGGGGGGTCCTTTAAAGAGCAACATGAAGGAGCAATTCTAGAAGATTAGCCATGAGAAGAGCTAGTCATGAAAGCTGGAGGAGGGCTTCCCTCCTAAAATTTGTAAAGAATAAAATTTCTCTTAATATTTTAGATCATGGTTGATCTGTGTCTCTACCCTGGAACCGAGCAGCAAGTTTTCCAGTACTTGAAATATAGGTTGGATATAGTGCAGTGATGGTGGGAGGTCCCCTTTGCAAGGTCCTTTTCCAGTCTTGCCTGCGCTGGAAACCCCATGTTCTTAGCAGCCCCTGTGACAGGCTGCTTTCTCCGTTTCTTGAAGAAAAGAACCAAATGAGTTCTCCTTTGTCACTGTGACCCAAGTGGAAATTTTTACTGGATGGGAGAGAGAGAGATCTGAAATGTGTAATAGGAGAATATCTATGCAGGGCTTTGGGATTTCCAGGCCGCTCTTATGCTATTTGATTTGGGAGAGGCTGTGCAGTGGCAGTGGTAAAACTGTTGTTGGTTTCAGAGTAGAAACAGGCTAACGCTGAGCATTCATTCATGGAAAGGAACTGCACAGGTTTGGGAACAAATAACGCCCTTTTATGTACTTTGTGTATTTGTGCAGCGCCTGGAAAAGTGCCTTGGCCCATGACTGAATTTCATGAGCATGATCTCTGTAAAAAGAATGATTAATTTCCTTTTACATGTACTTTGTCCCCTTTTTCTATCACTGTGTCTTTCCAAGAGGAACTGACTGAACTGCACAACTGTTCTGAGATGACTGAAAGCTGAAATTCTCATTTGTTGAGCATGACCTGAGAACCCAAGGTCAAACTCATACAAACGGCAGCAAGACTCTTGGCTGCAGCTAATTGAGAAAGATTTCCCAATTGCAACTTTATTTGCAGCTGGAGAGATTCCTTCCTGGACTAGGAGATTTCTTAAAGAGTTGAGGCTTTGTTCTACTGAGATAGATAGACATAGATATGATATATATAGATATGATATGATATAGATATATAGATGCAGAGTTTTGTCTTGTTAAAGCAATGACAGGTGATTCATGATGCAATATTTTATGTAAGTGGCTTGTTAATTACCAGTCAGTGTGTCTGGGATCTGGGACATGAGAACTTTTGGGGAAGTATATTTTAGAGAGGTTATTGTCATATACCCTCTGCTGGTAAGTAATGCAGTATAAGTCAGTTGGGTTTATTTATATTGAAATTCGATAAATCTCTTATTTTTATTAAGTTTTAGTAACTACATTAATTTAAAATTAAAATTAATTTATTTATGGCTGTAATAGACACATAGTATGTGCAAGAGAACCTAAGTATGTGTTCTATCATTATGTTGACATGGCATGTACTTTATGTAGCTGAATGCGGCACCTAACAGTTTTCAAATTACTTTTATGCAGGGGTTTATATTGAAGAAGTCCTAAATAAATGGAAAGGAGACTATGAAAAACTGGAACATAACCACACTTACATACAGTGGTTGGTCACTTATTACTTATTTACGTTTCAAAGCATTAATTTGATAAAAATAAGTGTTCATATACCATGATCTGTAATGTGCTTTTTCTTTTAACAGGCTTTTCCCTCTGAGGGAACAAGGTCTGAACTTTTATGCTAAAGAATTAACTACATATGAAATTGAGGTAAAACAAATTGAGCTCAATACAAACCATCATATTAATTTTGATACATAATTGCTTTTTGTTATATAGAGTTTTTTTATACAATGCAGAAGTACTTGCTTTAGTGCCACTTAGAATTTTGGACATATTCTTTGTTTATTAGGAATTCAAGAAAACAAAAGAAGCAATTAGAAGGTTCCTTTTGGCTTACAAAATGATGTTGGAGTTTTTTGGAATAAAACTAATTGATAAAACTGGAAATGTAGCACGAGCTGCTAACTGGCAAGAAAGATTTCAACATTTGAATGAGTAAGTAATGACATGCGCTCCACTCTCTAGAATTGCCACAGAATCTCTTTAGCCTTTTTTTTTTATCATAAAGAAAGGGATGATATATTTTCCAAAGTTTGCCAGGAAAAAAAAAGAGAAAAAAAGAAATAGTCAATGCCTGGGTTTTGTCCGTATGTGTACATTCCTCTCCTCCTTCCCCCTGTTTTTAATTGTGCTTCTCACCCATTACCTGTCTAACTGATATCATTGAATTCCCTGAAAATACAACTTCAGAGGGTGCTGAAGGAGATCACTGTCCCAAATTAATTTTACCATACTAGCGAACATGTTTTCACCTGATCTCAAAGTGCTACTTCTCAGTTGGAAAGAATGAGTGGCTTATCTTTGTATTCACATTTCTTTTTGAGAAAAATCAAATTCTCCACACCTGTATGGAAGCTAAATAACAAGATTTCCCTCCCTCCTCAAAACGTGAAATATTATGTATTTAATACTTTTTAATTGCAGTGATTAACTGGAGAGGTTCAGATGTGCTGTAAGTCAAACTTTAGCCCAACTTTCAGCAAATGACATCTGTCACTTTTCATTGGCATTATGTGGAGCATAAGTTTGTACTGAATTTTGTCCCTTGTGGTTTAATTATATCAAAATCGCTTCTCAAATCTTGTGGTCGCTTTCTGAATACCTCTGACCTTAGAGCTGAAGATTGTTTTTGTGCAGTATTTTGTTCTCCCATCCAAATGAAAGCTTGTAGGTAGAATTGGTGGTGGATAATTTTGTGTGAATAATGGGAGTAATTTGATTTCACTTTCACTCAAAATGGGAGTTATTGATTTCACTTAAATGTTATATGAGCCAATACGGGTGCGGGCTCAGACACAGATCACAGATAAAACAGGGTTTTAGGAAGCCCAGATGTTACTCACTGCACATTTTTACACTGTAATTCCTATATTCTCATACAGTTTTATGTCAGGAATTGAGACTCTTTTTACCTAATTTTAGCCATCTAAATTTTGGGATTTAAGTTTTACTGTTTAGTTAGGTATACTTTATGAGGGAGAGACCTCTTCACAAGCACTTCCAGAAGATAGTTAGTTTGATTTCTATCTTAGACACTTCTTATGACAGTGGGACTTGCTCTGTAGAGGTGCCTGTTTTTCTCCCAGCACTGACTTTGTCAGAAGCGCAGGTAGCTGGTCTAGGCTGGAGACCCAGCTTTTAAATAGCTGAGGTGAACTGCAGTGAATTATGTTCTGTGGCTTTATTGCTGAAATACCCTACAAAAACCCCTATTTTATAAAGTGACTGAGTTTTCTCCTAAAAACAATACATACAGCAGAAGGAATCAAAATCAGTACACATTTTGATTTTGGTTTTTTTCAGCCTGTTGCCTCAGTGCCTTTTACAGACACTAATTTTCACTCACAACATCCTAGCAAAGGAGGTGCTAGCAAGCTTCAGCAGCTGTGAGAAATTAAAGTACAGGAAGCCTGAAGTACACACCTGGAGTGATAAAAAGAAGTGAGGAATTGCAGTTCCAGTTCTGTATTTATAAGGGGTTTTTTTTTTTCCTGATTCAATGGAATTTTTTCACCCTTTTCTTCCAAAGGTCTCAACACAACTACTTGAGAATCACTCGAATTCTGAAAAGTCTTGGTGAGCTTGGATATGAGAGTTTCAAATCTCCCCTGGTAAAATTTATTCTCCATGAAGCTCTTGTGGAAGATACCATTCCCAACATTAAGCAAAGTGCCCTAGAATATTTCGTGTATACTATTAGAGACCGAAGAGAAAGGAGGAAACTCCTGAGGTTTGCCCAGCAACATTATATGCCCTCAGAGCATTTTATCTGGGGACCCCCAAGAAAACAGAAGTCAGAGGGAAGCAAAACAAATAAAAAGCCAGCATCTCCAGTTTCGATTCACAGTGGTTCTATTTCTAAGCATAAGAAACCAAAAGAGCCTAAGAATACATCAGCAAGCGGAAACTCAGGTGGTAAAATAACCGAAGAAAGAAAGGTAGAACTCATGAAAAATAGGGAAGAAAATGACCAGGATGAGCAAGAAATGACCTGTGATGCTGTTAGGCAGAACAACAGTGAAAAGAACAGTGATACCGATACCAGTCCGCTTTCAAAATCAGAAGAAATTGATGATACGTCAGACAGAAAGGAGGACACTTCTCATTCCAAAAAAGAGGATGAAAATCTGAACAACTGTGGAAATCACCCAGGTACTGTAGAGAAAGATTTATGTCACACTGAGAATTCTTCAAATAACACGTCAGCAGATCTACAAGATAACCTTGATAAGGATACACTTTCAGGGGGAACCACCACAAAAAACAAGGATGAGCTCAAATCATGAGTCTGAGGTTAAAAATCGTTGTTTCACATTGAATGAAGCAAATTATTCATTGCTCCTTCATTTTGGGTGAAATTTCCATCTAGTGTGGTATAAAATGTTCATGAGACTATGCTTGTTGAGAATGCATCAGATGAGGCTTCTGTTAGGTTAATGACTTTCATTTTTTTTTCAGCCTCTGTTTATCAGCAGTCAGCCAGGTGTGGCTCTTTAAAACAATTATGTATATTCAAAGCTAAGAAATTCATTATCTTTTCCAGACAGATTGCATAGAAAAGCTCATCTACTTTTTTGCCATTAAATTAATCCAGTATTTTAAAAAAAAGGAAAAGTGTAACTTACTAGAAAGCCTTGGAACATCACAATTTTTAAGTTTCTTTTACTATACCTTAAGTGTTGATTTCCTTTTATGAAATGACTAGAAATTATATTGAGAGCAGTTTTTTCCCTAGTGGATATATTTTTAGGAGCTATGTTCATGATTTAATGGCAGGATTTGCACAGCATCTTTTACCTTAGATTAGGGTCCTTGTTGGAGACACTTAGTAACAGATCTCAAAATGCCCTATGCAGCTGGGTATCATTGTACATTGAATAAAAGTTTAACTTACAATGAAACTGTATCCACAGCTTTTGGGTACAAAGAAAGTTGCACTTTAGACTTCTCTTTTAGTCCTTGTTACATTCTCTCTTCTGTTGACTCACCTGCTATCTACTACTAATTGGTGGGGAGGGATCTCGGTAGTCACTCAGATTTGGCCTCAGTTTGAAAGCTCTCTGTTGATCAGCTGTAATAAACAATTCCTTCCAGCTGGGTTCAGCACCTGGAAAGCCTCTGGACAGCTGAAAAGCAGCATCTTCACCACAAAGCACTTAATCAAAGTGAAGATGAGTGACAGAGAAAATGTCACCAGCTCTGTCCAGGTGGGTCTTACCTGAACTTGTATGTTTCTTGGCCAGTTTTGGGTAAGGTCTGCACAATGCTGAACCCTCTATTGCTGGTCTGGGAGAGAAAGGCAGTTCTGATTGATAGTTTCTTCCAGCTGCCTGTGCCCTCTCTTTGCTCTCTATCAGAGGTCTTTCAGTTTAATGTTATTTTGGCCATCAGCTGAAACCTGAGGTAGGCCAGTTTGCTGGCCTGGCTGGAGCCCAGCAGGTAGGAATTTCCCAATTAAGTTCTTTTGCAACTTTCTTCACTGAAGGAGTGTCGGCTTTCCTTGACTAGCCTCTTCTGACTTCATGCCATTCAGTCAAACAAGGTAGTACCCAGCAAGTCAGTTGTGTAGAATATGAATTAAAAAATAATGCGGGTAGAACTCCCACTTTCTACAGTCCTAAAATAATCTAAAACTTCTGTATGTATTTTCTATTTAAAAGTGTATATATTATCCACTGCCTTTAATGTATTTTTGATGAAACATTATGAAGCAAGTGGCTGACTACAGTTTAACTGTCAGTGCTACAGGACTTCCTTCCAAGTCTTACAACTCAGAATGACGAAGTCTTCAGGGGTTTCAGAGCATAGACAAAATGTCTCTTATTTTTCTGTTTCACTAATTCCCATCAAGGCAGTGCATCATCCATTGCTTTCCCCAGGTAGCACTGTTTCTTGGGATCAAATAGAGTGGCTTGGAGACCTTGGTACCCATGGACAAAGACGTATCCCTTCTCTACTGTGCTGACCTGTAAGGAAAGGAACGTATGTATGTGCATTTTCTTTTTTTAGGGTAACCCAGATGGCTGAAGGAGGCATTAAGTCCATCTGAGCACAAGTGCCCCAGAGAATTCTTCTGGCAGCCACTACGTCTTTCAAGCTGTAAGGGTGCTAAGAACTCTTTCACAATACCCTGGACTTGAACTAGGATCCCCTTGTTCATGTTTGCCTCTGACCATCAGAGCAGAAGGGGCCAGAAAATGCTGAGATAAAATTGGTCCATGTAGTTAAGGACTCTGACCCCATGCATACGCACAGGGAGGACAACCTTATGTTCTGCCAATGACTTTTTAAATCTTGAGTGCCTAACCATGCCAATGTAATAGCGTTGTTTTTACATAGTTATTTCTCAAGTGACACAGGGAATATTTATACTCTGTGTATGAGCAACATAACTATAAGGTAGGTAGTTACACAGAGCCTTCAATTTACGGACTTTAGCATTAAGGTTAAACACTAAAAAAAAATGGATAGTGTTCAAGTGAAATAAGGGATGCTGGGGGTATTATTATATTTATACTGTAATTAAATTGAACGTCGATGACCTCAGGAGATCTTTTTGTCTACTGAACAAGAAAAAAAAAAAAAAAGAAAGAAATCTTGCTCTAATTTTTCTCTGCAGTATTCTGTTATTGTGACACACCTTTTGCCTATACATGCTTGCTGGTTCTCCACTCATAGTTAAGTACTTAATGTACTTTTAATCTGGCAGGGCTGTCTGCATTAAGGGCCCAGTGTATCTGAAAATACAGTCAAGAACTTTGGGACTTATCCTTGTTAACTCTGCAATTATGGTTTTGTTTTTCTTTTAAATCTGCAACTCAGTATATTTCTATCAGTTTTCATAGACGTGAAAAAAGTAGTGATATACCAGTTGCCTACAGACAACTATGGGGATTAGGTGAGTGAGATTTTTTTGTTCAGGTGGGCTCCTGCACTCCACAATCTTTGTCTTACAGCTTTATCAATGGAATTACTCCCATGGGACACTTCAGCTTTAACTAACAAGTTCTGCGCTATGTAAAATGCGATGGTTTATCATACTTTTCGTGGAGGAGTTGCTTCTTCTGATTTTGCAAGTGCTTAGAAGGATTCACTGCAGGGCAGTCATACTCTATAGCACCCAGTTGAGATGTGTGAGGATCAAGTGGGTGCACTGTATGCATTTCGTTACAGAATCATGGCCTTAGCAACCAGAAGCACCCCATGCTGAAGTTTCTAAGTATTGGCTTTCAGGTATACAGTATAGGATATGTTTAAGTGATTGTATTCTCATAAATGCCAGTACTTAGTTGTTTAACCATTAGTTCAGAAACTGAGGATGTGTGAAGTCATGATATTTGCTTACTGTTAAACTTGGTTTTGTCTCACTATACTCTTAAGTATTCAGGGATTTCTGTGTACTTACTACAATAATGTGTTTTGGCCCAGTGTCTTAGTAGAATCTGGGCTATTCATTTATTAATTGAATGGAACCTCCCATACAGGGGTTCTTTCCTAATAACTACATCTGAATAGCCTCTGGTACTGGTAAGTGAGAGTAGTGTGTATACATGCACACTCCTGTGAGTACAGTGATGGGATATGAATGTGCAACTGGACAGAACATTACACACATGCAAGGGAAGGCGATTATACAAATCACGCAAAAATGCAGCAGCACTTAAGGGTTAGTTACAGCTCTGTGCCCTGCTCTTCAGGACGTAACTGTGCCTCGGTACCTGATACTGTGTTGGCATAGAGACCAGAAAGCTCGGGTACATGAGGTGTGCACCACAGACCGTTCAGATAAGAAGATCAATTACGTGTGTGCTCATATCGAGGAGCAGAACTGAGCTCTTGGTATCCATATTGCTCATATTTAAAGGCGTGATCTTGAAGGATGCTAAAAGATATTTGCAGTAAGCCTTTGAGAGCTGTTCCTTAGCTTGGTCAGCTCCTCAGTTTCCTATTCTAAGATTGCAGCAGTCTGATGTGTTAGGTATTTGTACAACCATAGTTAATATTTCATGTAACCTAGTGTAAGCCTCCTCGAATTATTCCAGGATAAGTCTAATAATCTGCAGTTGCATATACCTGTACTATAACCAGAAAGTTTACAGACCTTAGAAACTTCAGGCCGTTTTGATGGATGATCCAATAAGGTAAGTCAAGGGAGATAACAGATTTAAGTGGAAAACAGCTCTTGTTTGTTTTAAAATAATTTCTGTATATCTGTTTAATTGAATTTTTTTTTCACCTTTCTTTTCCTGACAGTTGTGATGGTACTGATCAAATATTATAGTAAGATATATATGTTTAAGGGAAAATGTAACTTATTGTGCTAAACTTGTACAGATAAAATATCATCTTGAATTTCCTTGACAAAAGTTGTATTTATGAATAAGATACAAGTATGTGAATTAAGTTTTGCCATTAATAAAAGTGTGACAATATCACGCTAATGATGTATGTTGTCCTAAGAGCTACCAGTGTGGATCAGAACCAAAGATGTTTCTAGCCTTGTATCCTGTATCCAGCAGCGGCCACCAACAGATGGTATGAAATAAAGAACAGATAAGGTGACCCTGTTTTTCTCCTGGAATTTTTCCATTTTTGAACTCGTGGTTTCTTTCAACTTCCCTTGAGGCTGTGAGTTGCATGTTTTAATTATGTTTTGTGTGAAAAAAGTAATGTCTTGCTTGTCTCAAATACCTTTTTTCAAGAATTGCTAGTGCATTTGAACACAGTTACTAAAAGTACTACAAGATGAACAGTAATCCACTTCAAGACAGTTTTTAAAAGCTATGGGAGATTCTAATATTAAAATACCTGCTTAGGGAGAAAATATCCTATGTTTCTGTCCTTAGGCAGAAGATGTCTGCTTAGGCAGAAAACTTGTCCTGTGTTGATGACAATATTATCTTACTGGTCCCTTCTGAATAAATTTTTATACGTCAGTCCTTTTGTATGAAGTATTAAAAGTCAGATTCCAACTGCAGAACAGATGTTTTCTTTTTTTTTTTTTCCTATTGGTGTAAAAGCAAGATAAGTTAAAGGCGAAACCTCTTCCTGGCCCACCTCTGAATGAGGTACTTCTGGATTTGGAGATGCTAGCATCAAAGGGTATAACATTGTGATCATGTAAAAGATGGAAATACTGTCTGGGCTTTGTTGAGAACCATGCTCCTCATTCTACATTTTGGTGATTCATTTTGATGTGTGTCCACAGTTCCAATTGCAATTGGAGTAACTGCTCAAAAGGTGTGTTTGGTGGCCATTGGAGCCTGAAAATGAAGGATGGGTCAAAAATGCCTAAGCCTGGGCAATCCACCCTCCATTCATGTCACGGTCAACACCATAGATCCACTACTAACAGGTATTTAGATGCAGTTCTCCAGTGTCTCTGTATATCTCTGTGCTCTGTATTGCCTATGAACTATTCCTTTTCCTGAAAGCTGTGTTCCTTTTACAGCCCGCCTTCTTAAGTATACTTACCTAAAACCATTGAGGAAAGCAGGAGTTTATTTTAAAGAATGTATTTAATACGTGCCATACCTAATGGACTCCTAAAATATGGTTCAGAAGCTATAGAGATCAATTAAATACAGACCTCTTGGGGCTTGACACTTATAATCACCTTTGTATTTATTTTCAAAAGCATTAAGCTGCTTGCTATAAAATAACAAATGTGAGAATCAACAAATTGTTCTGAAAGAAGTCTCTTCTCAGAAACTCAGCACTTTTAAATTTTTTGTTTAAAAGTCTAGTGGCGTGTTCATCAACTAAAGTTTACCGTGAATGATACTGAATGTATTTGCTACTGTATATTTGCTACTATGTGAAAACTATTGTTTTGCAGTAAAGGTTTTGACACTTTTTTGGGATCTGCTTAAGCATGTTTGCTAATCATTAGTTGCCCTTTTTTCTGTGTTTTAACCTATTCCATGGCTGTTTGCCCTTTATGCAGTTTGAGTTCAGCAACAGATAATTAGGGATAGTTTTGCACTGATAAAATTCGGAAATATTGTAGACTTCATTGTTAAAATGTATTCTAAGAAAAAAAGTGCAGTAAAAAGAAAACCAAAACCCAGCAATTTTTATTTGCAAAACAAAGCAGCTACGTGTCGGTGTTTAGGAATGGTCCCGCTCTCTTTTCTGTATTCCTTTGCAGTGTTCAATTACAGAATGCCATGCATGTTTGGGTAGTACCAATACCATATGTATGTGGTAGGAGTGGTAACCAGTTTCTGGAATTGTAATGCACTATAAAGATATATTTTATAATTCTGTAACTGTATGGCAGTGTTATGCCAAAAAAAAAAAAATTGTATAGACATAAAAAGCAATAGTTTATGTTGCTTACTGCTATCTTTGAAATTGTTTGTAAAATTAAATACTTGGATTTCCTTTCAGGTAAATATATTTTTAATAACAGCAGCCAAAAACTCTAATAAAGCTTCTTCATTTAGCAGCATTGTTTTAGCAACATGTACAAATATTGTGTAGCTCTAATAATGTGTATTTGCTGTTTGGCACTTGTTCGTATAGTCTTCTGTAAGTGTATTAACTCTTAAAAGTAGGGCATTAAAAGCTCTGGTCCTCCTTTTTTGTTGTCAGTCGCAAAACCACCCTGGATAGAGAGGAACAAGGGAAGGCCCAGAGTGAGCTTTACTAAAACTGTGGGGTTTGGTTTTGGTGTTTTGTTATTTGGTTGTTTGGGTTTTTGTTGGTTGTTTTGTTTTTTGGTTGGTTGTTTTTGGTTTTTGTTTTGTTTTTTTTTTTTTAAATTTAAGGAAAATATATACGCTGAAAACGCTGTTAACATCAAAGGGTAAAATATACATTATGATCATACAGACAGAAACCCTCTGCAGCAGTGCCAGCAACTGGCTACTGCTGTTTAAACGTAGCAGGGAAACATTTAACCTGCTGGTTGTGTTTATCCTGCAGTGAAGCTGTAGAATTGGATGTCTTCAGCTCCTTCATCCCCCCCCCTCCCCCGCCTTGGTTTCACCTAAGATACTATTCACGTGGTGGGACTGCAGCTATGAAGGACCCAGCAGGTTTGGAGAGGGTTTCCTATTCTCACACATTTCTTCTCAAAGCGAGGAGAAGCAGGTGCTCTTTATGCAAAAGAAGAACTTTGTACATGGTCTGTGTCTCGGATGAAGCTTGGTGTTAACATAGTGGTGTTAACTGCTGTGTTATCAGACTGCCCAGGGCTGGGGTTGAATGGGGTAGGTAGTAACGCGATGTGTCAGTGGGCTGGTTTCCTCAGAAAACTGAGTTAGAGCTCCCTGAGGGAACTGTGATGGTTCATTTGCAAAGATGGGCTGCAAGGCTGCTCCCCTTTTCTACCCTTGGAGCATAAACTTCACAAGTCAAGGGCCAGAGCCTGTATGAAGACACCTGGTTATGTAGCTCGCTGTTGTACCAGCAACTCCAGACTTTGAGCATGTCTGCAGTAAAAAGATCATTCCTGCATAAGCACAGACCCTGTGGGTGCCAGAGCCACTTCGGAAAAATTGTCCTGAGGCTCTTTACAGGGTAAGAGCATAAACTGATACCCCAAATCTAACTGGCCATAGTTAAATTCAGACAAGCCAGCTTCTGGAGAAGGTGGAACAAAAGGCTGGTGGGCCCAGCACCCCAACTGCCTGCTGCCTGCCCCAGCCCAAGGGGCAGGCACCCACGTAGGAATGCAGCAACACACCTTTGGGTCAGCAGGGGAGCCAATGGCTCCGTCCCCACCTCCATGAATATATGATGGATGGAAACACATGCCTGTCTTTCAGGGCATGCATTCACCTACTTTGCTGTATGTTGGGGGGTAAAATCTAGGAAATTGTTAGCTGTTGGTGTGCCAGGGGCACACAGAGTGAGCCTCTGCGCTGGTGGGAAGAGCACACGGCAAGGAAGGACAAATGACAGCGCTTGTGTTTGTGCAAGGAGAGCTGGGAAGCACTTTCCTTATGCATAGAGTGGAGATGGCTGAAATAAATCTTAACTACCTCTGTTGTTTAGGGAGTTAAACTGCGAGGTTTTTGTTTTGATTTTGTTATTTTGCTGAAGTATTTTTCTAGCAGAGCTGTGCCATAAAATTGGGATGAGAATATTTTCTTTTGATATACGTGGATGATCTTGAGCAAGGCCTAAAATGTTTATAACGATCACGTTAATTGCAAAAATGTGATTTAGCTAACAAAACCTGGGAATACTCTTCTTAAAATTACATTTTAATGGATTTACTTTGCTTTGTTTGTCTGGGTTGGGTAATAAACTGCAAGACAAATACTAGATATCTTCATTCCCTGGGGTCAAACACGCCAAGTATTTATGGGGTTGGGGCAATCCCAAGCACAAATACAGGCTTGGCAGAGAATGGATTGAGAGCAGGACTGTGAAGAAGGAGTTGAGGGCATTGATTGACAAGAAGCTCAATGTGACCCACCAAGGGATGCTCACAGCCCAGAAAGCAAATCAGATCCTGGGCTGCATCAAAAGAAGCATGGCCAGCAGGTTGAGGGAGGTGGTTCTCTACTCTGCTCTTGTGAGACCCTATCTGGAGTACTGCATTCCATTCTGGGGCCCTCAGCATAAGAAGAACATAGAGCTGTTGGACCAAGTTCAAAGGAGAGCCATGAAGATGATCTGAGGGTTGGAGCACCTCCTTTATGAGGACAGGCTGAAAGAGTTTGGTTTATTCAGGCTAGAAATATCAGGGTCCAGGAAGACCTCATTGTGGCCTTCCAGTACTTAAAAGGGAGCCTGCAGAAAAGACGGGGAGGGACTCTTCATCAGGGAGCGTAGTGACAGGACAATGGGTAATGGTTTTAAATTGAAAGAGGGTAGATTTAGATTAGATGTAAGGAAGAAGTTGACTGTGAGGGTGGTGAGGCACAGGAACAGCTGTGGATGACCCCTTCCTGGAACTGTTCAAGGCCAGGGTAGATGGGTCTTTGATCAACCTGCTCTAGTGGAAAATGTCTCTGCCCATGGCAGGAGGTTTGAAACTAGATGATTTTTAAGGTCCATTCCAACCCAAACCATTCTATGATTCTCATTTCAAAGTTAAATCAGTAAGTGTGACTGGAGAGTATCTGCATTTTAAAAACAACCTTCCAAAGAAGCAGCAAAAGTACCTACCAAAGTATTTTGCACTATATATCTTTATTAGATATATAGCAACGCTGCTTTTTAAATGTTAGCTTCACATATCTTCGGAGGTGGATTACATCGTAGTCTAAACTCTAGTGTGACTTCATTGACTGGTTTGTATCCAATATGAAAGTTGCACTTTTGGCTCCATTAATCCTGTTATTTGAAGTATGGCTGTCTTCAGTGGAGCAGGAGGAGTGGATCTTGAGAAACACCAGAGTCCCCAGTTTTGTCCCCAGTTTGGAAGGCTGTCACAGAGAACCAGTCAAGCAGAGTCTGGGGCCAGGTTTGTAACATGGTCCTGCTCCCACCTCTCCAAAGATGCGGTAATCAAACACCATTTGTTTCCCTATATCAAGATGAGCTGAAGATTTGGCCTTCTCAGAGCTGGCCTGAGAACTGTCACTCATGGCCAGGGTCCAGGGCTGGGCAGGTTCTTTTGCCTCACCACTGGGGTCTGATTCATGCAGGCTAAGTTCTGTGCCCAGTGGGTCTATTGACCTGCCCAAGTGCAGTTACTGGCAGCTCAGACCTGTCCTTAGGGTTAATCTTGGTCTGCATGTTATAGGGTGAGCTTAAAAATAAAATTATTTTCCAAGAATTGTCCCTATGAAAAGCCAATTTAAGAAGGTTTAATTAGGCCCAAGTATTTGCCTTATCTGATAAACTCTTGGAATGTTTTCAAATAACTTGATATAGTATATAGATGTTTTTGCAGGCAAGATTCTATAGGCATTGTAATTTCCATGCTTACTGAATGTAGGAAAAACATTTAAAATTCAACTGGCTCTTTCTATTTTTATTTAATGTGTAAATCAGACATAATTCATGCACAGTTCCTTCCAGGTTTAGACATTTATTGAGCACTATGTATGGTTATAAACGTTTTGTGGCAGCTGTTTCAAGTTTCAGAATAGAAATAGAAAAAAAAGAAGCCTCACATTTTCACTTCTCCAATTTCCTTTGAAAGCTTAAACAAGGAAGCTTCTAATTTTCTGCTTCCAAACTGGCAGCTGAAATTAGGGCCTTGAATCACTTCGGAGAACTAGGACTTGGGACCTTCAGCCCTACATGGGATTCTCAGTCACTTGGAGGCAAGTCTGTAGTACTTAGTTACCGAAAAATGCAGAAATTTAGTAGGATTTTCCAAAACTACAAGGCCCCTAATGCCGATACTGAATTAACAAGTGCTCTCAGGAGGTCTGTGGAGGGTTTCTCTACATCTAGAGGAAGCTCAGGAGCAGTCTAGTTTTTCAGTCAGTTTTGAAAAGGTTATTGTGAAACTCCACATTTTAACTCTTCACTTAAAAATAAGAGTTTTTTCTTTTTCTTTTTTTCTCTGTTTTTCTTTAATGATAAGGACCCAGTGATCATGGCACCTTTTTTTTACAGTTTAAACTGTAACCTAAACCTTTGCCATGCTAACATGTATCAACAACACTCCCCATGCTGGTGGTTGCTTCTTACTCGTCCTCAGTCACCGCCATCGCACACTCAAAGCCATCCCTGCTTGGCGATCATGCCCAGCTGTGAATGCCCAACACCATGGAGCTTACCTGTCTAACTAGCACTGGTAGCCATGGTCTTTCATGGCCACTGTCACTGCAGTGGAGGACCACACCCAAGAGCTCTTCAGTGGGGAAAGCTGGATCTGAAGTGAGCATCTACTTTCTCTTCCACTTTACCCTCAACCCTTCTTCCCTTTAGAAGGCAGGTCGGACCTCTGTGCTCCGACCGCGACATCCCTACCCCCAGATTTGGTCCCTTTGTTAAGGTGGTTGAGATTTGAGGCAATTCCCAGCCATAGGTCTCCACCCTGGGCTACACACTGCCTGATCCTGGCAGAGATGTTACTTTCCAGACTGCAGCAGGTGCCTCACCCTGCTGCTCACTGCTGCTGTCCCTGCTCAGCTGCTGCTCCCTTTCCTAGAGCTGAAGCAGTCTTTTCATGGGTCTCTTCCTTGCACTTTTTCAGTGATGGCTAATGGCCCATCAGTGCATTGCTAGTTGTTCTGAGGACTCCTTCCTCAACTGGTGCCCATATTTTCAAGCCACTGCTGTTATCCTTCCCTTAAACTATGCAGACACCTGGTGCCAAGCTCCATTCACCCAGTGAGATAGCAGCAAACTTATGACCTCCATGCCAAGGCAACACAGGCTCGCTGACTGTGAGGAGCAGCAAGGAAAGGTCACCATCCCTTGGGAAACAGACAGCCCACATCAGGTCCAGCCTGTGTGGGGAGTGCCATTGCTTTTAAGGAAGGACACGTGTAAGTGATTGCAATAAGCCTTCCTCTGGCTTTGTATAAAATTCCCCAAAAGACTACTCGGGTATCAGAGTTTGTTTATGGTAATGAGGGCCCAGTGCCATAAAGCTAGCAAGAATATGTCCCAATAGTGCTCTTTAGAAGCTCTTCACCACTTTGGATAAAATGCTGCTGACAAAATTTCAATCTTGAAATCTCCTGCAACCATCAGATAATTAAGAAATGTTGCTGAGTCACACCTGCATAGGGTAAGTGCCTCCCTGGGGCACGGCTAGGAACACCAAAAACTATTTCAGTTGTGTCCCCAAACGCAGCAGATGTGAATGATTCAGTGACATGCCCACTGGCACATTCTCTGCTGACTCATTTGCTGCATTGCCACTGAGATAATAGAGGAGTCCTACTAGGTAAATTCAAGGCAGATTTTTGCCAGGACTTTGCTAAGATCTTTTCACTGAGACTCAGAAAGATGATAAATTTATATAATAAGAGTCACACTGCAGTTCAAGGATCTTTGCTTGAGAGAATCTGACTCCTCTGGGACCTGTTTGTTGAAATTAGAAGTGGGGTGAAAGCTGTCTGGGAGGTTCTTTCTCCATTGACACCTGAGTAAATCCCAGCAAGTCTCATCCACTTTGCCAGGAATAATTTGGGAAATTATATAAATGACAGTCTTTTGGTGTGAGCAGTCTAAGAGCAAGGTGAAGGTAGGACTTCGGTGACTGAATCCTTTGGTATGCAATAAAAATATCAAATTCAAAAATAGCATACTGAATGTGAAATTTGTCATACAGATAACTTCAGTGTCTACCTAACCCTAAATTGTCTCACCTATTAAGCCACATGTTTCCTAGATACCTGATGTCCTGCTACTGGCCAATCTTTGGAAGTAAAGTTCCAGCGTTAGGGGGCACTGATGGGAATTAATAAGATATCATGGGGATCGGCAAGGAGGGAAGCTCAGAAAAAAGGCATAAAGACTACTCTGTTGGATTGGAGGGTTTCTGACCCAAGGGTACTGTTGAAGACATACATGACTTAGGGATGAAAAGAGGAGCTTTCATGCTATTGTGAGAGGGTGCTCGCCTCTTCACTTACTTGCTTTGTCAACCAGAACTGACTGGATGTCATTGACTTGAAGATAAGTAGAAATGTTTCAGAAGAGACATGTGGCATTCAAAATCCCGATACATTTATGAATCTGCAAATCTAATTTCACTTTCCTGTAATGTGAGCAGAAGGCTTTGTTATAAAGTCCTGAGCCTATCTTGAACAGGATTTCCTCAAGGGCCAGTGATCATTCTTGTAGATCCTCACGGACCTACTGTCCTTAGTCACATTCTTGATTTTTTTTTTTTGTCCAAGCACAAACCTGATGTCAGGGACCTGAGTGAACCAACAGGCTCTGCATCATCCAGTGAACACTCCTGTGTTCCAGGGCAGCCTGTAACCTGGGATTGCATTGCTGTGAAAAGACTTGAGGGGAAAAAAGCTGTGACATGCCTCATTGGAGGTCTCCCCTGCTTCATGGGGGAGCTGGGGAGCTCAACCCCTGTGACCTGTGGGCTTTGCCTGAGCTACGCTGCAGCCATGCCGGCACCCAGCTGTGCTCCTCACTGAGCCCAGTTAGATGACTTGAATCACGACTTGACTGGACCTGCCTCACCAGTTCTGTTTAATGTCTTAATCAATGACATAGACAACGGGATTGAGTGCTCCCTCAGCAAGTTTGTCAATGGCACCAAGTTGAGTGGTGCAGTTGACACACCTGAGGGACAGGATGCCATACAGAGAGACCTGGACAAGCTTGAAAAGTAGGTCCGTGTGCACCTCATGAGGTTCAACAAGGCCAAGTGCAAGTTCCTACACATGGGTTGGGGCAATCCTTGATATCAGTACAGGCTGGGAATGAAGGCATTGCGAGCAGCCCTGTGAAGAAGGACTTGGGGGTACTGGTGGATGAAAAGCTGGACATGAGCCAGCCATGTGCATTTGTATCCTGGGCTGCATCAAAAGAAGTGTGGCCAGCAGATTGAGAGAAGTGATTCTGCCCCTCTACTCTGCTCTCGTGAAACCTAACCTGGAGCGCTGCATCCAGCTCTGGAGCCCCCAGCACAAGAAGGATGTGGACCTGTTGGGGTGTGTCCCGAGAAGGGTCACGAAAATGATCAGAGGGCCAGAGGACAAGTTGAGAGTTGAGATTGTTCAACCTGGAGAAGAGAAGGCTCCAGGGAGACCTTATCATGGTCTTTTGTTATTTAAATGGAGCCTATAAGAAAGGTGGGGACAGTCTTTTTAGCAGGGCCTGTTGCAACAGGTCAAGAGGTAATGGTTTTAAACTAAAAGAGGTAGATTTAGACCAGATAAGGGGAAGACATTTTTTACAATGAGGGTGGTGAAACACTGGCACAAGTTGCGCAGAGAGGTGGTAGAAGCCCTGTCCCTTGAAACATTTAAGGTCGCATTGGATCAGGCTCTGAGCAGCCTGGTCTAGTGGAAGATGTCCTTGCTCACTGCAGAGGGGTAGGACTAGATGATCTTTAAAGATTCCTTCCAACCCAAACCATTCTATGATTCTATGCTCATTATTGTTATTTTTCAGTGTTGCAGCTAGACAAGGGAAAGAGTAGATTAAACACTGTAATTGAATAGTCTTTGCTGCAAATGTAATGAGACAGACTGCTGGTCAGCAACTTTGATGACACTTGCCTGGAGCATCCCTGAGGATCTTCTTCCTTCCTCATATACCCTTGACCCACCACCACAGCCCCAAACCATGGCACCAGCCAGAGTAGCAGCTATGAGCATCTGTACCACTGCTGGTGCCTGCTCCCTTCTGGCACCACAGCCCTAGAGCTTGCTGGCTTACAGCTTTCCCCCATAGCTGGTTGCTTTGCTTGCCTTCCTAGGTTCAGGATTTCTTTTCCCTGACTCTTACTGTCCTGGCTGCAGGCTGGTCCCATCTGCCCTGAAACTCAGCTGAACCCCTGAAGTGGTCTCTTTTCACAAGTGAAAACAGGGATGCTGTGAAGAGCTTAAGGTCACTATTTGAAAAATAATCCTTTTTCTGAGGTGAAAGATTCTTTGATTTTCTGCCTCAAATTTCCTTTGCCTCTATCTTTCTTATATGTCTACAGCGAAAGTTGAAAATATCTCAGGAAGAGTGGGTGATGGATGGCTTGTAAAGAAATGCAATGAGACCATAGGAAACTGATGAGATGCTTTCTGTGGAAGCCAAGCTGCAGGACAAGAGAGGCAATTCACAAGTGGTAGAACAGCTGGCAACTCCAACCCACACCATCTGGATTTGTGTGATTTTATAATATTTATTGTCACTAACTCTGCAAGGAATATGAATAGAGCTGGCTACACGTGGAAATGAGCTGGCTTTTCAATAGAGCGAATTGTGTGTGGAGCCTTGGCAGGGACACATAGCAGGGTGAGCATCTGATAGCAGCCAGCCAGCCATGAATTACCACTTCATTGGTCAGGCTGGCTACATGAAACAACAACAGAACATTTTTCAGTCAGGCAAGGGAAGCCTTGCTGAAAAAATGGCATTTCAAATCTATCATTCAGAGAGAGGAGACAGAAGGTTCCCACTTCTCTAACTTTAGTCTGAAACTTGTGAGAGCCATGTCATATTTTCCTTAAAACTTTAGTGTCAATAGATGTGGGATTACTCAAGAATCTTACGCTTATATTTTTAAAAAGTCTTTTTGGGTCTTATTGTCAAGAAGAAGTTGTGACCCACCTCTACCTAACAGCCACAGAAAATGGAACAACCACTGAGAGCGTTTTCTTAAATCTTCTGATTTGAATAAGTTTGTGGTTTTGGGATTCTCATTCATGATTGTGAAAGCACTGAGCTGTCAGCGTTGAGCATATTCATGCAGGGAGTGTGAACGCTGCCTTAGGAAACTGCTCTCTGGAGGTGCCTGTTTTGCTCCATGAATGCCAAAGGGAACACTGCCGCTCCTAAAACAGCTGTCCTGGTTAGAAGCTCAAAGTGGGACAGGAAGTGTTTAGGCTTTTATGTTTCTGGTCCTTGTCTGTGAAATGGGATAACATGTTTTTTTCCTTCCTGCAGATCAGCCAAAGGATAAATTCCTCTTCTTCTGATACCATAATCTGGTAATTACATGAAAGCTCAACCTATCTTACTTTTACGTTAAAATGTTTCTACTTCTCATGGGACATTAGGAAAGCTTAAAACTTTTAGTCTGAGTTTAGTTAGATCAGACTTACAAAGGAAGACAAATAACAATGTCTTCCTTCCTTCCCCTCTTTCTTTCTTTCTTGATCTTACAAATTTCAGTCCTATGTGGTTGGGGAACCAACCTATTTTTGATCATTGACTAGAGTACTGAAACAACAGAGAAATACATGCCAAAAAATATGAACTGAAATTAGCATTTTCTAAATCTTTCCTTCACCTTTGAAACTTGAGTTTAAATTTATTATTGTTTTCAATGGAAAAACACTGGTTCTCTATTCTGGGATTCACTCCAGAGCTGAAAACACTAGTATTTGTAGTACATCAATTTACAAAACCTGTTAGTTAAGCTGAAGAAAAATGTGGCAAGATATGAATGCCAGACAAGCTGAAGTGTCTAGCTGAGCGTCACACAAAAAATGCATCTTATGTCCAGCTTGCACTGAGTGCAATAGCTCAAAAGGGAAAAGGCAGTCACAGAGAGCGATGCTGGCTCTTCTGTCCTTAGCTAACAGAAATGGGCAATAAAAGCAATAGCAGAGAGGAATGTGAAGATCCAGCACTGGCCTTAACAAGATACCTCTCTAGAAAAGCCTGCAATGGTGACAGAAATATCTTCAATACTGAAGACTACTCTGTAGCTAGCATGTCAAGAGGACACTGAGAAGGGGACCAACTTATGTGTATATATCTCATGTACTGTGCTGAAGATAAATCAAGAAGTAAAGAAAGAAATTCAGCACTTTTTGTCAGCAGCATGATGTGAGCTGATTGTGCATCTGTTGAAAAGGAAGAATTCAGCTGGAGAAACAATGAGAGGGACAGAAGACAGCCTGTGTGAAACATGCTGGACTCGGGACACCTCCTGCTCTGAACACCCCATGTGTGTGCACCAGGACATGTTCCTCCCAGATGCATCTCCTGAATGAGGCTGTATAACACTAAAGAAGTTCTCTTATGATGAGTTTCCCAAGGGGATTTTGTACAATGCTCCATCACAATGCTGTAAATTCATTCACTTTGTATTGCATTTGGTGGCATTAAGATTTGAAGTATTCAGGGGAAAAAAAGTCCTACTTTGGAAATGCCAGGATGTGCAGGTAGAGGTGAACATAAAGTGGACAGCAGCCTCTCTTTTTTTCATAGTCAGACGTGCTCACCCAGAGCACAAACTGCCACAGCAGCTCAAACATGCCCAGGCCTAAGTCCTGACTGGTGACAGTCTTCAAACAAGGAACTGGGCAGGCTGGTGATGGCAGATCACCAGATGGCTGGTGCTGGGTGTGCCAAAGGTCTCCCACTCTGGGACTGGGCTGGGACTCTGGGCTGACTGGACATGAGTACTCTGGGCTTACTGCACGCGTGTCACAATGCCACAGGAGACTCAGTGCTTAAGTGGGTGGTCTTTATGCATCAGCCATAAGACAAAGGATCAATGTGGTCTCAAAACAGAATTCTTCAGCTGAAGATCATTGTTAGCAATCATTGACTCAGATGCCTAGCACTGAAATTCCTATAAACACAGATATTTCACAGCCAGATAGTAAATTCTCTATTCCTCAAAGAATGGAAGAGTTGGTTTTGGTTTTTTAAGTGTAACTGTTGAGCAGACAAATCGAAATGTGACCATCATATAGAACAAGATGCGTAGTAGAGAGAACAAATGCTTCAGCTTCCTGGCAACAAAATTGTATTTAATAATATTCAACTCTTTTCTCCTTGTCCAGGCATGTCCAGAAAAAATCAATCTTATGATCAACATGCCACAGGAATCTCATTTTTTAATTTGGCACTCTAAGGGATTCTCTTTTGATCCTTCTGATCAGACAAGAACAATTACTGTGTGTCTAAGCTCTCCCTTGCTTCTGGTCTCCAATTAGTCACATCTGATAACATTTTTTTCAATGTAAAAATAAGGTCATCTCTTCAACTGCTTATGTCTAAATCAGGAGACACTATGATAACTCATTCACAAAACAACACCTCATTCTTCCCAACCAGCCTGGGACCTTCTGCATCAAGGTTTTCAAAATAATCACCTCTTAAAAACCTTTGTCTGGACTGTAAGAAAGCCAATGATTACATTTTTATTTGCTTGAGATACCTCCTGGTGTTTTGAAAAGTACACAGACTAAGCCAAGCACTTGCCTGCATGTTCCTCAGTTCACTAAAGAGACCTCCCTAAGATCAGTGGGATACCAACACATCAAAATTGAGCCTGTACTTAAGTGCTGTGAGTCCAGAACTTTCTCCTCCCTGCTTTTCCGGTTTGTTTTCTTCTTTTCAGAACTTTAAACTATGTTGTGGGCTTTTACTTCGACTGTCCTTTCAGTTCTGTCATGGAGAAAGGTTACAGTCTTCACATTTTGTTGGTTTTCTTGTCTGATTTCAGTTAGACCCTGAAGGCAGCAGCTTCTCACCTACATTTGTTCAAGACAAAAAGCCACAATGGGCACGATGGCACTTGAGCTTACTGTAGAAGCATTCCCCATCCCCATCAGTGTCATCTTTTTCCTCTAGGCAAGTACCAGCAAAGCTTGCCAACTGTTAAAACCAAAATATTAGTAGGAAAAAACCCCTTTATGTTCAAAAAAGGTCATGAAAAATGAAAGAAGAGGCTAGCAAAAAAAACCTCAACTCTTCTCCTTTCATATGGGGCCTGACTCTTCCTCTGGTGTGGGACAGAGATGGGGCCAGCCTGGCTGGGGATCCAAGCCCAAGCCACATTGCAAGGACACAGGCTTTCATAATACTGCCCATCCCATCTGGTGGGAGAGAGCTCCTAATGCCCCAAAAACCTTGGAGGTGCAAATCCTTTGCCTTCATTTTTGTGCACAGCGTTGCCAGGGAGCCAAAGCAGGAGATATCCAATAGCACAGCTAACAGAGGCAGCCAACAGCAGGTCCTGGGCTCAGCTTTGAGATCTGGGAACTTCTGGCATCTCAGGGGAATTCCTGGGAGTTCTTTGGAGATAAAGCTACAAACAAGTTCATTAGAGGAGGTTTGCTGAGGAAGTTTGTGGGGAGTTTTGCTGCTTGCTAGGGGCTTTGATCTAGGGTATTGTGGAGTGGCTGCCAAGGCCTGTCAGCTCTGGGACTGTTACCCCCTGCTACTCTTCCATGGAGACACTAACGATGTCAGGGGAGACCTGGAGCATATCAGGCATGACTGCATGGACCTAGGGATTGAAGATTCATCTTCAAGACCTTGGAAACCTTTGTAATGATTGAGAACTTGTTGGAAGAGGTGAGATCCCTGTGACCAAGTGGGGCAAAAATATCTTTGTTAACATGCTATCCAACATGGCAAGGAGGGGTTTTAAACTAGAGGTGATGGAGGAGAGAGATGATGACCTATAAGCAAGTGAGGAAGTGGCTGGCAAGCAAAGAGCGTGGGGTGATGTGGACAAGAGACCTTATAATCAACATAAGGCATAAAGGAACTGAAAAGGGCCTATCCTACCGGTATGCACACAAATAAGGGTGAGTCTACATGACAGCATGACAGGGGAAGATCTCATACCTTTTCTGGAAAATCAGCACAACTAGGAGTTGCATTTATGTAAGATAGCAGTGGGGATGCACCTACCTCAGCCTTTGGAGTGGTGATGAACCAGCTGAGAGCTTATAGGTGTGTTGGTTTAGTAAGAGCTGCGGGGTAGCCGAGCCGTGCGGCCGGCCGCTTCTCCCCGCCCCCTCCCCTCTGCCGTGGGCCGTGGACAGAGAAAGGAAAAGAAGGTTTAAAAGTGCCTTTTTTGAGTTGAGGTAAGGAAGGTTTAATATATATATAAAAGAAAGTAACATACAATGGGCACTTTGCAGTTAAAAAGAACAAATACTAAGCAGTAAGGAAAAGAGCAATACAAAAAAAACCAATACCAGAGAACAACGGCGAGGGACCGAACCCGAGCGAAGTTCAGGGGGAACTGAGCTCCAACTGAACCACTCCCAACAGAACTGGCCCCTCCCCGGAGGTGGCCCCGGGGCATGACGTCAGCATGGTATAGAATTACCTGGCTCCACACAAAATTAACCCTGTCCTGGCCAACCCAGGACAATAGGTCAGGGTTAGAGAGTAGATCAGCATGGATGACATTGTGATACGTGTCTGTTACACATGATCAGGAAGAAGTAGATAAAGCCTTCTTCAGACAACTGGAAGAACCAAAATATAAAAATGGTGTGTATATATACATAAAATCAGAAAGGTTTTATATAGATAAACCCAAGATGGTGGTAAGGCACCATGGGACATCTTCTCCTACCTGTGAGAAAGCATGGACCTCAGTATACCAGAGGCCTCAACTCTCTGATATGAGTTCTGGTGGAGAATGCCACCATCCCCGTCTCAGGCAGCAGGCAGTGCCTGGTTGCTGTGCCAGGGCTTGGGCAGGAGACAGTGGCAGTGTCCTTGTGGTGGGATACGTGCAGTGAGTGAGGAGCTTTTGGCAGATGAAGGAGTTGTGGAGGAGATGAGCAGCTGCACACTGTCAGGGAGAATGAGCAAGAGATCGACAGGCTCTTTGCAGAGGCTGAACAGCCCCAAGGTCCATTCCAAATGGAATTATTCCATGATTCTGTGATATGAGGACAAACGAACGTAAGCAGATCTTCCTTAATAGGAGCATGAAGGAAACTGAGCACAGGTAATATAGGCGGTATGAATAGATTTGTAGAGCTATGGTAATTCAGCCTTAAAAAGTGTTGAGGATGAGTGTCCAGCTTTGAGGATGATGTGGAGTAACAAGAATGTTGAGATGTCTAAAAAATATGACCTGTAATGAAATACCGGACAGACACAGACTGTTAACCTAAAGAAGACAAATTGAATGACAAACATCATAGGAGTCTGCAAATGCTTCAAACTGTCCTTGCACAGTTCCAAAAAGAAAAGAAATTACCTAGTCTATGCTTGTGCTGGATGTGACAGAAATGTAGTAAATCTTCACAGACTCCTAAAGGACTGACCTATTGTCTACAGCCATGTGGACAGTCTCTTACATGGAAAAACCCTAGTGCCAAGAAAAGAGTTTTTGTTAAGTGTTTTGACCCATTGAAGCAAAATGAATGAAAATACCATAACCTGCTACATTTACCTTAATTCCAGCCCTGGATAACTGGCTTTTGCTTGTGGCAGTGAAGGGTCCCTGTGGTTTGCCTGTTTCCACAGATACCCGGGAAGCTTTCTTTTGCCTTCAGGTTCCCCTTTGCATCGTCACAGTACTCCCTAGCTGAGGCTGACAGTTGAAGCTCAAAGCATTGCCAGACTATGTGACTTCACCAACAAAACAGTAAGTATAGATAATGTTAGAGAGGGAGGAAATTAACATTCATAGATCCACTGCCTCTGTAAACATAAACAAGCATGTAGGGAAAGTGAGGCAAAGGATTCGTGGAGTTAGAAAGAAAGGGGTTGTTGTTTTTTTTCCCCTTGGGTAAATATTTAGCTGAGTGAAGATGCTGTATTTTCTCCGCATTCCCCTCTGGTAGGTTGACATTGGCTGGCTGCTAGATACTCTCTCAGTCACTCTCTTACAGCCCCTTCTCAAGAGAACAGGCAGAGAAAATAAGTTGAAGAAGCTCATGGGTCGAGACAAAGGCAGGGAGATCACTCACCAATTACCATCACAGGCAAAACAGACTGAACTTGAGGAAGATTAATGTAACTTATTGCCCACTAAGACAGAGTTACATGCTGAGAAAGAAAGACAAAACAAAAAACACATTCCCCTTCCCTTCTTCCCAGCCTCAACTTCACTCCTCCATTCCCAGCTCCTCTGCCTCCCCCACACTGATGGCACAGAGCAATGGGGAATGGGGGTTGTGGTCACAGAATCATAGAATGCGTTGGGTTGGGTCAGTCTATAACAGCTCCTCTCTGGCTCTCCTTCCTCCTCATGCTGCTCCTCTGCTCCAGTGTGGATTGTCATGGGCTGCAGTCCTTCAGGAGAACGTGCTCCAGTATGGTGCTAACCATGGGCTGAGGGGAAATCTCCACTCCAGTGCCTGGAGTGCTTTCTTCCCCTTCTTCTTTTCTTACCTTGGTGCCTGTAGGGTTGTTTCTCACTCTTTTTCATCACTCCTATCAGCTCTCTGGCATTTTTTCCCTTTCGTGTACACACTTACCGCAAGGTAAGTTCACTACCACCTTGGATTCAGAGCTCAGCTGTGCCTTGTGGTGGGTTGGTTGGAGCTTGCTGGAACTGGCTGTGTCAAGTACGGGGCAGTCATGGCTGCTTCTCACAGAGGCCGCCCTGCAGCCTCCACGGCCATAGCCTGGGCACCTGCACCTGGTGCATCCCCGTATTCTCTTTCCCTCTTAGTAAAATACTTTGTGTTTGTATATTATTTAAAAAACATTATTTTTTATTAACATTTAAGAAAAAGGTAAGACTTGAACCAGGAGCTTTTTGCTTATGGTGACATTTGGCTTCTGCTGATGATCTGCAGAGGGGTTACATAGACACTGAAGCCTTTCACAGCTTCTGTTAAGTGCACACGAGTGCAACAGGGCTGTGTCCCAGGGCTCAGGTCACTGATCACCAACCTCCTCCTCTGGAGCCAAGGCAGAATTGCGGAGAACAACAGAAGAATGAGTCAAGGCCATAAACCCCAACCAATGTGTTATGTTACCCTGCCTACTTGGCCCAACTCCCATATTTTCTCCAAGAATCATATTTCAGGAATTCAGGTTGCACATTCTTTGTCTTTTCTGAACCAACCATTTGCTATAGCACAAACTTCAGTAAAATAACATATATAGAATCAAAAATTTTAAAAAATGTAGGTCCTGTTTTATTGCCGCAGGTCGAGAATAACTTTATTATTCAGGAGACGTGAGAAAAACTGGTATTTTTGGCTTTTGGAAACAGGGAGTTGTTCAAAGATGTCGTTGAAAAAGATTCACCTTCCTATGCAGTAGCTCAAAAAAGGTGATGCATATAGATGCAATTGGCTATATTATGTTCAGTGTATAAAGTAGAAAACTGTGATAATGGAATGTATACAACTCCATTTCCTTTCTTTTTACTAGTAAAGAAGTGAATTCCTGTAAAGATTAGGATGTAGGATTATTTTTGTGACATATGTCTGTGTTTCTCATTTGTCTTCTGAAATTTCCCTTTAACACACTGGGCAGTTTCATTCATCATTGTGCAAAAGCAGCCAGTGACCAACAAATGTGGAAATGATGAATTGCACAGACTTATTGTACATTGAGGATGGGACTCCTGGTAGCGCTCAGCATCTTCCCTGGGTGCTACGTGATGTGAAGGTGTATATCAATGATTCCTGCATCCTTAGCTCAAATGTTCCCTTGACTTTACCAACAGTATGTAAAATTACTGTTATTAAGGTTCTCCACATGATTTACTTTTTCCAACGAGAAAATTTAGTATTGCTGGGAAAAGACTCCAGACGCTGGTCCTGGATTTCCAAGTCCATAGCAGTCAGTTAAGAGCAGCTCTTTGGTGAACATACTTGCATGGTGAGGAGTCAGATGTACTGCTCACATATTGGACAGATGGTCAGTGCTTCATCAGCAAGCCCACCACATGGAGGAGACCTCAGACCTCCTCTGCAAATACTTCGTCATTTACACAGTAGGTGCATGGCAAGCCAGGTACATCCTGGCCACTGCAGACTCCGTGACCATGTACATGAACAACTGTCTAGGAAATCTGGAACAGAAATATGGCAGGTCTGTAATATAGGTGTATGCAATCTAAGTAGCATTTTAGAAAGCAACTAATTAACAACAAATGGGCCATATTCAATAATCACACGTTCAAGAGACTGTTTCATCAAAAATAGGATTTAGTGTACATTTCCCCAAAGTATTTACACCTTTTTTGAGTTTTACAGTGGTTTCCCTGAGGATTGCTACTGGTTTGATAGTCAAAGAAATACTACTTAATGCCATTACGAAGTATGTACAAGATCATATCAAGGTATCATTTTTTAAGGAGGAGCCTTACAGAAAACAGCTGAACAATAACCCTATTAATGACCCTGAATGTGCTTGTATCAATATGCCATTTCACTGCATAAAGAAATCAATGTTATTAAAAAAAAATCACAGCATTCATAAGGACATAGCAAATTTGAGAGTGCTATTTAGTGAATAGCTAGTGACCAATTTTCCAGTCCTCCTGTGTAAATTAATGAATATTTAAGGAGGAGACTAATTTGATTTCCCTAAAACCTGCCCAGTTTCATTAACACAGCAGGAGAAAATACAAAATATGTATTTGAAAGCTTTGTTCTTCAGGAAAAGCTATTCCACCTCTGATGTGTGGAAGATAAAAGAAACCAGTGACTAAAATAATATTAACACAGTTTGTATCACTCCTGTTATTTTCCAGTCTTAAACTCTGGTGAGTGAAAAATGGCTAAATTCCTATTTTTTAATGAGACTTTTCAGAGAATAATAGACATGCTTTGTGGTAAGGCTGAAAACCCACATTTTTTTCACAAAGCAATGACAACCACTTGGAGGGGAGGGCAACTCCAACATGACAGAAGCGTGGTGCGGGCTAGGATGTCTCCCAAGTACAGTGACACTGTATTAAAGCCACTCTGAATGTCAACAAGCTTTGCTGTGCACGAAGACTGTAAATGATATAGAAGCAGTCCCTCATCTGGGTAGAACAAAGACTGTCAGAAAAATCTTTCTGGTTTTTGTTTGTTTTTGTTTTGTTTTTTTTTTCTTGGATGAATTTCATTTACCTTTTCAACAGATTTTAAATCTTTTGTAAAATACTCCAAGGGGGCATAGCACAGTGTGGGACTTGTAATCAGCCTGAAAAGAGTGACAGAAAGCTGGCTCATTTGGTGTCTCTCAATGCTTTCCTTTATTCTAACCCGTCTGTTCACAGCTTAAATCACAGGAAATTTGAGTGTTTAACTCTTACAGCAGGTAGCAGAGAAAAGCACAAAGGAACCTGAGCAAAATATTTGAAGTAAAATCTAGATTCAGAAGAAAATCAGGGGCATGACTTACCAGCATAAACCAATTACTGTATATGCATAACCTTTTTCGTTGTTAATCCACCTGATGAGTGAATACATAGATTTAACATGAAAAAAAAGTCATCTTTAGCTTTTCACAAAGGAAGCAAGTAACTGGGAAAAAACAAATTTTGGGGGAAAACAAAAGAGTAGATATTTGGTGGCTAATAGCAGAAAAAAAAAAAAATCTTAGCATGGAGCTCTATCAAGAAGTGCTGGAGTATCTATGGCTGATACATATCAACCTGTTTGTAATAGCATGAAAAAATGGCCAGAGGTGTGCCTCATCCGGCTTTGTGCCCCTAAGGAAGTATTTGCAAGGAGAAGTAGATGCCTGTGGTTTGTCTGCTCACATTCTGCCTAAATAAATAGATGCATATATTTTAGATCTCATCCTTACCCTCCTGGGGTGAGCACCAGCTTTCTGTCATGTGTTGGTACAATAGCTGCTCTGCTCCATGCCTGGGCTTTCTACGGGAAACAAACTGTATAAAGGAACACAGAGTACCTGAAAAAGATGAAGTCTGAAAATATCTGCAAAGATGAGAATGTGTCCCTGTATCAGGGCCCTTTGACTCAAACTGATTCAGCTGCATTTTACCTTTCTCAGTTCCATCTGGAATTTCAAGCAGATACTCCCCTAGGGATATTTTCTTTGTTGCTGCTATTTCTCTGTTGATTCTTTACAACAGAAACAGATTTTAATTTTTAAGAAACACATACTGAAGCCACAGAAAACCATCTTTTTAATACCACTTTATCAATACTAAATATAACTCTCATGTTCCACAGCTAGAGTACAGAACAAGGAGGATAAGATATTGTCTGATAACATTATTCAGCATCCCCCAAATTCATAGAATCACAGAATCACAGAATTGCTATGGCTGGAAAGGACCTGTAAGATCATCAAGTCCAACCATTGTCTATCTCTACCAGGCCCACTTCTACACCATATCATTGAGCATCGTACCTAGATGGCTTCTAAATAAATCCAGCGATGGTGATTCAATCACATCCCTGGGCAGCCTTTTCCAGTCCTTGACAACCCTTTCAGTGTAGAAGTTTTTCCTAAAGTCTAACCTAAATCTATCCTGGTGTTACTTAACATCATTTCCTCTTGTCCTGCTAGATGTGGCTTGTAAGAAGAGACCAATGCCCGCCTCCCTACAACCTCCTTTCAGGTAGTTTTAGAGAGCAATAAGGTCACCCCTCAACCTCCTCTTCTTCAGACTAAACAAACCCAGTTCCCTCAGCCACTCCTCATAAGAGTTATCTCTGAGACCCTTCACCAGCTTAACAGCCTTTCTCAAATTCCTCTTATATAACCTGAAAGTCTCTGTACTCTAACTATAAAGCTTCAATATATAGCTTGCACTGTACATCGCTGCTAGTTGTGAACAGGCTAAGACAGTATTTACACATAACTAAGAACTTCAACATCACTAACATTAATAACTGGCCTAATAAAAGACTTTTCCTCTGTAAGTCTGAACAGATGTTAATGAAAGTGGAATTAGAACCCAAATTTGCTCAGGGAGCAGGTGTCAATCCATGTTACAAACACATCTTATGTATCTGGCCTTTCCTCCAGTTTTGCTCAGCAGGAAAATATTCTGCTTTTCAGGTCCTCTGGGCTACACCTACACGGCCAAACACAACTGGGCACAAGCAGCTTGAACACCCTCCTGGGGACTGTCTCTGTTACTTACTTATTAGCATGCTTTGTGGAACAGCTTGGGTCTATATCAAACAGTACATTCCTAGGCAGATTCCCAGTAAGCATCCTGGGTATATTGGGTTTTCATGGCAAGGTTTTGGTGCCCATAGGGTGTCCTGGTTTGGCCAGGACAGGGTTAATTTTCAGCAGGAGTTGGAAGGGAGCCACAGCAGTTATTTGATACCATGCTGACCTCATGCCCCCCAGCAACGGGTTCCTTGTGGTGCTCAGGCCCCTGCAGGGCTTAAACCACCACAGCTTTTTGTCACCCCATCTTGGGCTCAAAAAAGGCCGTAGTCTGTGAAGTACACCACCATCATATGCCAATTCATTAGCAGTAGTGTCCTGGAAAGATGGCCAGGGACAAACAGTGGGTGAGTTGGCTGGCCAGCTCTGGCAATACAAAGGAAGTATCTCTTCCTCTCTACATGGCTGTGTTTCAGCTGTCAATGAATTGTCTTGAGAGGTCCAGCAAATCAAAAAAGACAAGTCCCACTCTCCACGTGTACAGGCCCACATCTTGGCTACTAGGAGCAGACAGTTCCCTGTTCAAGAGAAAGACCGTGGAAGGTACACACCAT
>VZZY01022719.1:0-154331 GCA_013400335.1 Eurystomus gularis
AAAAATAAAATTTAAAAAAAGACGCCGAGGTTGGCTGCGGCCTCGCCGGGGTCAGGCAGAGCCGGGCTCGCATCCCCGGCCTCCCGGTGCCCGCCGCCGAGCTGGAGGAGCCGCCGTCGGTGCTGCCCCGAGGAGCAGCCCGGGCACAGGGTTCAGAGGCTCTTTACAAGCGGGTAAAGAGGGGCTGGGGCTGGGTCCGGGCAGGGGAGTCACCCGTGGGCACACCCGAGCAGCCCCTTCCCTCAAGAAATCTGTTTGCGCACTCATTGGTTTAGAATCAGTTTTACCCGAAAAGGTCTGAGAAGCTGCACAACAAGCACCGCTCTGAGAAAGAGAGAAAGGTCTGCATTTTGTACGGGAAAAGGAAAAAAACCAATTAATGCACTCTCACTGGTCCTCTTAGCAATGAAATAGGCGGCGGGGAGGAAGGTTGGTGTCACTGCAAAACCCGCACATGCCCCTGTCCTGAGCTCCTTCAGGCACTGCACTGAAATCGCTCTTTGCATCGAAATGCATTTATCGGATTTTTGTTGTTGTTGTTCTTATTTCTAGAAGAAAACCCAAGCTCCTCCGGCCACGGAAAAAACCCCACCGTGTAAATTGCCATTTAAGATTTCTCAAAAAACACGCTCAGCTCTAAGAATTCCTTCGAATTCGTTACACTCCGCTCCGCGGGGCTATCCCTTGCTGGTCCGGGGCAAGGTAAAAAAAAAAAAAAGCATGTCCTAAAATAAGTCGCCAAGAGAAAAAGCAACATTTACATGTGAATATCGAACTGGAAGAGTATTACAATTACAACCCTAAAAAGATCGTGTGCCGTTGTCTCGAAAACGCCAGCCTACGAACAGACAGTTTTCGGCGGATGGGAACGCAGCCGTTTTAATCCCGACGGTGTCTCGGAATGACGGGAAATTCGGGAGCCACAGCCATTTATTTTTATTTTTTTTTAATAGACGTTTGATCAAAATATTGTTGCGCGGGGAACGCTTGCCAAATGAAAGCAAAACTGGAGATGACGGGCGCCGTAATTGGGCGCACCGTTCTGCGGGGGAAGGAGCCCGAGTGCCGGGCGGGCCGGGGCAGGGGGGGCTGCGGCGGGGGGAGGCGGCCACGGGGCGAGGGGTTCCCCATCCGGCATTTTTTAACAGAAACGCGGCGTCCTGAGGACACCCAAACGACCGAAACCCGCCTTTCTTGTGGAAACCCGCGGAACAGCCCCCTGCGCAAAGGGCCGAGCGGGCCGCAGCCGGGCGCGGAGCCGGGGGGGCCGTTAACCCTTTCGTGGCAGAGCTCAGGAGCCCTCTTGGCCTGGGTGGGGGGGAAGCCCCTGCCCCCCGGCAGCCGCCCCGGGGGCGCAGCAGCAATCGGGGCAGCCCAAGAGGAGAGTTTAATTAAGCGTTTGGGGGGGGGAAGGCGAGTGAACGGAAACCCGCCCAAATTGCATTTACTATTCTCTCAAAGATCAGTGTCTTCCCAGCTCTGCGGCAGACCCGCAGCAGTCACCAGCAAGACCACGGCCGGCTCCGGAGGTGCCCCCCCCCCGGCCCTAGCCCCGACGGGAACCCCGGAGGACCCAGCTCCATCTCTTTGGAACCGAGAGGCGCCCGGGGGGGGTGGTGGGTGCACCCCCGCTCCCCGGCCCTGCTGCTGTCTGTGTACGGGGACGGGGGGGCCCGGCCCCCGGCCCCTCTCCAGCCCGGCGGGGTGCAGGGGGACACGGCGGCCCCGGTTCTCCCCCTTCTCTTCAGACGGGGCGGTCGCGACGCCCCCGCGGGTTTCGCGCCTGCTTCGCTTGCGCTTCCCCCCCCCCTCCCCGCTACCGATGGCTGCGGCGGAGCTGGCTGTATAATTATTAGCTATTAATTGAGTTCAAGACCTTTTACGGCTATGGGAAATGAGGAGTCCGACCGCTAATCCCAAGGAGGGGCTGCGCGCAGCCAAGAGCTATGAAAAAGCCATCCCGGGCTGGCCCGACACAATGCCCCCGGGGGCGGGGGAAGCATTAACCAACATCAACAACAACAACAAAATTCATTAGGTGAAAATTATAGAAACTTTAAACCCATGGATTTATTTACGAGATCCCTTTGGGGGCTGCCACTCGTGAGCGGGGGGGAGAAGGGGGTCGAGGTGCGAGAGCCCCGCGGCTGCCCCGGGATGCTCCGGCCGCTCCGTCGGGCCGGTGCCCGGGGTAGGTGAGGAGCAGAGGCCAGGGCCGGGCTCGGCGGGTCCCCCCCCGGATCCCCATCGAGCAGCGGGGTTCTTCTTTCCGATTCAATTTCTTATCTTTACACGCTTCCACCTTCCAATTAGACTTCCCCAAATTGCCAAAAGGCTGATTTGCATGCAAGGGGCTCCGTTCAAAGATGCTAACTTATTGTCTCCTCGCAGAACTTAACATTTCTCTCTTCAGTTCCCGCTTGAAAGAAGTTTTAGAACAGTATTCAAAGACTGTCCAAACGAACAAAACCTTCCCCTTCGCTAGGGAGAGAAATCCGGTGTATTCAATAAGAGGGCATATTCTCAGAAGTTTGCAGATTTGGGTTTAAAGGCTGTATTGTTCGTGCCTTTTTCCTGAAACTTTTTTTTTTTCCAGAGGACGGCTCACATGCCTGCAAAGGATTATTAAAATAAAACATCGTACAGCTTTTTCCCCCCCCTCTCCCCTCCTTTTTTCACTGTTTAGAATTACTTTTCTGGAAGAGTTTTCCAAGCATTCCCCCTCTCCCCCCAAGTCATAATTAAGAACACTTTTTTTTCTCTCTCTAGCAAACAGAGTAAGCAAAGAATAAAGAACTCTTTACCAAATGCTCCTTTTTCTTTAAACACTATCGGAGTTCTGCACTTGGGAAATACTTGTTTGTCACAAAGACACCTGGAAATATTCCTGGTGCTGAGTAGATGCTGCAGAACAAATTAAAGCGGCGAGACCTTCACACAGGGCAAAGCCGGGAGCATCTCTGCAAGCGTCAAATAAAAGCAGGCTACAACCCTTACTGGGTTCTCGAAAGCCGTTTAAAAGGTGTCAGCATCTCTGCCTCCAAACTCCCTCACCCCCGCGTTTTTTCTTTTTTTTTTTAAGGTTAAAAGAAGATGATCCAACGAGCTGAGGATGTGGGAGCTTTGGGGAGCGCGGTAAACTGCAGAAAGCCAGTGGCAACTCATTTACCATTAACTCCTTTTCATAAAGGTGCATAATGGCAGCAAACAGGGACCCGACGGGACACGAACATATTTTACTCATTTAATACAAAGCAGCTTGAAAAAAAAAAAAACCAACCCCACACTTAAAAAAAAAAAAAAGGTAATTCAGAGCATAACTCAAGGGCCGGGGGGGAGAGGAAAAAACGGATGGGGTGTGATGTGATGGTGCCGTGATCCGGCGCGGGTGCGGGATACAGGGAGGAGTGCGGGGAACACGCATCCCCTGGACGGGGGGTTCTCCCCCGGCCCCATCTGCCCCCCTGGGCAGTGCCCACCCCCCAGCACAAGCCGCTCGTCCATCTCCAGAGACCCTCAGCAGAGCACCGGCAGGAGCAGGTCCTGTCCCGGGCACCTTCACAGCGGTGTAAACACTCCCGTGAAATAATAAAGTGTGCGCAGAGTACAAAGAGCTCCTGTCCTCGGCTTTGTGGATCATAACCAGAGATGGGAAAGTCTTTAACAGCACCCTTTAGGTGACCCGTGTTGCCTCCGTACATCCCAGCCCAAGGGAAAGCCATCAGCACCAAAAATAGTTTTTAGCGCGGGGAAGCGAGAGTTCATTTAGATTTACAAATTAACGGAGACTGGCTGTACAAAGTAACTGTAAGAACATGTGCTAAAACGCACCAGAAAGCATTTCCCCGATTTCCAGGAGAGGTGGATTGTATCCAGGAAGAATGAGTCAACTTCATTCCTTGGGTAAAACTCACTGAGCTGAAGAGAATCACACCAGGCGCGAGTTTGGATCATCTCGTCCCCTCCCATTTCATGTATTGCCGCCTGGCTGATCATCATTCAGTGCTCTTATGGGTTAGAGCGAGATGTGAACTCTTAAAAAAAAGCGCTTTTCAGCGCTGGAAAATTATTTATCAATTTTTTTCCCCCCAATACCACACCAGTTACAAGTAATTATGCAGCCGTGCAGAGTCTCACACACGAGAGAACGCGATCTAGGGCAGGAAAGAACAGCTCAGTGATCAGGGCACAGGGAGGAAGAAATGGGTCTTCTATGTACTGCAGAGATTCCTGCGTTCCTGCCTGCTCCTCCTGCTGCTCGCTCTTGTTTCTCCTTTACCCACATATTTAGCATTCAGTTTTGCAAGGTTTTGGTTTAATTTCCATGGAGGAGACGAGAAGTCTTGAAGCCACAGGAGAGTTTCCTCAGCAGCTCCGTTCTCACACTACAGAGGGATGCTATTCGTTTCCGAGGGAAAAGCAGCATCTTTAATGAATCCATGGAGAAATTCTCCATGCACATCCACCGTGGCAGCAGGGGGTTCTTTCACAGGCGGAAGAAAAAACTACTTATTACTTTGAGATCTGGGTTGATACCTCAGAATACAGCAATGGGAACACTGGGGAGACAAATACTACTGGGCTGTCAGAATTTTGGTCACTGCATTCAAAGCCCCAAAGTCTCACACAGACCCTCCCATACTTCTATTAAGTACAAAGAGCGTACCGAACACCGACGAGGGAGATCATCAGGATTTTCATCCTTACCGTTGAGTTCTTAGCCCACTGACAGGCTGCATAGACCTTGTGGCACTCCCTTAGGAGTTCAGCAGTGGTGTTAGAACCACGAGGCATAGCAAGAGATGAACTAATTGACGGATAATTAAGAACTAAAATGCACTTAGAGGAAGTGGCTAGAAAAATGAAATGCAAATATATACAAAATACCCAGTGGTTTCGATGAATATAAATGCCTGTCCCTCACGACTGCTCTTTTCCAGCCAGCTTTCCAACCAGCACAGCCCTTGCACTTCTGCACCTACAATCGTACCATTTATAAGCCAGGAGCCCACCTTGCCCATATGCTTGTTCCTACAGTGACTCATGTTCCATTGGGTTTATTCCCGTGAAGACTCATGTTAGAGCAGAACCTTTGGGGAAGGAACACGACATTCTGGAAAGCACCAGACAAACTCAAAAAACAAAAGTGCTGATTTACGTCCGATGTAGGAGAAAAGCTTTCGCCATTGGTATAGCATTAAAAGTGAAGAAACAGTGTGATACCCGGGTCAAACAAAAGTCTGACTGAATAATAGTGTTTACTCAAGGTCTAAAAAATAGTCTTCCTAGAGGACTACATTCCAGGAGGAGAAACTCTTAAATTATTCCAGCTAAGGCATAGCAGATGAACCTGACTTACACTCTATTGATCTATTGAAGCCCCTCCAATCAAACTGCCCTGAAAAAACCCAAACTTACCACCACTGCTCAACGGTAGCAATGGATGAATTAAAGAAATTAAGGTTAGTATTTAGCTGCTCTTTATATTAAGTGGAAAAAACAAAGAGAAGGAGCTTCCCAGGTAACAGCTGGTCTGACAAGTGCCAGCTCAGGATCCGAAAGGACACTGTTGGCAGCACTAGCTCCAACTCGACCTCATCGTTTCTATACAACAGAAGGCAAAACAAGTTGTGGCCCTTCCCATTAAGGATAAACACAGTACCATCCAGGCACACCGAGTGTTCCTAAACCGACCAGAGCAACCGCCTGGTGAGGCATCCTCTGTCACACTCCGTGTCCTCAGTTTTACCAGGTCACCCGCTCCCAGGCGTTTCACAGGAGGCCAACCCCGAGCTCTGCTGCTGCCAGAAAGGCAAAAGTTGCTCCCAGGTCCTGGTGTGGGTGGGATGTTCCGCAGGGCAAGTACTGCAAAACCTCACCAAAGACCTGACCATGGCATTCAGAGGTTCCCAGAGCAGAAAAGATCCTCATGGTCATCCTCATTTTCTGGTGGCGTTAAGGCCCACTGCCTTGATCCACCTACTAAGCGAGTCCCATTTCCTACTTTGCCCTGGCAGGTTGGAGGATTGGGCCTTTGAGGGCAGAGCTCTCACGAGATTGTCACCACTGAAAGAAGTCATGTCACAAGAAGTTCCCCAGAAAGGATGAAGTGTTTTATATGAAAACGGCATAGCAAGCTGCAAACTTGAATCCATTTGATAAAGACATCTCATTTGTGCAGACCCTTCTCTTAGAACCTTGCTTCATCCATTTACTATACTGAGGTTGTCCATTCTACTGCTGGAAGAGGAGCTTCCAGGCTCACCGGTGAGAGAATATAGGACTAAAATGGTGTTATGGCAGGATACTTCTATCCTCTATGCAATAATAAAGCTGTGCAGGACACTCGAAAGCGGCTCTTGGTTTTCAGAACTAAATATTTGAAGTTTCTTTGTTAGCAACACTGAAGAGCCCACAGAACAGAGAAGCACGCTGCACCAGAACCAACTCAGCAGCCATGCAAACATTCCGGCCCCGAGTCCCGCGATCAGGCTACGCTGTCTGATATCACCCAGGGGATTCTCAAACTCAGAGTCCCTGCAGAGCAGCTTTGCGCGACACTGTTGTAGGCAGCCGTGAGCTTGAGAAACTTTTGTGCTTCTCAGCAGGTAGCTACAACCTCACTAGAGTGCCAGGAGTAGTTTCCTGATATATACCTCAAAATCATCTCATATTTTCACTCCCGATTCTTTCGGTACCCCAAAACAGATACATCACGAGTTGCCTGACTACCATTCAGCTGCAGTTTCATTCCTTCGGTATAAATGAGAGGAGGAAATAGTTTCATTTCTCTCAAGTATAAAGTTAAATAGAGTGAACTGAGAAGTTCCTTTAGAAATAATGGAGTGAGATCACCCATGGAGTGATTTTAAATGGCTCGAATAAGAGCAGCACTCGCATTTAGCGAGTACATGGAGGAGCAGGAGACTTTGTTTCAGCCACGCGGGTGCATCACTGGGGGGACAGCGCTCATTCACACGGGGAACAGATTTTCTGGTAAAGTATTGCTAGCAGCATTTTAACTCCACTCTTAAGCACTTCAGAATGGGAGTCAATTAAAGATCACAAAAGGACTCAACAATTCCAAGGAAATTTGAGTTTTCATACATTATTTTGTCGCAGAGCCCAGCCGAACAAACCATCTAGGCTGTGAAACACTTTATTCCTAAGAATATTGACCACTAAAGCTGGGCTGGCAGGGCACAGCAAGGCTGTAAAGAACGACCGCAAAACAGTAAACCCAGCAAAGTCTCAAGGGCAGAAAAAGTGACCAGAGTCCCTGACTTCTTTTCAAAATAGCCAAGAGCTGCTGCTCTTGGAGACTAACGCAGCTTTGCGAAGGCGCTGGCACAAAGCAGGTCAGCACTGCTGCGCTGGAATCACCTCAGCCTTTAACTGCTGCAGCTGGGCCCGTTTATCACAGCCTCACTCTCCCCAGAAAAGGGACAAATGTCACTTAAAAACCATTCAAAACCCTGCAACTTACTATAAATAAATCACAGAAAACAACAAGATTGATGTCCTCACTGCTGTCATGCACCTAGACACTGGTTGTTTTCCCAGCAAACCACAGTTTAGTATTTTTCCCTCTATTTACACACAAACTGAGCTAAGAAGTTGCTTATTTCCTCATCAGCCACCTTGCTGGGAAGTCCTATTTCTGCCCATTTAGCCATTTTCTCACTGTTCATACAAGCATATATGACACACTGAAATTCTAGATACTTCTGTATTAATAACACCCCAGAGCTCATCACACACATGGTACCCAGCTGGGAAATAGACAATTTTAGGCATCTCAACTCTCACAAATTCACAGAAGCAAGAGACGACCTGTTAAAGAAGAACCAAACCCCAGAAGACATCGTCCAAGAACAGAATCACAACTTGCAGAACCGCCCATTCAATGGGTAAACCCAACATTTTTGTCACTCAAGTGGCCGCATTTTAGGAAAAAAAAGAAAATCACAATTAAATAATTTTATCCTGGAAGGATGAGAAAAAAAATGTTAAACATGTTTTTATGGGAGAAACAGAGATACAGCCTTAGTCTGAAAACTGAAAATCTCTCATGCCCTGATCTATAAATAAAACTAGTCAGGATTTTCTTTTGTACTAAATTTGAAGGAAAGCCTTTTCCATGGAGAGTTTTCTTTAAAACAAACTATGCCCCAGAAGGACTTTAACGACGGTGTTTCCAACAAGCAGCATGAATGAATTAAACAATAAATGCAGTAAGAAAGCAGCTGTATTTTGCTTTAACAGAAGCAGATGAATGTGTAGTTCAAACACAGTTGTGTTCTCAGAGCGAACAGGACAAATCCTGGCACTTCTCACCCTGATTGCAACAACAGTTTTCCCTCCCCCTGTACTCCAGGACCTTGGCTCAGGTGCCATTTTCTCTCTAGCATCACCAGAAGCTTCCAGGGTAGCTCCAGTGACCATCAAGCAGAAATTCCAATTCCACTGCACACACAGAACCAAATTATTTGCTCTTTTCTGCCTGCTAGCCACGCGCTGCACCGGGGAAGGGGGAGGAGAGATACTTGGCTCTCCTTGATAGACTCAGGTCAGGTCTGTCATCACCACATTGCAATTAGAGCCTGACTGCTTGTCTTATTCAGCTTCTTCCCTTTGGAGACAAACCCCAAGGTCTGGAAATCACCAAGGTCTCTCTTCTCCTCACAAAAATCTCACAACATCCTACTAGGAGCCAGAACTTTCAAAACAACCAATTCAGAGGGACACCAACACAGTCTCCAGCAACTAATCTGAACACACCTGAAACACCATGTCTGAAGGAAGCTCAGGAGAGCACTGCAGGAGAGCTGCCAGGCTTCTCAAGAACAGCCACCTTTGCTTGCTAGCCCAGCAACGGCCACTTCTTACCTTCAATTGATGTTTCAACTCATATCTATCACCTTAACTTCCCAAGCAAAGCGACTACTCAGAATTACTGAATACGCACCACAATCCACCCCAGAAACAGCAGCATTTCAATCCGAGCAGGGGATGGAGGCCCTTGCAGTCACTCAGGTTTCCCACATCACTTTCTTAGCTCTTAAGCTCCACTTGCTTCCACTTCTCCTTTAATTTGCTTTCAGCCCTGAAGCTCCCTATCATTCAGGCTTTCTAGAAAAAAATAAAGCTTTCTCCTACTTACAAGGTCTGCATCTGCTGTCCTCTTCTTCCTTTGCAGCAAGGAGATTTCTCTGCAGCAGAGCAAGAACTCCACCAGCAGCAAACCTTCCCCCAACAGAAAACCGACCCTTCCAGGAAGTAGCTCAGAGATGCTTATATAGAATTAGTCAGCTTGAGGCAGGTGCTCTAATTAAGGTGAGTGGCGCAAGCTGGATTCAATTTGGTTCATCAGGTCACGGGCTGGGTCAGTTTGGTTCACCTGGGTCTTGCTGGGCTCTGCAGCACCAGAGCAGTCAGCTGGCCACGGAGAGCAGCGAGCGGAGCAGCGAGTCCCAGCACCACCCCCCAGCTCTGGTGGGCTAGAAAGGGCAGCAAGAATCACGGGTGGCTCTAACACCTGAGGTGTTGATGATGAAGTTAATTTCTTCACATGTGTGTCTATGTTTGAGCAGCACCAGCGAAAATTGCTGCCAGGGATGTCTCCGGGCGTGCTGACTGGGTCGATTCCTACCGCACGCTCTAAGAAATGGAGATTTATTACGTTACAAAGAGAGATAAAACACACATGTTGAAACAACTCGGCTCACCAGGTGGAAGGCCAGACAACTGATGCATTTTAGGTGGGCTGTCAATAATTCCCAGCGATATGTGAAGCTCATCTTGTGTCATTCAAGTAACACCCCCCAACATCCCCCCACTTTCGTATGCTTGTGGTTACTTGGAACTAGACAATTTTTGTCTCCCGGATGAGTTAACCGTTAGGCATCCCAGGGGATCCCCGTGTAAAACGTGTGATGCTTCCAACGCTTAGATTCTTTTATTTGTAGTAACTGTGTTGTAAGTATAAAGACTGAACTTCCTCATACACGCTGTGGAAATACACAAAACATAACTCGGCGTCATTCAACCTGCTGATATTGCTATTTCCAGAAGAGAGCAGGGCCGCTGAAAAAAAAAACCAAAACCACCCACCCACCCAAGTCTTTCCCAGCAAATTCTGATGTATAGGATGTGACATAATGGTGCAAAAACTTTTGGCAAAACCAGCTCTTTTAAATTGCCCTGCTCTCTCTCGCTGTGGTGGAGTTTTAACGCCGAGCACTTTGCCGAGAACCGACACAAAAGAACAGACCATCACCTCGAGCGTGTTTCAGGGAAGAACGAAACAATTTCTCAGACAAAAACATACTGAGTTCAGTCGGCTGTTTGGAGGTTACAGTAAACAGAAGCATTTGAGGTAACGGAGGCTTTCTGGCTACCAGGGAACCTTCCCAGGGCCCCCGCAGCGGAGGGAGGTGGCAGCGATGGGGTGGCAGGTACCTGCTACGGGGAGGTGAAAGGGGACAGAACTTTATTTCCCTTTTTACAGAACAATTTGCTGGGCTCTGTGTATTTCACTGGGCCCTGTCAGAGCGGGGCAGACAGCAGCGTACTGTGACACGAGCTCTGCCGTCCGCCCGGTCCCAGCACCAGGAGGTGACGGGGTTCAGGCCCCAGCACTGCCCCGCACAGACGGTGTCTCGGGAGGGTTTGCTCCTTCGGCAGCGACTGGCTGGCTGTGTGGAGGCTGGGGACCAGGAAAGGGCCAGCGTGAAGCCGATGCCCTCTTGCAGCCCCCCTGGGATGAAGCAGTGTCTTTTGGGGGACCGCTCCACCTACTAGGTGCTCTCCGGGCTCAGGCACTTTGGGTGCTTCTCCAGCAGAACAAACGACTTTCTCGGATGGCCACAGCGCCAGCAACGTCACTTTCTTTGCTTTATTCCCCGTGCACTGGCACAGAGGAGAAGCTTGTGTGATGGTTTGCTTTTGAAGCATCTCACCTGTGCACCTTCACCCCCGCACGGCCCCCAGCAAGCTGGATGCTGCGGAAACGCCTCAGAAGCCCCTCGCCCTATGTCGCCGTGCTTGGGGTTTATCAGGTTACTCAGAAGTGCAGGTCTGAAGGCAGAGGCTGTTGCCTACCGTGGCAGAAGTGCCCTGCAAAAGCCCCGTCTGTAAGTTTGAGCAGGGAGGACATCCTGTGCGCGCCGATGGTAACACTACCTCCTTGTACCTTCTTCCCTTTTCTCTTCCCTCTCTCTTTCTAATGAAATCTTTCCATGCTATTAATGGCTAGGGTGGGTCTATGGAGTGTGTTCCTTCCAGGATTTTCTTGTTTGCTGCAGTCTTCAAATTTTCCAGTTCATTTCCTATTTTCCTGCTCTAAACCTCCTGCCAAAAAAATCCCTGAAGCACATTTTGGTACTTGAACAGAAAAAAACTCAACGTTTGAGAACAGACATTTGATCCAGACTCTTGTACATCAGTAGCAATTTTTCCCTCGAATATGAGTCATTTCCATCAGTGGCTGACAGTTCCGCAAGGTGAGTTTTTATCTAATTAACTATGCAGATGCATTTCAATCACAAAAAAACCCAGGAACACTGTGTCATACACTTCATGTGAAATCAGTAGTCCAACAGCATTCAGCCCAAATATAAAGACTGGATTTATGGCAGGCTATTTAATCAGGTTCCTTTGGGAATTAAATGATTAGGAATGAAATGAATGAAATGGATTTATGCCTAGATATTCTAAACAACATTATCTCTTGTAGCCAAAGAAGAAACAGGTACCCAAGAAAAAGTTCCTCACTCATGGACTGGAATATTAGAAGCAAAAGTGGCTATGTAATCCCCCATGGAAAGAATTATTTCAGTTTCATGTAATCCCTCACCAGAAGAATTGGAAACACTACAAACTCCGCTGATATTAGAGCTCAAATGCATGACGGTGCCAACTGGAACAGGTTAAGAGTTGGGGAATTCCTTAGGACATCTGAGGAGAAAAAAATTCTGAAGTAATGTCACGGATTCTTGTTGGTTTTAATCCGTTCTGTGGCTTCTGAAAGAAAATCCTCACACATTTAGTTGCTCATGACATAGACACTTCCCTGTAAACATAAACAGAAAATAAAAGCAGCTGGACATCAGTCAGGTTGGTGGAACTACTGTTAAAGGATTCAGAACACACGATACACGAGACTGGTTATTTCCGTGTGTAACACTGGCAATTTGGGGCTGAGCTAAGTCTGGGCACATCCGTGTTTTTTTCAGTCTTTCCCCCCCATCTCCAATGGTGACACCCCCCCCGAGTATTTGGTCGTGCAAAACAGAGTATCCCAAAGGCAGCAATAATTCCCGACCAGGTAAATCTGCCTGGAGCAGGACACAGCACGGCCCTACAACATCACCCCTCAAATAGGAACTACCTGGAGTTAAACCTGGGTTTGCTCTGGAATATCCTAGGTCACATTTATGCTTGTTCATTTCTTCCAGCCTTTTAATAACACAATTAATCTCGCTCTGAAAATGTATGCTTTGAATTTCTTTAATCTTTTCCACAGTATTTAAGTATCACACAACGGGAACCGATGCTCAGGAAGACAAAGGCCTGGATTCAGTTTCACCGATAGGCATAAAGACAATTTAATCAGGAAACTACTCCCAGAATATTTTCTCTTCAGTAAATGGAGAGTGATAAAAGCCCAGAAGCTCATAGGCAGGTGAAGTCTTTCTCTCTCCACTGTTTATCTTCTTAACTGGAGTTTAAAGGTATTTGCTTTAGCTGTAAAAGGTTAGATGGGATGAATCCAGCTCTCGGTGACTTGCCCTAGAAAGCCTGTGACAGCTCTGGAAATAAGACCTCCAAGAGGGCAAGATGGAGGGTGTCCAAGCGCTCTGGATAGGCAGGGATCCATTCCTCCCATCCTAGAAATAACGTTCTCACATCAGTAAAAAAAAAAACCAGTTTTGAAGTAAATCCACTGAATAGAGTGGGTTTAAGGCAGTGTAGCTGCAATCAGCCTCTGGACTATTGTCTTGGATACCTTAAAAGTCTGTGATTTCTCCCTCCAGGGACATATGCTTCTAGGAAATGCGTATTACTTTGGCTGAAAGACAGAGACTGTCATCAGACCACCAGCACCGTCTAACAGTTCTGCTGCGGTGTTCTGAGCAACGCTGTTTTCTGTAGGAATTCGGGAATGACCCATGGAAACAACTTTGGCAGCGTGTGCCTTTCCCTTTGGATTTGTCAGGGTAGCAAAGGATCTAAAGAGCTGAACCTTTCCAAATCTTCTCAGCTCATCTGCGTTACAAGGACTAAGTGGCTCAGCAGCGGTTCCTGGGTTAGTCTGAGGCTCTGACACGAGCAGGGTCACATTTGATCCCTGTTGTCTTGAGAACCGCAGGGAGAGTAATGTTTTCTAGCACCATCAAATTCCCCTCTCTCCTCTGGGTGAGAGAGATTCATTGCGAAAACAAGGAGTAAATTCTCAAAGGCTGCGAGAGCACAGCGCTGAGGGCCAGACAAATTAAGACGGATGCTCTGAACTTTGGGATAGCGAGGATGTGGGTTCGTGCGGCCGGCCATGTGAAGGCTCTCAGAACATCCTCCCTTCTCAGACACGAGAATGAAGCAGATCGCGTGATGAGACACAATAAATCGAGTCCAAGAGGACTGCGGCGGGTGGGGTTGCAAACCTGCGGCCATTCCTGGGGTCCGCTGCTGGGCTGACCTTCCCAGCTGGGTTCGTGCTGCTCGGTGCATTCCCATCGCGCAGCCCTGGAAAACAGAAAGGAGGAAAGTGTGGGCAAGTGTCGGAGAGACAGGAAAAGGACTTGTCAGGAAGTCTTGCAAAAGAGAGAGATTTCCTATTATATGAATTTCTTTTCATAAGGATAAAGAAGAAGAACCTGAGGTGCTGTCAGGGGGGGAGCAGAGCTCTCCAGAATGCCCGGTGGGCAGCGACAAGCCAACTCAACAGTCAGCGTCCTCAGCACAGTTCTTTACTTCCATACTGTCGATTGTGGCCACCATTTTTCAAACGCCACATTTTTCTGAGGGTTTTTTTCTGTTCTTCCCTTTCCTTGTGTATAAATATCAAACTGTGGACACTGAACAAATTCCTCAGGTGGGAATGGTCATTAAAGACAGGGGTAATATATGTGCTTATTGTCCTACAAGCTTTTCCATTTAGAATATTCAGCCTGAGAACGTGGGAGGTAAAGAACTTGTATTTGAGGTCTTTTAAAACATAGCTCACACCCCCTGATTTATGGTCCCTGGGACTTGTTCTATGTAAAACATTTAACTAGCTATACTTTAGATAAAAGAAACATCTGAAGCATTGGTTGTTTTGGAGTTTCTCATTCTTTTTCTCTCGTATATCTTCATAAAATTTAAGTGCCAGGCATAATATTTTAAGTTCAGAACTTTTGCTCTTGTTCATGAGTTCTCTTTTCTTTAGCAGCGTTTACAACATCCCTTCAATATGACAATATCCCTTCAATATGACAACATCCCTTCGATATGACAATATCCCTTCAATATGACAACATCCCTTCAATATGCCCCCGTCCTGCTGGGCCCCCGGGACCAGCGCATCCCCTGGCCACGCGAAGAGCACAGTGCACCTATCAAAGCAGGGGATCACTGGTTTAGTTCCAGTTTTACCACTAAGGACATGAGGCAAAGTGTGCTAAATGCAATTAATGAGAAAAGAACACGTGAAACGACAGCTTCCCCTGGCACCAGTGTCCGGAGGAGCACGGGGATGCCACCCAGCAGGAGACCCTCGGCCCACCAGTGCTTCAGCATTACCCTTTGCTAAGCAGAGCTGCACGACTCATGGAAGATGCAAGACCAGCCGAGTGGGTGGGGTGAAGACAGGAGCAGCCCCTCCCTGCTTGCATCAGAGGTCTTGTGCTGATCTTCAGCAGATCTGCTGCCTGAGGACATGTTCCTGAGCAGGACCAGCTCCACTCCTGCAGCCTGGCAGCGCAGCACCTCCAACTCCTTGGCCCTATCCTTCTGCCTTCACCACCGTTTGGGATGCACACGCTGGGGCAGTTTGTCCTTGCAGCTACGGCCCTAGATGGGGATGCAGAAAGGTCAAAATTAAATTCCTGGCTCTGCTACGTACTTTGGTCAGGATCGGAGCCAGGTGGTTATTTCCACCTGGCTCTGTTTCCCTTTGGTAAAACAGTGATGAGATTCTTTCTTCTCCTCTCCAAAAGAGGAGATCTTTCCTCTCCAGAAGATGTGCAAAGCTCCGCGGGTGGTTCTGCGGGGTGCAGGGCAGGGCTGTACAGAGATGCCCCAGCTTGTTCAGAACATGCTCCCGCTTCTACGGAGCTCCACCTCGCTAACACCGGCCTCATTTGCTCATTCAAGAAACAAGGGTACTGAGGTGGTCCAAGCACCCTGCTGAAAGCTCTCCTGCTCGTTCAGTGCTGGCTCCTGTGTCCGTGCCCAGCTCGGCACGTCCACGCACGGACACACCACCAGGAACAGCCCTTCTGGACGTGCTGGTGGGTCTATGTGTGGGACGCTTTGAACAGTCACTGCTTCTACCAGCTATTACTGTAGTCGTAGATACACGGCCCTCAGAGAAATCAGAATCAATTTAGGTGCCTAATACCGGGATGTCTGTGAGTGAATTGGTTTTGAATTAATCGAGTAATACAAGGCAGTGAAAACCCGCGTGACACGTTGGTCTGCAAACTGCCGCAGCCCGGGGGATGGAGCGACAATGCATATTTTACGCTGTGAATTTTTTATTAAGGGCTGGGGTTTTTTTTGTTTTTATTTTTTTTTATTATTGAATATGAATATTTTACACGTCCGAGTTCAGAACAATGCTTTTTTTGGCTGCCTCTGCACTTTTCATGGTTGTGTACCCTTGCATTGCATAACTGAGAGAGATCCATTTACACACAGGGGGAAAGGGGACTAATGAATCTCAGCAAAGCTAACTTTACTGTGTGTGAAAAAAAGCACTCTGAAGTTTTCCAAATTTAAAAAAAAAAAATATATATATATATACATGTATAAAATGCTTGCATGGAATGGCTTAATAAAATCAGTGCGTGTAGGTGTGGGTGCACGTGTTCGTATGTGTGTGATGACTACAGAGCCTCTCTTGCCCAGAGCTGCACCTTACTCCATGTAGCAACATCTCTGCTGGGAAAAGCTCTGGAATGTTCTTACCTCCTTCCCATCAACCCCTCACGTTCAGGTCCTCACCTGGATGTTTCCAGAGTTGGAGGAATAGAGGTGGGCCTGCCCGTTGCTCGGTAAGTGAATGGATGGAAAATGATGCTGCTCCCAGTCAACAGCAGGACTGGTATATATCTGCCTCTGGTAACACCATTACCCTTTCTGGTCACTTCTGGATGCCCACAGAGCTGGTTCTCACACCCGTCTCTGCAGGACACCCCTGCAAAGTCTGAGGCAAGCGGCTGCGCGGGGCTTAGTTGCCAGCTGGGCTTAAACTGCGACACAGGAGCAGGTTGAGATTTTTATCTCATTCCAGTGCAAACTCCACAAATGATGTTGTGTTTCTGATCTTGTGGCCCCCAAAGTCCCAGATCTTTGCACGGATACGTGCTCTTAAAGCAAGAGACAGCATTTACCCCCGATAGCTTGTAGGACAAGTACAGGATGGAACAAAAGAAGGGTGTGTGTAAGCGGGAACCGATGCCTGATGTGCCCAAGATTAAACTTTTCATTCCACAACTAATCACCGGTAAGTCTAGGAATTAACTCAGGCCTCTTTAATCTCTGCAACCGGTCCTATATTCACCAGGCGAGCGTTGCTTTCCAGAGGCTAGAGAGATCCCAGGCATTTACAAATCCTCTCTGTATCCACAGGACAGGTAGAGGGAGCACAGATGGAAATACACCAGAGGAAGGATTCCCGCTGTTCATTTTCTATGGCATGAAGGCCAAGGGAATGAGGTCCCAAACAGTTAGGACCTCAGACCCCTCCAAAGCAAAAAATGAAATAGAAATGAAGTAATGAATTCCCAGTGCCCTGTGCGGTGGTGGAAACTCAAGGTGACCAAGAGACCGAAGAGGCTGATATAAAGTCTAGGGTCATGGAACACGTGCCAACTTCTGCTATCTTGTTGTGCGTCCTTGAGCAAAGTCACGTCTACGCGGTGGATGGAACCAGCCAGGCCAGACCAGCACCGGGGGCATTACGTACCGGTAATAATGGTTTGCTGAGTGATTGTTCAGCTGGGAGGAGCTGAACCAGGGCCCTGGATGTAAACCAAGTTTGGTACTGATGAACCCATCCCAGATGGCATCAGGCAATGCCTTGTTCTGACGGGGTGAGATCTCAGTAAAAGCACACGCAGGGCTCTGCTTGGTGCTGCTCCCCGAACACGCGCTGTGTCTGCTTTGCAGGGTTCTCGTGCTCCCTGCTTCGCTTTTCTCCTCCCTGACGACAACCTGGAGTCGCACTGGTCGCTCAGGCTCACTCGGCTTTCCAGCACGCTGTTTTTTTGCATTTTTATTTGCATTAGATTATTGGAGCAGGAGTCCAAACACTTAAGTTACTGCAAATCCCTCCTCATATGGAAGTCAGCGAGCTGTAAAATACTTAAACTGTCTACAGTTGTACCTCATTTGTTTACACATTTCCAGTGGGCTGCTAAAAGGTAACATACTGCAATAGAAGCAAGACCCACGATTGCTGATGCTGATTTCATAACAGCTCTGAAAGTGCTCTGAATACCTGCGTTAACTTGACTGAGTAATGTATCTCTCAACTTTCTGAAGCCCCGGGGCACAAGTGGAGCAGGAAAGCTCCGTGCTTTTCTCCAGACTCTTTGCTTTACGCTTTCGCTCCGACCATGGGGGAAAATGAGGTTAGGTGGCTCTTGCTGTAGGTTCCGCTGGAGTCACCCGCAAATTGTCCTCTGCTCGCCTTCCACGTCCTCCACAGCTGGGCCTTGCAGCCCATTTTCTTTTTCCACTTGCCCTGCGGAGGAAGGGCTCCAGGGTTCGATGGGCAACTGGCCACAGGGTCAGATGTGCCCCTCTGCAGAGCACCTGTAAACGTCTGGTAGGAAAGAAGAAGAGTGTCGTGCTTCTCCAAAGGGCAGCGAGCGGAGGTGAGAGATGGCTAATCAGTCCCAAGGCAGCAGAGGGCATCAATGAGTTTGAAGATTCATCTCCGGAGCTGAATGGAAAGAGCCAGACACTGTACTGAGTAATTAACAAGGCAGATTTCAGCTTTTTTTCCTATTTTCATGTTAGTCTTGAACAAATCTCTTGGTAGAGATAGATAATGGTTGGGCTCGATGATCTTAAAGGTCCTTTCCAACCATAGAAATTCTGTGATTCTGTGAAATTCAAGAAGTTCTCAGGTATATCTTGAGGGTTTTTAATCAAATAATTTTAGAACAATATAGAAATCATAGCACTAATCAGTTTCACTAATTATAATGAGATTTCTTTTGACTGGATGCAGTGCATGAATCTGCAGATGTGGATAAAGATGATCCCTGTAAACGCATAATTTCCAAGCCGTTTATTTGAATGCAAAATTCATTGCTGAAAATTCACACTTTTGCTATGAATTTTGCAGTTCACTTTGGAAATCCGGTCAGCTAGCTGTGATGTTGACACTGACGAAGCTTATTTGGTGGCATTATTTATAAAAATTGAGCTCGGCAAGGCAGATTGGCTCCATAATTCAAGGTAGTACTTGCAGGATTATTTGCAGGAATATTTGCAGGATTATTCCCTAGCTCTCGGTGGTGAGGCAGAGGAATAACGCTTTCTCCCGACATATTCAACTTTTCCCAAAAGAGAGTCAGTGTCAGCGAGGGACCAGTGCCCCCACCTTCTCTTTGATGCCTAAGACCAAAATACTTCTTCAGGAGTCCTCTAAGAATAAACCCAAATGAGATACCTTTCACCTTGTGCTCTCTGATTAATTTACTGATTTTAACTAACATTATATTATCTAAATACAGTCTCGCATAGTCCTTATACTAGAACATGAGTGAAATCCCACGGACGGACAAACAGAGGCAATGTTTTACGTGACATGACACGGGAAATCACGGGGCAAGGCTGATAACAGCACAGAGAGATTCTCGGTCCAAGAGCTCTGCTTTAACAGCCAGACCAACTTCTTTTCATTTTGTGAGCAAAACCAAAGTTAGAGGTTCAGTCCGGTCTGAGCTCCTCCAGGGCTGCTACAGGAGATCTCCGGTGTGATGGTGAAGGGTCAGCAACACTCCTGAGCCCTCTAGTTCTCCGCCAGAGCTCTCTTCCCACTCCTGGGAAGTTTATGGTGAGTGGCAAGGAGCCAGCCCCCACGGGCACGCCACGGAGGTGGCTTGTTCTCAAGTGTTTAAAAGTCTGACAAACTGTTTGCAGTTCTAGCAGGGATCAACACATTTCTAGAATTAAAACCAACATCTTGGACAGCAAAAAATGCTCCGAACAAGGACTCTTTCTTCCACCCAATGCACAAGGGACCCTTCTTTAGTATGCTATAAAATCACTTACTATAAATCAATTATTTTTGTACTGATTTATTAACTGCTCTCCAGCTGTTCAGATTGGCACTTAAAGAAAATTCCTGGATGGTCCTGCTGAAATTTTCAAAACACGTTTTTTCTGAGGTACTGTTGGCCCAACCTCATCGCAGCCTCCCCTGGTAACACAGATACTCCTAAACATTCTTTAGCTGGCAAGGAAGGTGTCCTGCTTTAGCCATTTTGAGCTCATGTTCATATGGGTACCTCTGAATCCTCTCCATCTCATCCCGGGATGTAGCAACCCTGTTTTCCACCGGGTAAGTAAAAGACAAAATGCCCCTTTTGGCTTGGGCTTCTTCTCTGACACAGACGTTCTTATGCCTCACCTCAACCACGACAAGCTTGGATTCGGGGTGTCCCACAACAGCAGAGATAACCGAACGAGGTGTCCGCTCCCCTGACAAGAGCAGCCTCAGGCTGCCCAGAGCCGATGCCAAAATCACCGTCCAGGTCCCTGTTGCCACGGAGTCTGACATCCTGTGCAGGACGGGGCTGCGGGCACGGAGCATCGCTGGAACCTTCTAGATCCTCCCATCACACAAGGACCGTTGGGCCGAGCTCGCAATCCTCCGCAGCTGCGCCGGCACCGCTGCTTCCTCCCGGGAGCGTTCTGATCCCAGGCTAGCACTTGGAAGTGAAACTGGGTGTTCTCCCTTCCCAGATAAAATTACAGCAGAGAATCAATGGATTTTTCTCAGCCCCTCAGGCACAGAGGAGGGTCAGTTACAGTAATTGCATTTGCATTGATTTATGTTTGGATTCTGTTTGGGGTTTTGCTGGATTCCTAAAGGAAACTTATTTAATGAGGTCAAAAATAACGTGAGAGCTCGTTTTAGAATACAAACCCCGGATAGCTCGGAGACCTCCGAGGGAAGAGACTCCCAGGCAGGCTGCGAGTCCATTTGGGAGTTACTGCATCCCCGGGATACCTGCACACCTGTAAACTCTGCCGAGGGAGGATAAGGGCGATGACAAACTGTAAAATCCTCGTGTCTTTAATGTTTTCTTTTCATACAGACCTTTTTCAATGGAATCCTTTTTGATCTTTTACGGGAACCTCCTAAAATATTTTTAAATCATTAGAAACATGTTTGGTGCTGATTATGGCATTCCGGGGTACTTTTCCCCATCCTCATCACTTAAATGAAAGACTGTTTTTTTGGTAAAATCACAAAGGCGGAATCATAATTTCTGCCTCTCGCTGGTTTAAAAAACCCCTGACGGCTTTAAGTAATGCTTGTGATACCTTACGGTGCAGAGAAATCCCTTCTCCTAATGAATCCACATCCTTGGCGGCTGACAAGCTGGCCTGCCTGCAAATAAACAGACAGGCAGATGTCTTCCTTCCACGCTTCCCTTTCCCATTCAGCACTTTGCTGAGAAGAAGAAACTCTTTCTTGGAAGCATGTTCATATGGATTAAAAATATCCTAGGTCTTCACAACTGATTCCCATGTCACATCTAATTGTTGGGGGGGGGTGTTAAATTTTGCTTCAAGAGAAGATTTCCCAAAGAAAGAAATTTCGTCAGGTTTGAACCCGATCAGATCTGACAACCCAAATCCCTTTACAGAGAAAATTTCCTTTTTTAAAAAATAAATCACTATGTAACTTCAGCTTGAATCCTCGGCTGCCAGAGTTTAATTGCTTCTCCTTGTGGCTCTAAATCCAGGGCAGCTTCAAAGCAAGGGTGGCTTCTATTAAATTTAATTACTTTTTCCTGCAGCTCGCATGGCAAAGGTGCCAGCTACTAAAGGAAGGTGGTTATGAAGCAGAGGCAGATTCCAAACAAAGATATACATTAAACAGAAGTTTTACGTGTAAGCAAATGAGCTCCTAGTACAGAGACATTTATACCCCAGATGAACTACTGAAAAAAAAAATAAAAGAAAAAAAAAGAAGAGCCATCAAACAAGGGATCAGCTCTGCGGATGCTGTTTCCATTCTGCTTAGATTCCAGACGTGTTTGTGTTAAATGCCACTCGATCCATATTCGCAATTTCTCTAATCCTCTTAATATTTGTGTACATATATTTCCGTGTGTGGCACACTTGTTTCCATGCGTGCTTCTATATTAATGTCAACAGGTGTCCTAATCATTTAAGAGGCTGTTACACGCATCACACCAGCAGCCCCATTTAATCCCGCGTGGTCTGCCTGTGCTCCGTTCTGAACGCGACGTTGAGCATTAAAACAAGGCAATATTGGCTGTGATGATTAAACGGCAGCTGAACCTAGACGCAGGAATGCTCGTCTGCTCCCTCATAGTGGCCCTGTCATAAATCACCTTAAAAAGGGCGTGTGCGAATTGACTTGGTTACTCTGGGCTTTGTAATAAGGGAAATTACTGCTCGTGTTCAGCTGCGGTGCTGTAAATCGAGCTCACGGAAGAGACAATAGGAGACAGTGGAAATTTCTCCTGCTTACCTGGGGGCGTAAACTGCACCGGCAGGACAAGATCTCGTTCAGGAGTGGAGAGACAGCACGTCTGCTGAGAGCCGGTCCCTCTGGCGTTCGCCGGGGGCTGCCAGCTGTGCAGAGACACGGGGAACCAGCTGAGACAAGCAAACCCATTCCACACAAGCTGCTAACATCTTGGCTAGATGGTGTCCACCGTTTGTCACCTCTTAATGGGATGGAACGTGAACCCAAAGCTGAGAGGCACGTTGGAAATGCAGTAACACCGTAATTCCCACAACATGCTAAAAATAAACGAGCTCTGTCCCACAGACATTGGACCGTAAAAATCCATAGTAGTTAAGATATACCCACCACCTCGTTGGGGCACGTCTCCTCTTTGCCATCTTTGTTTACAACTGCCCCTAAAATGCTGGTTTTCTTCTTGGCTGACTATCTTCATCGCCTTCTCTGGCTGGGGAGGACAGATGCTGGGCTGTTGGCCCAGAGTGAGCTCTGTGACAGTGGCTCTGCTGACACGACGACCAGAGCCGCTTCCCAAGTGGATTTTAAGCTGGAATTTTTGCTTGCTGTGGAGCAATGCATTAAATACCTGAAAAAGGTGAAAACAAGAAAAATCAAGAGGCTGGCGTGCGGTGGACACGAGTCTCCAGGCAGTGAGTTGTGTAAACAGAAGTATGGTGCCTTTTTGCACCCAGCGGTAATTTAGCACTTTCTGGGATATCCCAGAAACAAGCCAAAGGATTTATTAAAGTGTTAAAGCTTAAGTGCTAGAAGTCTGTGCTTTTCCAGCTGAAAGATCACAGTTGTAGAACCGTCCCCCAGAGCGGAGCATGCATATGATTTGTGTAACAAAGAGGAGCACGTTCATGGAGTGAATCCACATGCAGCAGAAATAAACATTGCAAGAGAAAAAGCGAGGACAAGAGGGTACGTTCTGGACTGAAACCACCCGTGGGGAAGGCAGAGCGGAGGCTGCTCTCCTTTCTCCATGCCCTACAAACCTGGAGCAGTGGCTCACCAAGCGCGGTGCTGACAGACGCTGTCCCCAAGTCCACCTGCCAGCACGTGAGGACAACACTTGCTCCGTGCCACGAGTCATTCTGGTACAGAGAGAGACCAAATTTATTATTTATATTGAGATAGGGCCTGGGAATCAGTCGGGCGTTCCTGGGAACCGTAGAAACAAACAGCAAAGTGCAGACCCTGCTCCAGAGAATTCAGTCTGGGAAGTGAGACCTAACAGGTGGGTGAGACAAGCAGGTCAGGGTGGAAGGCAAAGGAGACAGTGTGAAAGAAATCAGGGGCTGAGAGCAGCTCTTAGTCAGTAAGAAGCAATAATCACCATCACAGATGCTTAGCTCTAACAACTTGACAAGATCCCTTTCTTCACATCGGAGCTGTGTTTGATTGCTCCCATACTTGTTTCCACCTAAACCCCCCATTTTGCAATGTCTTCCTGACACTCCAAACATCCGCAAAGCTCTTTGAAGTTGAATTTTAATGTGTTTATTGACACCAGTTATGATATTTCAAAACACATGGGCTACAAATGGTTACCATGCTCTCCCAGCGTTTACAATAATCCCCACATTAAAACAAACTCAGCCTTTCCTGATGATTTTATATCTTATTGCTGACTCACTTGCCTGTGTTTATTTAAACTCCTGTTGAGGTTTTTTTAAAAAAATTTCAACAGTTTTGAAACGTAAAAAAACCCTATCTGCAGATTTCACATCTTTTGAAATACTTTTGCCTTCATTTTTATGGGCACCACATGGCCAAAATCCTCCTTTCCAATTTTCCTTGCAGATCTGTGACTTGCAATGTGGGCTCGCCACGCTCAAGCCCAGCAGTTAACCCTGCACGTGCAGCTGGCCTTGGGCTTAGAACTGCTGCCAAGGCCTGGCCCAGCAATGAGCGGCTGCAGAAGCTCAGCCCTGATGCAGCAGCTTGGCCAGAGAAGGCCAAGCTAGAGGTTGGCTTAACCTCTCCCCAGCAAAGGAAGATTTTACGAGTCCATGCCATTGCCCACTAGAAATGATTAAGGTCGCTCTTCCTTCCTTTGACCAGGGCTGGCCTGCTCAACTGGTGAGGTTCCTCCCATCCCGTGAGGACACCTTGGCTGCATGGCCAAGCTGCAGCTCCTGTGGAGCATGAAGCTGCCTAGCGGTTCAGGACTTTGACAGGGCTTTGCCACCATCAGGAGGTCACACTTAGTCAAGCAGGGCCAAATGAGCTCCCTGTCCAGCTACGGAAAGCAGCCTCGAGCAGGCACTTGGAAGTGGATGCCGTTGAGTCACTCGGGACCACACGTCTCGTCAACATCTGCAGCTCTGGGCCATAAAAGGTTTCAGTAAGCAACTCAGAGCCAGGAAGGTTGGGCCCTCCACCGTGCAGCATGAAACAAAAACGCTTTAAAACGCTGTGTTGTAGTGTCTACTGTTACAAGTGAACAGTCTCATAAAAGCCGCTATAAAGCACGAGACAGGCCTGGACCCCTCGTGATGGCTCCAAGACCCTTTCAGCACCAAACCTCTTTGGTGATGTCGTGGGCAGCTTCACCGCCCAGCGCCAGGGAGGAGGGAGCAGGAGCCACTGCAGCTGATGTCCCCAGACAGACCTTCTGGAAAGCCAAGCCAAAGAGACATGTTCATTTTGGCAGTGGAGAGAAGCACTGGGGAAGGGGGTAAAATCAATGTTTGCTAAATAGAAAAAAAGGATCTAAATTATAGGGAAAGACATTTATTTTACAATATATTCCTAAAGGGTATTGGAGGGAGGGAAATTGAAATTGTAAACAAATTATAAAATATTTAGAAAGTTATAATGCTTTGTCCTTTTAAAGGAAACTTAAATTACTGCACTGCTAAATTGGAACAGCTCTGGGGACTCATTCGTGGTCTTCTACTCTTTAGACTCACAGAGTCTAACCAGTATCTCTAGGGGTGGCTGGATTTAATAGTAGCATCTAAAATGTAATAAACCCTGCAAGTGATGAACAACTGGGAAGGTGCAGAACCCACTGGGATTCAAGTTTAATTCAGATGACTGGGAACTCAGCATCTGAGAACTATTCAGAGTTCACAGCTTATTTTCCATGTTGGAGAAAAGAAAATACGATCATACATAAATTATGCATAAATAAAAATATTGGTTAAAAAAATCATATATTTAAAATAATAGTCTTGGTTATGTGAAAATGAAGAGAAGTCCAGAACAAGATTTATATTTGTTATTGTCTAAACGCTCTGAATCAAGTAAAACAATTTCACTAAGCTGAACTCCAATCACACATCCACAAATTAACCTTTCCTGGGGAAATGGTAGAACTGAGGCTTCATGGCTCCATCTCCTACATGTTGCCCAAGAATACTAATAGGAGGAAGGCAAGTTGTTTTGTTTTTTTTTAAAAAAAAAGTTGTTGGGAGTTTTGAGACCATACGATGGAAAAAAAAAGGGAAGGTAAGGCTCTCTTGCCCTTGGAAAACTGTTAATTCAGCATTAAATACACACTGAGCTGTTCTGGAATCTCATTGTTACTTTATATAGCCAAGTGCCATTACCTCTAACTGTATTCCAACGGCTGCTGGACCAGGGTTTATGAGCAAATTGTTAAAAGCTGCGTCTGAGGTATGAAAGCGACAAGTGGAAAGCATTCCCATGAAGTATGCAGGATCCCTGGAACCAGGCCAGCGGTTTAGGTCAAAACTCAGTCACATGTCCTGCTAGCTGGTCCGGAACATCCTTCAAATCCAGCTAAGCAAACAGCTCAGAGAGCCCCGCGCCAAGTGCCCACTCCAGCTGGCATCCCGGTACATTTTATTCTACAGTTGTTGCAGTTTTGGAGGTTATGAAAAGTTTGCTAGTGAGAAACATTTCGGGACGCAGTGCCAACAATTTAGGCTGAAGGAAGAGCTGTAATGACATGAGCGTATATAACTTTGGTGGAAAGTCTGAGACATTGGTGCCACACCCTGAGAACTGCCTGTTTATAAATCCCAACAATTCCGAACATCAAGAGAAATCTGTCTGCTTGCTCTTAAGATGTTTACATTGTGCTTTCTAAATATTTAAAGCCACTGATGAAACGAAAGACAACTTTTGCCGTGTTGCGTTCCTCGGTGACTTAGTTCATCTTGCAGGGCCAGTTCTTCTTCTGTAAACAGGAACCTGATACAGCAAAAGGGGCATGAGAGCACTGGGCAGCCAGGGATTCTCAGCAAGCAATTTTGGTAACCAAGAAAAAAAAAACCCTCTTTAAGTGATCCTACCAAATTTCTGTTGGGAAATAACACCTTGTTTTGATTTGTAAGGAGGAAACACTTGCAAACAGCACTGGTCTTTTCACCAGCACAGACAGGCAACGAGGCTTTCCAGTGATTACTTCAACTTCAAACATCCACTTGGACGCAGAAGCCCACCACCAAACCCTACTGACAGAAGGTAAAGCAGCAAAACCCAAGCCAAGCTTCCCTGAGCCCATTTGAGCGTTGTCCAGCATCAGAGACAAGGAAAGGCGAGGAATCATTACAAGGGATTCTCCCAACAAAGCAATTTACAGAACTTCCTCAGCCGCTGTGTTTCCCTCCGCCATTTTCAAGGTCCTCCTTTGGCTGGTGCTCCAGCAGACATTCAACGGACAGAAAAAGAAAATAAACCCATGGTTCCCAGAAGATTTCTAGCAGAATATTCAACGTATTAGAAGTGAAAAAAGAAATACTGAAAGGGCAAGCAAACCTTCTGTTCCCATCTTCACTCTGAGCAGTATTTGGGTGCAAGAGGAGTGCAGAGCAGTGTTTGTCTGTCTACCAGAGCTATTCATCACTACTTTTACCATATTTTCCTTTTCTTTCCATAACTCCTGGCTTCGCTTATGTCTGGGTGTTTTCTAACCAGCCTTAAGGCAATAAATCAAAGCTGTCAGCATTGGAGGAAAATTAATGTGAGAAGTTGTTCCCGAGGCCACCAGCCTTTTTCCCTGCTCGGTGTGCTGTGTTAATCCAGGATTCCTCAACGGCTTTCAGTGTTTTGCCATTTTCACCAGGTTTTGAGGCTCCAGATGCAGACTTTGAATTGTATCCTGTAAGATACCAAATTCCTGGAGTTCCTTTAGATCTCGGAGAGAAGTGTGGGTACTCAGCACAGCCCCAAATCTGACCCTGGGCCATCTCTGGCCAAGCCATGGGCACAGCCCAGATCCAGGGCTGGAATGCATCAGGGTCTGAATCCGGGTTGAACTTTTTGTGAAGAAAAAGGCCAAATGATTAAAAAACAATCCTGTTCCTATGCCCCATAGTGATGACGCTGGTTGAATTATTCATCGCGAGTTATTTATCCAAAGAATGTGGCTGGCATTTATGCTGAATACGTTACTTGCAAGTTTTGATTCCTTGTTTCATTACTCACTCTGTTCTGTACCACTCAGAAACTCCAACCTCTTCATTTCTGAAAGTCTCTTTTTCCAAGTCTGAGAAAAAGAACACTTGGGAAACAACCTTCAGCTGGTGTGGATCTGATACAGCAAATACCTCCCTGGGAAAGGACAGCCTGGCATTTTCCTGGAACTCAGGAAAGCAATGTTCTTACCCTATTCAGCTGCAGATGAACTCCGCAACCCTGGGCAAATCACTTCATTCCCTGCACCTCTGGCTGCACATTTATAAAATGGACAGAGTGTTTCTCTCTGTGAGATACTGTAAGGCTAGATATGCTAAAGATGATTAATTGCCTAGTTACTATGGAAACTGGAAACGCACCTAATGCAGATGGATGAGTGTAGAAATGGATCCACCTGACTGAAAAATCACGAGCAATTGGGAACTTCATTAGGTAACATTCATCGTGTTGTAATCAGAAGGATTGTGGGAGCCACTCAAAACTTCCTATAATAGAAAGTGCCACCTTATTAGATTTGTCTCTGGAGAGACACTGAAGGTTTTCCCTTGTATAGTTTCAAACTGTCAGGTTTAATGTATCTGTTTAGATTTTGTTTTTCTCCGATGGCTTGGGATGTTTTGGTAGCAACTTAAACTCTTGTCCTACCCAACAAACATCATTAAAACCAGAACAGGGACTGCAGAAATCAGCCCAGAAGTTTATAAGGACTGGGACATATCGAAAGAGAAGTTTAATTCCAAAACGAAAGCACCAAGCAACTGCTGAACTCAGCTGCAGCAGTTTTGCTCCAACGGAAGGCTGCTGTTTTAACGCTGCCCTCACAAAACACTCTGCTCTCTGCTTTTGGATCAGGCTTCGTCTGCCAGCTGCTCCACCAGACTTCTAGAGGTAGCTCAGTTAGAGTTTTGTCCAAGTACAAATTGAGTAAATGCTTCAAAACCCCGGCCAGTGTTTGTGTGTTAATCCCTGTTGCAGAACCAACGGAGAGAAACGATTCATCATTTCTTTTGCCTCGGTCCTAAATAAACAGGGTATTTGCTTTCTTAATTCTCAGAATCTGACTGATTAATTTCTTTTTTAGAAAGGTATTTAAAATACGGAGGCTCCCCCCCCCCACCTCCTGCAACACATCCAATTATAGTAATTTTGAGGTATTTCAAACTTCAGACCTCAAACTACTCCTCATTGTCCTATCAAATTATCCAGGTCTTTGACATGAAAAGTCATTATTTGCAAAGACTCCTGGTAGCAGCACTTACTGAAGTGAGGCTGCTCGGGTTTGGGAGGTTAAAAATGGGCTTGCCATTGCAAATGGCTCATCGAGTTACGGTTGTGTCTCGGTGGGGTAAAGCTCTCGAGGCTTTCAATTGCGGCAGGCCCTGCTGACTCAGGCAATGAACGCCACGGAACTGCTGGCAAAGGAAATGCTAATAATTACGGCGGTAATCGTGACTCTGGGGCAAGAAATAAATGCCTACAGGGTGACGAGAGACTGAATAAACACAGCAAACAAGAGCCTCATGCTGCACAATGCCACGGAGCAGCGATCACAGCTGGCAGCAGATCCCCCGGACCTCTACGCCAGCATGGCAGGTCCCACCAGGAAGGCTCACCTCGCTCAGCCCACGGCTCCACACGCATCGCTTGCTCTGTGTCTTGTGCAGAGGAAAAGGCTCTCGCCCAAACACTGGAAAACCGGTGCCAGGCCCCAAGGACTTGCGCCGGGCAGCCCAAAGGGTCGTGCCCTTCCCGTGCCAGAGAGCGCTCCCATTCTCCGTGCCAGTGGAGGGTGCTTCCCTGGCAGTCCACGCCACTGGGAACATCGAGACCGCTAACAACTCTTGTTAGTGTTTTAGCTATAGATGGCCTCATTTGCGCCATAAATTATTTTGGAGGTGTTGTTACTGAAACAGAAATACTGGTCAGGAAGTGACGACAGCAGCAGGAGAAAGCAATAATGATAATTTCAACCTTGCTCCGCACATTATGACCAAGGTCCTCACAACGCTTTCCTAACAATTACCTCCTCTGAGTGCTCTTCCAAGAGGATGTCTGCTGCTTCATTACAGTGGAAAGAAGCGGATAATACAAATGCCTTGCTGGTAAAAATTTTCCACACAAGGCACTAGAGTCCCCATGGTGCTAGCAGATCGTATTACTGAAATAAAATGCTATGTGCAATGGTGAATGCGAGCAGACAGGCCACAACCAATTTGGAAGGGAGGAGAACCGTCAACCTGTTTGATTTCAGACTATGCTAAGATACCTGAAAAACCAGAGTTCTATGAAGTAGTTCACAGAAATCTTACGTAATCCATGGCAGGTGAAGCGCTACGTGCCTTCTCAAGGAAGCACAAGGTTTCTGCAGACAAGGGTGACCAGGGAAGAGCCTGGATCCCTGCCCAAAGGGCTCTGCACAGGACATGTCTCCGGGTCAGGCCCGGCACGGGTAACCTGGCCCCTTGTGCCTGGCAAACATCTTCATCCTTTGCTGCCGTTCAGGTGTCAGGTTCCACTTCCTTGTTTACTGAACGGAATAACGCCCTGCAGTGCCCGGCTTGCACCGCAGACCAAGTGAAGTAATTTAACAGCAAAAATAAACAAATGAAAGAAGCCTTTAAATACAACAAAGGGCAAGTGTGCTACTATCTGTGGGGCCATCATCACAAGCTGTATCTACGAGTCCTGGCTCTGAGGCAGGGATGAACTTCATGTTATTGCCTCCAGGGCCACAGGTCGAGAACCACTTTGCTCCTGCGTGTTGTGCTTGTGATACACTTGCTGTTTGTTGTGCTATATTTGCAACACCTAAAATTCATATGGGTTTTCTCTTCCCGTCTGGAGATTGTCCTTCCCAAGGAATAAATTTTACCCTTTATCCTAAGGTTGCAAAGAGGAGGCTACTAAATTTGGCTCAGGTCAGGAAAGTGCTTAATTTCAGGAATAAAGACAACTGGGGAGGAAATCTGCTGCAGGATATTAGGAGTGGAAAGTAAAAATCTGCTGTTACATCATCAGCAAAATAGAGTGCTGCAAGTGACTTCCAAGAGAAAGGGCTGGGAGTCCCTCATTAAATGCAGCTAAGAAAAAACTGGGTGGGTTGTTGGTTTTGGTGTTTTTTTTTTCATTTGTGGGTGTTTTTTTCTCTCTAACAAAACTGGCTTAATGATGGGAGTAATTAAACTATAATGCCTACACTATTGTTTGAATAAGGCAAACTCCCTCACATGCCATTAATGTACTACCGCCAACAGCAGCCAGGGAACAGCCTCAACAATAGAGAGGATTTTCCAGCTCACTGTGCGATTTGATCTCTATAAACCTCCCATAACATATACTGTACGGCAGTAAATCATTTATAACATTATTATCCGCCCATCTGGGATCAGAGTGCAACCACTAAGACAACGCAAGAAATCTGGGCTCCTTTCAGCACTCCGTGAAATGAACCTCGTTGGTAAGATTTCATTAATTCAGCAATTCAACAACTAGATCGCGCTGCCTTCAGGAGGGACTGCACTTTCCATTGGCTACCTGCCTAGCATTTCCCAGGGCTCTGGTATTTTTGTTCTCCACTATTGCTGATACTTTCACTTGTATTTCAAAACGGTTCTTGCTGGAGTGTGGTTGGCTGGTTGTGCTCCAGTTCCTAGAGGAAGGAGGAAGTGGTTTCGGGATAAGAAGGACCATGTTTTCCAAGCTAGCATCAGACTTTGCTCCCAGCTGAGCTTTGGGGAAAAGCCTTCTGAAGCCTCCTTCTGCAAAAGCCATTCTGAATTCGCTAGCTCAGAATGGGAGCAGGAAAAAGCCCAGTGAGAGTCAAAGCTGCCCCAGCCTCGGGTGTGTGTGGAGGCAGCCGTGGCAGCTCGGTGCTCTTCAGAGGTGCCAGCTCTGTCTGCTCCCTGCCCTGCCTGTTGGTAGAGCTTCCCAGGGGTGGTGTGGAGCCAGCCGAGGTGCCTGTTCTATCCCATGCTACAGACACCAGCAAAAAGGGGTTAAAATGCCTTCCTGTGGAGCTTTGCTCTGCCCGCCATGGGCTCGATCTCCCAACAATATTCCTCCTGCATGAACATCGGCCCAGCTGAAAGCTCAGAGGTGACGCAAGACTGTGCACCTGCCTCACTGAAAAGCCGCATGCTTGTATCAAAGTCAGGAAAACACGACAGACACCAGTTCCGCCCCACAGATGAGGTTTCAAGCTGAAATCTCAAAGTAAAATTCAGGCCGTAGGATGCTGCCTACAGCTTGACCAAAGAAAACGTTTGCATGATCTTCTGGGAACAATCTCTGCTGAATTCCGCACAGGTCAAGATTCATGGGTGTCCAAACATTAGAAATTAAACCAAAAGCCCACCACTTCACTTGTTACCTAAGGCATGAAGCAAAGCCTGCCGAACACGGGCTTTCACCAGCCCCATGAGTAGCTCGTTTCCAGGTAGGAGAAGACAGCGGGCCTGGGTGTCCTGGAAGAGCTGGGCTCTTCTGCAGGAGCAATGCATCTTCAGGGAAGAGGAACAGATCAGAGGGAGTGGGGAGAAACTCGTGTCGCTGGCCATGGTGTGAAGATCTCATGGACGTGGTAGAACACGATTTTCTGTGAGATTTCTCAGCATGAGAAGGAGTAAAGGGAAAGCTCAGGCGGCGACAGCACAACCTTCAGCAAGCTGCTTCTAATCAGATTCGTATTGGCACGGAACCTGCAATCTTTTCTATGCACACCTACAGCAATATTAGCATTAAATAAAAATAACAGATCTCACCAAATGTATTCAAAGTGTCATTGACTTCAGAGCCTTTGAATAATTTTCTGTAGGCTTAATCAATTCATATACACTCATTTATCTAAACTGGTTACCTAAACCCGAGCCAGTTCTTTGGCTACAAGCCTATAGTTTTTCACATGTTCTTCAGAATAAAAGGAGAATTTCGCTGCCTTTGTACTGAGCTGCTTTGAATTCAAAAGAAGCGTATCAAGAAAGAGACTGACTTTCAAACAGCTACCCGCTGCCCCTTGGTTATTTGCTGCAATTAATGTTTTTGTACCAGCCCTTTTAGAGAAGATTCTTTTTAATGTATCGAGCCACAAGACACAACTTTCTTTGGAAAAACATTAAAAGACAGTATTAGAAAGCCCTCCCACATAACCTGTGGTCCTCTGCCCGTTGGGTAACAATAGCTAACACAACTTGAGCCGTCCGTGTCTTTGGGGGAATAAAAACTGAGGGGAGAGAACTGTCCTGCCCACAGCGACTGCTGCTTGAATTGCAAATCCTCTGCCCGCACGGGGCTCGGTGTCCCTGCACGTTCGGCTGGCCGAGCACAATACCTTTCACTTCTTCACAAAGCTGGGGATGACTGACAGGTCCTCCTTTCCCTAAGGAGGCCAAATTCAATCCAGCTCCCTTTTGGGACGCCCTCCTGAAACCCGTCCAGCTCTCGTCTCTCCCGTCCCGCTCCCAACCTGTCCATGCTGCGGTAGGTAGCGAGAAAAAAGGCGTTTTTTCATCCCATCAATCCCCAGCCCTCCTCAAATGTCATATCCTTTCAACATACCTGACGGGGCAAAACACACCTTGGCTCTGTCTCTGCTGAGGCTGAGCGCTCAGACGGCTTTGCTGGGAGCTCAACAACAGCCGAGCCAGGCTGCAGATTTGTTTTGTTTGGAAGCCCTCAAACCATACCTGAATGGATCGGGCTTTCCTCCGCTTGTCACATCAGCAGCCGAGGCTCATAATCGTCCGTACATCATCACTGTGATTAGGGGAGATAAATGGAGCAGCCTCCTTGCAGGCCAGTGAGCGTGGCCCTCAGCCCCAGGGCCTGAAATCCCAGTGCTCCAGCCGGAAAGGCCCTTTCTCAGCCCAGGATGCCAGGGGCTCTGCCAGCCCAGGATGCCGGCCTCTCCCCGGCTGGTGCAGCGAGCTGGCTGGATGCTGACCGCACTCCTAATAACACACATGGGTCCAGCAGCCCATGGCTGTGCTGGGGTATGTGTGCTGGCCCAAAGGGTGCTGGCTGGGACAGAGAGGGGAGAGACAGATGTTGGAGGATTTATCTGGAAGTCTTTAAGGGCATCACCTGCTTTGCAAGCTGTAACAGTGGGTATCTCACAGCACCACAGGACTCCTTTCCAGGCTCATTCTCCCCACATTGTAACCACATCCTCAGCTGGACCTCACAAAGGCACCAGGGAACAGGCACCGATGTCTAACCAGCCTCTGCAACAAGTTCACTTGCAAAGTTAAATGATACAAGGAGCTCAAAATAAAAAACAACGCAAAACCACAGATTTGAAAATAGAGACCAGAGTTATTCTCTAGTCCTGTCTTGCTTGCAACTTCTCTTTGCCTTTTGACTGAAACAGCACCTTACCCTTGCAGCCAGTTTAAAATATATATGTGTACACATATAAATCTATAAATATATTCCAGTTCAAAGCAGCAGCTGAGGAAACCGAAAATATTTGCATACACACACCAGTAAACCACTCATAAGGGCCAGGTGTACTATAATAAATTTCTCTCTGCTCCAAGTGGCTTTTTATATTCTTGCCACTATCAAATAGCTCACATACCCTAAAGACAAAGCCAACTTGTTCTAGAAAATCCCGGAACATTTTTATTCTTAGCATAAAAACCGTCGTATTCTTAACATTTCAGAGCTTCCCCAGGCCAAACATCGCCACGACAAAGAGCTCAGGCATTGGGAATGCATCCCGTGCTCTGCTGAGGAACGCACCGAAAGGCAGCGGATCACTGTCTAACACACACATACTTACCAGGATTGTGGCTTTCTTTAGCCTAATCTAACCTGAATGCCTGTTTGTAATGCCAGCGAATATCTAAACAGATTATTAAATGTAACAGCAATAGCTTTTCACGAAAATCGCTGGGATTATTCAAATTCTAGAAGAGAGGAAAGCAAAGAAGAGTGTTTTCAGTAACGTGATCCGCCAAAAGAGGACGGAAACTCTTTAACAGCACCTTGCCAGAAACAATGCATGGCAGAGTCTGCTTTAAACAAGATGATTTTTCTGAATATTGTTACTGACTTTTTGTATAGTGTTAGTGAGGTTTGTGTACGCTAATAAAAAATGAAAGCTGCTATTAAAAACAAATCAATGGACTGTACCTGGTTTTGATCACACAAGAGCTGGCCATTTGCATTGGTATTTGCAGCATCTGTTCCAATTAAGACTTGTTTTCTAGTTTAAAGATATTAGTCCAATCACTAGTGTTCTGTTGAAAACATGAATAGAGCATTGTTCTGGCAGAATGTAGTTAAACAGACTCCACAGACTCTATTAAACAGCTTTGCTACCCAATTAGAATGGGAAGGAGTCAGGCAGACATGACTGTACTGCGTGCCCTCTGTTCCACGTGTATTTTTATGGCTTCATAGTCAATGAAAACAGTTAACGTGGAACATGTGTTATGAAAACAGGCTGCATGCTGTCCCAGAGCTGGAGAAACGGCGCATCAAGCCATTGATTGGCACTAATGGACACCGAATTTAATCATGACAACGAGCGCGTGCACAAGAACGGGGGTTGGACTAGATGATCTCCAGAGGTCCCTTCCAACCCCTACGATTCTATCATTCTATGAACCATGCCACCTCCACATGATGAAAAAAATCCTTGGAAGCCGGCAACACAGAATCCTCAACATCTTAAAGCAGACAAGGACGATGTCCACCTTCGTTTGGGCGTTGCATTAGGTAGCTTTAGACCTCAGGCTGATGACCACAAGAGTTGCTGGGACTTTTCCAAGATGTTCTGTACTTGACAAAATGGATATTTATTGCAGACAGCTTGAAAGCTGATATGGGTCTGTGATAGCACTCGGTAGAGGTGACGTGGTGTCAAACGGGCCATGCTGCGTACGATACAAGAGTGGAGATTAATGAGTGGGACATTTTTACCTCATTTAATTGACTAGGGACAGAAAAGGGCTATAGGAGTGAGAAAGATTTATAAGACAGTCTGCTAAAAAGTAACTGTTGAGAGGGGGATATTTTTTGATGGGTAGCATGAAAGGTTCACGTTTCTCAACAACTGCCCTGCTTTTGGAATGTGTTTCCAACACCTGGGATCCAGCTAACACATTATTTTCTGATCGTTGCAAAGGGAAAAAAAGCCGACCTATCTGCCCATCCTGGCACTGGAAGAAGACACATACAGATGTTCTGGGGTTTGCTGTTCCTTGCTTTTGGATCTCCACAGAAGCACCTCATTCACTTCATCCCGATCACCTCCACAAATCAGCCTGAGGAGTTGCACTCCTGGCAGTTTTGCTGAGTCAGCTGTCCCCATGTTTTTGCCTTGCTGTCCGCTACTGGGTAATAAAAGAGAAAGCTTGCGTACAAACAACACTGTGAAACACCCAAGGGAAACAATTCTACCCCACGCACGGGCTGTTCTTCCCGTGGTATTCACCCTTGAACCTCCGTGGACACATTTTTGTAGTTGCATATTGTCTACAGTCAGTTAAAAACGGGCTGCTGCAACAGCAGCACTGTGGAAATTCCCTACAGCTGGAATCACCCCAAGGGCCTTGCACAACAGATGCCTCAATCCCACGGAACAAACCCTACTTCAAACAACACATCGCTCTGGTAAGACTCCCTTCTTAACCTACCTCCCAGCCGCAGTCCAAGCCAGGGGAGGGTGATGCTAGGCGGACCACCCACCACATTTTGGGCTCCATCTCCAAGCCCACGAGCTACCTTTCTTTCAACAGAAGTCTTCACCCCCCTTGGCCTCTGTGCAAGGCGCTTGCTCTCGGCCGGTGGGGAGGTGGGGACCTGCCTGGACTACCCCTGGGCTCAGCAGACCAGCTGCGCTCCCCAACAGCTCTCCTTGCTGGGTGGAGGACCAGGCAGGACAAGTGCCCGGGAGGAGGCTGCCGGAGAAGGTCCTTGAGTGGCTGCGTGAGCCAGACCTCTCCCCAGAGCCAGCGCTCGCAAACGCAGCGGGGACTGGATGCCTGGGCCTCTTGGGCAGCTTTAAGGCATGTGCAGGGAAATGTGCCTTGTATCCCCGGCCGCAGTTTTATAAGGTATTACGTACCCTACTGTGTATCAGAGCTGCTGCTGCTCTGACTCCAGCTAATTAGCTTTTGTAGCTTTGATGGATGGATTGATTCTGCAGTTAAACAGAGATAAATTAACTGTCTATCTAAACAGAGTTTAAGTGAGGAGGGAATTCCGATTAGAATGTTATTTCATGCAGTGCTGCTCTTCTTTCTCAGGAAACGCCAAAACCCAGCAGAAAGGAGGAAGCCCGTGGAGCTAGCCCCAGCTCAGACCTTCAGGCTCTCCAGGAGTCTATCTGGCCTGCAGGCCTTTAGAAGACATGCTTGGGTCGGACTACGCAATTGGTACAAAGCAACAACGCTGCAGTTATTTCTACAGCTTGGATAACTGGTCTATGGAATTTAATTCCCTAAGAATTTCAGGAGTATCTGAAATGCGTTTTAGTCTGAAACCCATTAGAATGCCCAAAATCCAGGAAAAAGTTTGATTTTCTGTTCACTCTAAAGGACTTTTATGTTAAAATGCTTTTTTTTTTTTTTTGATCCTGAAGTGCAAAATACCTGTAAGTGTTTTCAAAAGGTGTAATTACCGGACTAATATAAAAATCTTTGACAACTGCGACAAGGGCTTAGAGAAAGATAGGGTTTGTTAAAACTGCCTGCATCACTGAAGGACCTTAATGTGCAAGTAGTTTAAAAAAATAAATACAGCCATCACCTAAATACGTTAAGCAAACACGCATCGAGCTAGATGAATTTTAGATCATTTCATGTAAATATTAACTCCTAAAGCTTTCCAACTGACAAAATTAAGGCAACAGAGAATGCCACTTTACTTGCGTCCTCATACACTCAGCAGTGCTGGAAAGGAACCAACAGGGGAAAAGAAACAAAAACAAGCAAATGCAATGTGAAAAAGAGTGCTTAACATTTCTGGAGACGTGGCCAGCGAAAGCTGGCACAAGGATGAACTTCCCTGGATGCCTCACCTCTTCAGAGTAATGTGCTCGCGCTGGCCAACTCCTACGCTCACCCTCAGCCAACTTTGTTGTCTCTTCCCTCGGGTACTAGAGCACGCGCAGCCAATATTCGGGTCACCAAGAATCAAAAAGTGCCTTGTTTTGCATTCAAAATGTAAAAAAGACTGAGGAAGGGAGCAATCAAGCAGCCTCTAGGCAGAACAAAATAAAGGTTTTTTCTGGTCTCTTCCTCAAAAACTCTATAAGTTTTGAGTCAACCTGTCTGAAAAGTCTTCTTCCTTGACCAGTTTCGGTTGTCCAGTTTCTCCTGTTAGCTGTTCCATGGTGAGGGGGGAATAAAATCTTTTTGTGGTCAAGTGTGTGATTCATGCCCTTTAGCCCCGATGAAGTGTCTCACGTGGACTATTTAATCATCTCTTTCTATTCACCTCTCTTCAATCCAGCACAAAAGCCACTTTTTCTCCTAAAGGCCAGAGTATAACAGCCTGTCTGGTCTAGTCTCTCAAGTGCTAGGTGCTGAGGTCCAGTCCTACCAAACACTAACGGCACCTTCCCCCCAACCCCACAAGCCTTTTTACCACCTCTCCGAAGGAGGCTCTGACACATTTGCCGTTGCAATGCATCTGCTTCACAAAGTACATCCAGCTTTGCTCTGCACCACCGGTGTTCTGAAGGGAGGACACAGAGGGATGAACATGCCCCAGAAGAGATAAGCAGGTAAAAGTAAAACAGAAAGAGATATCTCTCTCATACAAGCACATTTTTTTCTGTAGGGTTTTGTTTTTTTTAACTTCAAGAACCTTAATGAGGCTTAGTCACACCAAGGAGAGCCAAGGGTATGAGATTTTTCTTTTCTCTTGAAGAGGCTGTAGATACATTAAAACTAATTACTCCTTGTTTTATGCTCCAATAGGATGAGAAATTCTGTTTAAGTTGGGATAGGAATCAATGCCGGTGGACAGCTTTTTACTGTGTGAAAAGAAGAAACCAGGCCGCATTCAGTGGCAGAGCTCTCGGGCGCAATCCCATTGCCCCAACCTCAGCACTGCTGAAATATGTTATTGTGCACCATGGGCTGCCCAGGGAAGTGGTGGAGTCGCCATCCCTGGAGGTGTTTAAGGAATGGTTGGAGTGGCACTCAGTGACATGGTCTAGCCGATGTCGTGGTGTTGGGTCATAGGCTGGACTTGATCATCTTGGAGGTCTCTTCCAGCCTCACTGACTCTGATTCTGTGATCACTGGACATCATCGTGGCTCAGGGGGCACGTCCTCACTGCCCATGGCAGCATCTACTGGCCTTTTACTAGAAAGCCAAGGGTCCAGCCAGCTTGCTGCCCGCCCGTTCACCCCCAGAAGGCAATGGTGGAGCACAGGGTCTCTGGCCTATTTGGCAGCTCACCCCATCAGTTGAGCACAACATCTAAAAATGCAAATCTAACAGATTTTTAGTAATAGCCTCAATTCTGCCTCTCCAGGAAAGAAATTACTGATGACAGCCTTTACTGCAGAAATGCAGTATTCCATGAATATGCTGAAACAGGTAAAATTCAGACAAGTGCATTTTCAATTCAAGCGCAGCCCTATATATTTTATAGCCTGAAAAAAGAGCAAAAAACCAACAAAACTTTGCGCACCTTCTGCGCCTCACCTCTGCAGCAAGGACAGTCACGACTTCGGATAAACAACAGTGATAGAATCTTATCCCAAGGCCCTTGCAAACCAACAGGAAAGATTAATTGCCAATCAATACCCTGATAAGGGCGAGGAGGAGCAGGGCCCCGCTGAAGCCGCAGTGCCCCGCGCCGGCTGACGGGCAGCATGGCACCGGCTCGGGCAGGGATGGAGGTCAGCTCACGACCTTCACGGTACCCTCCTCACCCCACTTCTGGTGGGGTTTGCGGCACGCCTGGAGCTTGCAAAATGTCGTGTTTCCTGCAATGCGCGCTTTTTTGAATTAAAAGAGAGGGAGGAAAAGAAAAGAGTTGCGTTGATTGCTTTTTCTGCTTGCACAGGGTGGATCGTTTCAGCAGCGCTCAGACAAAGCCTGCCTGGCTCTAGCCGACCGGGATCCACGGGGAAAGGCTGGGTACAACTTGTGTTACCTCCGTCTCTCGCCGTCGCACCGCACACGTGTGCACGTGAAAGGCACGGTGCCCGGGGAGCGCAACCCCCGGGATGCTCCCTGGGGGGGCAGGCAGGGCCGAGCATCGCTGCCAGCCCCGCCAAACGGAATCACTTTCATTCCTTGGGAGATTTGAAAGAGATATTTCAAGTTTGCAAAGTGCTCCCAAGCTCTGAGTGCAAATTATTGCTATTAATAGGATATTTTAGCCCGTCTGGGTAAACTGGGCAAACAGCAGCAGTATTACCCAGGGCTTCTCATGTTTAGGCACTTCAAGCAGATCACTTTACTCCCTGTAAGCAAGTAAGTTTGTCTTTCTATCACATTTGACTCTCTTTCTGTCTTTCTGAAGCTGTTTAGCCTTTTGTTATTATTTTAACTGTTTATTTCTTTAACAGCTCATTATTTTCAGTGGGCTCCTGTGTCTCATTACACACAGTTCAGTTTTAAGAGGAAATTTGTACTTTATACAGCTTTATTCTGCCTAAAAACATAATCTTATGGGTTTCGCACTCTACTGATAGTCATCTACGTAAAGACTGCTCTGTGCTTTATGTTACAATTCTTTTGTATGGAAAGTTTGACTTGCTTGAAGTGAACTGGAGGAAGTCACAAATATCTTCAGAAAATATTCGTGATCTGTTCTAATTTAACCTATGTGCAAGAATTTTCAATCTGTAAGACTAGCTTGGGGAAAAAAGTTCTTTCATCGCTTATATTGCTAGTGTTATTTCTACAGAACAGAAGAACTCTATCTGCATCACAAAATTTAATCACCTTCCCCGGTCTCAGGAGACCCTGAGACAAATGGTGATAGAATAAAAAGCAGAGAAGGTTAGTGCAGCCAGCCAGCACGCAGGTAGAAGGGATCTGAAATTTCAGCTGCACATGTGCGCCACAGAAATCTTCTGGCATTTCCAACATGATGCAAAAAAGCTTATGAAAACAGACATTTCTTGTGGCAACTGCATTACTGCATCGTCCAGCCTGACCACAAATTCAGCTGGAACATACGTTATTTGGGTTCCCTCTGCTTTTTCTTTGGCCTAAACTAGAGGCAGGCATGGCAAGGATGCTCTGAAATGTCTCCTCCCATATCCCATGGGTTGACTGGGGGGTCACTGAATTCAGGATTAAATGCAGGATCACTTTTTCAGAATGTGCCCATCCCTTCCCTGTGGGTTCTTGCACTTCCAATGCACTTTAGCCAGAGATGCCCTTTGGGCACAAGGAATCTGAATCATACAAAGCCCCTTGAATCTAATTCTCAATCAAGTCCATGAGAGGGGTATGTCCATCTCTGACTCAGTTTCTCTATAAAATGGTGACTGAAGCGGCAAAGATGATGACTGCATTCAAGGGACAGCCTCCTGACAACAGGCTCGGATGAAGGGAGGTGCCTTCATCAATTCTGTAACTGCAGGTGACGCAGCACGCAGCAGATCTGTGCCGATACCCAGCGCCTCAGTCACAACAGTTATCAGGGCACTTACAAAAATGGAGAAGTTGCAACTAAATCTGGGAGAGGGGATCTTCACTTCTGCCTGACTCTCTACTTCCCTTCCAGGTGCCAAAAGATGGATGTCCCACCTGCACAGCCACGGGAGAGACCTTTCCAACATGTCACCCCAACAGCAGCACGGCTAAGAGGGTAGCTCCACTCCCAGCACGCTCCACCAGCCGAGAACAAAGTCCTGGTGTAGAAATCAAATAATCTTCTGGCCTGAAGGTGCTGGTGCTGCCAGCAGAGCCAAGGCCATGCTGCACCAAAACTCCCATTTCTTAAGACATAAATCATTGACGTGATGCCTCAGAGAAGAGAAATCCCAGGGCGCAGGGGGTGAGGTTGGTATTGACCTACACAGAGACGGGCAAAGCAACCCATCCCCCTGCCTGTAAAGGTGTAAGGTCCATCCTCGTCCTCTGTAGCCAGGTGGCTTCACTCTGCACAGAACCTTTCACAAGCACGAGTGTGCCAAGTACGTTAAGTTATTCAGCACTGATACCTCATCTGGCGTAAGTCAGGAGCACACATAAAGATACCCACCTAAAGTGGAAGCACCTGACAAATCTGTGTATTGCATCACGGGTGTTTCCTTTCACAACAAGTTATTAGAGAGCTGGAATTCATAGGCCATTTTCTCTTTGGCTCAGTGTCACAAACCACGAGGCCTCACCGTTTAGTTTGCTACTGGAGCAATTTAAATGAGCTTGTTGGTACAGAGCCCCAACATTCGGGATCTCCAAGTCAGATGTGCAACAGCATGTATGTTTTTCAAAGAATGCTTACGTTACCTACGCGTGCGAGAATCAATGAACTCTTACGGAGCTGAGATCTGGAGGGATTGAGAGGAGGAGATAAATCTGTGCAGTGCTCTCACTTGCAGACATCACTATTCTGTAGGAACTGCAGCTCCTTCTATTAAGACCCTGAGACTCAGTGAAAGGCTGGAGGGTGGTTCCAACCTTAGGCTACACCCAAATTTAACAGCCCCATCAAATCCAGTAGGTTTTTTGGAGGGGAGGGTGGAATATGCTTCACAAAACAATAGGTTCTATTATTTATCTTATCTACTGACGAGCCTCAGCAGGCCACAGCAACACTCGGACCCTGACGTTACTTGCCCAGCCTGTGTTGGCTCCCCAGCAGTGGGGCCACGGAGTCAGTGATGTCTCTGAAGATGACTAGGGGAGGTACCACCTTTTCCGACAGCTGGGGCACCCGAGGCCCAGCCAGCACCACGCAGCGTTCACAGCGAGGGTGCTTCGCTTGTACCCACCTCTGCTCTTTCATGAGCGGTTCCCACAGGTGTGGGGTGTGTGGGACGTGCTACCGACTAAAATAACTGCTCAGCCAATACACTCCCGCAAAAGAAAACTGGTTAGAAAAGAAAAACAGTACTTAAAAAATTTGGGAAGCTGACTTTCAGCCCAAATAAATTCGAGGGAGAAAGAGAGGCCGGGGAGGGCAAGAGGGAGGAAAAAAAAACCCCAAGCTCTGGAACCACTGAATTACCCTTAATTCCAGGAGCCTGGCCAGTACAGCATACGAATGATTGCACAGACAGTTCCAAAAATGACACACACACTCTCTCCCTGGCTCACTCGTGGCAAACCTGCAGCAATGAGTTCTTTTTTTTTTTTCAGTGCCCCAGAATTCCCATGAAAGCGGCAGAAGGAGCCAAAGCAAGAGGAGCTAAGATGGTCAAACACTGCAGTAGCCCCTATATTTAAACACTTCTACGAGCCCTTCGGTTCCCGCTGTGCTCCCAGCCCTTCGCCCGACGCCTTCTTTCAAAATAGAAGCCCAGGAAAGGCTACAACCTGTCAGTCCCACCAAGTTGTTGGTTTGTTGTTTTTTTTTTAAACATACCTTTACAGATATTCAGCCTCTTACAAAGGAGGTAAGTCTCTCCCTGGTGTTTTTTTGGAAGGAAAATGTGGCATGCACCTATTTTGTTTCATTCTGTGCCAGGACCTATAAAGTTACTGTGGGCTGCAACTCCTGCCAAGTTCTAAAGGTGACAGGGCAATGGGCACCCAAAGGACGCTTCTATCAATGCCCTTTTATTTCCCTCTCTTTCCCCTTCCACCGAACTGCTGTTTTTTTTTTTTTCTAATAGAATTACTCTTATCTGCAAGTGATTTAAACTCTAAGGTTTACAGAAGATTTAAAGAGTGCGAACACAGTTGGAATGTTTTAAACTAACAGTACAAGTTGCATTTTAAGAAAATAATTAACTCCCAGGGGAGGTGCGGTTCTTGGAGTAATGACAGATTCAAGGCTGGCTTTCCCTATATGGAGTTTCCAAATAATAAAATATCTTCGGTTCCCTACTGGTGTCAGATGAGAACCTGTTAGTGTGCTAGTTGCTAGTGGACTGTCATGGGTCTGGGGCTTTTTTGGGGGTGGGTTTGTTGTTTGTTTTTTTTTTTCCAGCGGGCCCATTAGTGTTTTAAAGACACAGTACACAGGAGGTAATCTTGCATGCAAAGCTTTAGCACAAAACATTGTAAATGCACTGAGTTTGTGATTACAACCCTTCCCCTCCCTCCTCCTTGCTGAAAAACAGAAAAGAAAACCCTTCCCTCTCGTGTTGCAGTTCTGAATCTTTACTCCTTTGACCATGCAGACTCTGGCATTTCGATTGGATAAAGGTTCACTCGAGCTCTGGGGGTTTGATGAAGGGAATGGACCAGGCAGGTTGTGGGAGCAGAATGTTTTGGAGGGCTGTAACACACCCAGCAGGTACAGGGAGAAGAGGAAGGGCTTCGACATCTGTTGTATTTTCAACCAATACAGGTTGCGTTACAGGTGTCTCTCAAGTAGCTTGTCTAGACAAGAGTCAGAGGATGAGTCTGAATGAGGAGCCCTGTGATGCAAAACACATTTGGAATCACAGAATCATCTAGGTTGGAAAAGACCTTTGAGATCATCCCGTCCAACCATAACAAGATTTAGCACTGATAACATTTAGCAAGATACTCTCAGAAACAGGGGTGAAATGGAAAGGCAGGCAGCACTGCTGTTCTTTGTCCTGTACAACATCCAGTACTGTATATTAAAACTTTATTTTTTTAAAAGGTGACAGCTCATTATTGGAGGAAAGCAGTATTCAAGTTGATGCAGACCACAAAAATCATATGGATGTAATCTCAAATTCTCTTCCATCCAGGAGACAGGGCTGTCACCTCTTTCACTGCTTGGGGATCACTCACAAAACTTAGAAGAGCTCCTCATGATCCCGTGAAAAAGCAGTCTCAATCCTCATACATGTTATTGAAGAAGCCGTGTAGCTGATGAGCTACAGACCTTCACAGCCTGTGTAGGGGACATGCAGTAGAACATGAAGACCTTTCAAATGATTGTATGTTGTGACACATCCCTGCCCTCAGAGCTCCCTTGGGACTCCTCTTTAGCTTCACTTTACCTCCCAATATATTGCCATGCACTTTCCCGGAGATGCTGCATTTTCCCCTGAGCTATCTGGATCACAGCTCTCTGGGGACACACCCAAGTGTGTCTCTGATTCATTAGAAGTGCCACATAATAATTAACCCATAATACCCCAAGCTGGTGCTTAGCTTGTCTTGGCAGTAGCCCCTTAGTGGCTACTAACTGTGGTTTTCTGGCCCCTCTTTCTAACNTCAAGCTGCTGCTTAGCTTGTCTTGGTGGCTACTAACTGCGGTTTTCTGGCCCCTCTTTCTAACTCATGCCTAATTAACTTCATTAAGGCAGCATTTCAGAGTGGGCACCACAGATTTCACCACATGTGCAAGAGGTGGTTCTGTATCAGACAATCAGAAATGGATGAATAATTCATGACCTGAGTAAAAGCAGCCCCCAACATAAAATTAAGTAAATAAATCCAATCTTCCAGGGTGTGAAAAACTAGGTTTGAGCCATTGGAAGAACCAGCTCTCTGGTGAGGGTTCCATAATCTCACCCTCTTTCCAAGCCACAAATGTCACAGACATCTTTACTGCAACCAGGATGCTCGCTCAAGCTTGGAAATGAAATTTGACATTTATTTAGCTTGATAACTTTAATTCCATCCTCTCAAAAAAGCTAAAGGTTGGTTCTTATTGTATCTAGGACATCTCCCATTACTTTTTGAAATGCAGTCACACAGGCACGACACTTTAAGTGCAATATGGTGGCCTATCAGCTTGCTGAAGGACAGCACAAAGGCTTAGATGAAGATGACCGATGACTTTATAAAAAACAGAAAGGCTGAGAGATAACAGGAAGATTTGCTATGACTTGTGCACAAATCCTGAAGCAATGCACGTATTACAAAGCTACATTTTAGGAACGCACTGCAACACACACAGGAGCCCGGGCCTTCTTTTTGAGGAGCGTACGATGTATACACACACATACTTCACCTAATAAGTAATACACACATGAGATTCTCAACTGGAACATATTAAACTTTAAATTTTGCTATGACGTATAGAAGTTATATCGTCATGTATACTCGTATCATTTATTTTACCCAACGCAAAAAAAAGAATCAGATACTCATATTCTGTGATTTAAACATGCACGCCATAGTTTCATAATATTTTGTTACTAAGTTCATAAAATACAACAGCTGTCGTATGTCTAAGTTAGGACTGAGGTTAAAAGAGCCACCTGGGCTGATGAGTATCAGCTCCACTGAGGTTACGCACAGCGAGCCGACCGCAGTGTAAGGCTCTAGAACACAGGCACTCACTCCTCAGCCTCTCAGGGACGGCGCTTGCTGCAAATTTAATTACTTGCAAAACCTTTGGTCATTAACACCCAACCTAAATTCTACTGCAGGTCACAGGCTATTAAAAAATAAAGTGTCCGTGCTCCCTAAACAATTATTTGTTGAACTGTAGCGTTGATTAAACCTGAAGCCACAACAACACGGGAATCCTATTGCTAATGTGCTCAGCCTATTACTCTATCTGCTAGACACCGTTACGAGGTCATTATTTCCCCCCAAGTTTTTGTATGACACTTCCTGATGCTGTTAGCCATCCCCCAGGCCACTGGATTTCTCTCTGTGTGTGTATATGTATGTATGTATGTATGTATATATATATATGTATGGGTCAAAACACCCAGTCACCAGGGTGAAACACATCCCTCTAACTTGCTGAGCCCAGCACAGCGCTGAAGCTCTGCTTGAAGACAGCGAGGATTGCTGTTACAGAAGGTTCCAGACCCACCTGGTCTATGAGGTAGGACTTCAGCCAGATAGAACTAACTCCTACGGAATACCACACCACTGAAAAAAAGGACATTGTGACCCCCGTGACCATTATTTATCAGCATTGCAGACCTCAGAAGGCACCTGAGCTCTCTGCAAGTCTGTCTGGAAGTTCCTGCACCAGCCTGTTCTGAGACTTGCTGTTGGTGGAGCAGCTCTAGATGTACAGCACAAACTCCATGGATGGAGACAGATCTCCACTACCTTTCTTGGACCTTGGTCTGATATGGGCTCCATGGGGCACACAGTGCAGCTGCTGCTCCTGGTGTTTCCTACAGCTTCTCTGCACAGCCTGGCTCAAGGCAACATAAGACCTAGGTCTGGCTCTCCTTGGAATGAGGCTGGCTGGAGAATGACACATAACTAAATCTGAATGCATGTACTCACAAAGGGAGAGCCCTCTCGGGCTGCCTGCAGTAGGGATATTTTATTGCTTTCATAATATTTTCCGGGTTTTCAAACACAAACCACATGTTTAATATTTTTTTCAAAATTTACACATTGCACTTGCTGGATGGCGTTCGTTCCAGCACCCACAGCCCCAGACCTTTCCCAAAACAGAGAGAGAGGAGAAGAAACACACCTAAACCTGCCCCTGTATCATCCCTTCAGGAAAACTGTGTTTACTGGGTGTTATGGGTGTTGTAAAAACAAAGAAATTATCCTGTGCCGCGGGGACAATCGCAGCCAGTTGGGCTCATATTCACATTCAGTTTTCTGCCAAGCAATTTACAGATCCTTGGGATCTACACAAGGAAGAAGCTCTGTTTGTAAATCATGTCCTATAAGGCCAATTCCCTCATGTGAAATCGATGGGAATTAGACACCCAAGTGCTTTGGAAAGTCCCGTTAAGCAGCGATTGCATCTGTAGGTTCCCTTTAAAATCTATCACTCTCCACTTGAGTCTAATGGGTGTTGAATCAAGCCCTTGGTGCTTTCTGACTTTCCCCTCACTTGCTCCATCTTGTGCGTACCCACATGTATCAGGATCCGTGCTTCACAGTCCAAAGAAAATAAAGATGTGACAGTTGTGGAGCTTTCATGCAGCGACACGAGGGGAATGCTCCTGGAACTTCACGCTGGGTGCCAGAAGGGCAGCGCGTCACCCAGCCTCTCCTCATCACCTTCTTGTGGTGCCCAGTACGGTTGTAAAGAATGCCACATTTTTACCATAGAACACGCTGGTATTAGACATCTAATGATTATGTAAAATACTGGGGAGTTATGCCTGTCGTTACACATTTTAACGAGCACATGGTCTATGAAGGAGCTCTGTGTCCCCCAGGCCGGGCAGCCCACGCTGCGCTGTGCGTTGCTTTGATTAGGACTCCTCTCAATGGAAGAAAAAAATGCACGTAAGACTCACGTAACGGACCTGCGTTTGTGTCAGGGCTACTCTAACACGATGCTTTTGCAGCCACTGCTCTTCACTCTCATTTCCTTACAGGAAAAAGAGATTAGCTGGTGTGTTTGTTCCAACTCCTGTCACCTTGCAGCATCACCAAAAGACTCCGGTTGTTGGAAAGGCACCCTTGGATCTCGGCAACGCGAGACCTTTCCCTGGCAGATGAACAGCATCATCTAGGGGCCAGAGATCAGTGCTGGGACTCACGCAGACATGGCCAGGGAAGCTCGCGGAGACCTGAAAAGAACTGCTCCCGAGCATGACAGTCTGTCGCGAGAGGCCCACTGCTCTATTCCTAGTCGAAACAACACACCGCGCAGTGTCCTCCATCAAGGAGGTGGAAGGGAATTGAGCTGGTGCCGCGTTACAAGTCGCCGGTACTTGGATGATTTTCTCAGGCCAGAGAAAGCGACCCAGAGCGCCTCTGAGCTGCAGCACAGCAGCCTCGTTCACAGGTTGCTCTATCGTGATAATATCATGACAGAATTTGCTTGCAAAGCCCTCAGAGATCAGGCAAGCGTGACTATAAGACACTTCCAAATGGGAGCTGGATTTACCCCATGCCCCTCAAGGTTGCCATCTGAATCCCTGAGCAAGGCACAGACAAGGGATTCTCAAGAGTAAATATAATCACCCCCCACACTCACACACTGAAATCAGTCAGCAAATTCCCCCGCTGCCGTCAGCGGTGCCAAAGCCGGCTCAGTACCCGGGTTACCACCACCAGCCCTCTCAGCAGCAGACCTGCTCCTGGTTTGCCTAATTAAGCTGCAGTCTCCTGCAAGCTGTGGTTCGACTCAAATCAACAGTAAGGACGTAAAACATCTTTGTAACAATGATGATCCTAAACCACATTATGTCCAGAGGGAAGCGATAATCACTGGGTGAATGAAAATTGTAAAAACAAATAAATAAATGATCCCATCCCCAGGGGACAATTACAGTCAATTGCTCTTGTGCTTGCATCCAATTTGCTGCCAAGGAATTCAGACTATCAGGATTTACACATGGAGGAATCCCTGTGAGGCAAGGACGTCCTAAATGATGGCCAATTTTCTTGTATGAAAATATGGTTTGTGACTGGAATTCTCCGACTGGGGCCGATATCAGCCCCAGACCAGGAACTCACGCACACTTCTGATTACAAGCATCCCGTTGTCGCAGCTATGAAACAGCATCAGCTATTTGTTTGCTGTCATCCGTTTAAGATATTACATTAGTAAGTGCTTTTATCACAATAATGTAATGAAAAAAAGTGATTTCCTTGTCTTGCGACAGCAGGGACAAAGAGCTATTTGCATTTTGCCCGGCAGATGAATGTTCACACTTTTGGAGAACAAAAGCCTAAAAGGGACTTGGCACCCCTTGCTTTGGATACAGCTTTAAGTGGCAGGGGTAAAGACTAGAGCATGTTTAACACTGAACAGATGAAGCAGATGCATACCCCACGTGGGATGCAGGGCTCAAACAAGCTGGTTAATTGATGTGTCATGTAACGGGGCTTCCAAAAAATACATAAACAGAGCTCCAAGCCAAACAAGGCTGTTTCAATGGTTACTTTTAGGAACTTACAAATAAGCACATTCTGCAAGAGGCTGTCAGCTGGAAGCAAAAAAGGCAAGAAACCACACAAAGAAGGGACCTGGCCTCATGCTTAAAGCCAAGCCCAAGCGCAAACGCTGTGTTGAACCGGGGCTAAGAGAAGAGAAAATGAAACAGAGCGTTCAACATACATAAACCCACCCCAACAGAAAACAAACGAATGATGAAATAATGGAGGTCCCAACCGTCCCTGTTCCCAAACGTGGAGTTTGGGGCAATCCCTGGCTATTATTTTCACAATACCTTGCATTCATTACTTTATTTAAAAATGGTGTACTATGTCTGGAAAACAGGAAGTAAGCCATAAATCTCTAGTTTAAAAGCCATCTGAAGCCTGTGGACCAGATATGTTCTCAATCAGTAGTCAGGCAGTAAATAAACATTTATATACAGCAACTGCTCTCAACCAGCCTGACCTCCGGCTATTACAGGGCACATAAAGAGGAAATTTGTTTAGTCCCGTAAAAGCCCAGGCAATATATCAATAGATTATTAAAAATGGAAACAATGTAGGCTAATGGATTATATTGATTTTAATAAACCTAAGTATATGGGATTCAAAGATAAGAGTCAGATATGACATCCTTCCAAGCTCACCTTTAGGGATACCTCCTAAAATTAGCAAAACTACATCTGTCAGGAGTAGCAGTGGCTGCTATTTTTTGCTTTGCAAATTGACACATCTTTGGCTAAAGGACTTCGATTGGGGGGTTTGCATTTTTATTTCTGGTTGTGAACCATGAGTGCAGTCAAAAAATAAAGCTTGCACATCTTTTAGCGTCGTTGCTGTACAGAGAAAAAATTCAAGCGATCGCAGGCTGTCCTCAGGCATGCTCGCTGAACGTACACAGATGCTGCTGGGGTTCTTTTTGAGGAGGATTGCTTACTTTTGCTGTAGCTGCTACCGGGGGCAGATACTGAAGCCTGAACCTCTCCTGTCTCCAAAGCCCGGCAGGATGCTCACGTAGACACAGTGCAGTCCCTCCAGCAACTTCCAAAGCCTGAAACCAGCTAAGGGCATTTGTACTTGCAGCGGTTCTGACAATGCCAAAACCCAGAAATCCTGCAAATCAAACTGATTCTTATCACGTCTTTATCTTTGAAATAGTTGGCACGTGCCCTAAATACGTCGATGGTTCTCAGAAGCCTCCGGTATTTGTCCACTCTAGAGTGTATTTTCCCCCTGCTAGCAGGCCTCCTTTGAAGAGATCCCTTCGACGTGCCCACCGCGACTGCTCCCCTTTGGTTTGACCTGGGAGTTCAGCAGACAGCCAGCATTGCTTTGAAAAACGACTTTTATTTCTAACTGGAGGAGAAGGTTTGGGGAAAAATTAAACCCGTCAGCCAGGCGTTCTCAGGGATGAGGGAAGAGGGAGGCTTACCAAAAACCCAGGCAAAGGCAGCCCTGCAGATCAAATTGCATTAGTGACTGTGACATGACTGGTTCTGGGCTGAAGGGAGCTATGAAGTCTATTAACATACTCCAAATGTCAGGGTAGGGAAACAGTGTGTTCTGTACGATAACTGGGTCAGTGTGATTACAAGTTTAATCTACCTCAGCAATTATAACCAGACTAAATTAAAGCAACCCTTGGCGCTAAAGAATGGAACCACGGACAAAAACCTAAGCTGCTTTTCCATTTGGAGGGGAGGTTTTCATCAGCAGCAAGGCTGACGTGCACACCCCCCAGTTATTTAACAGTTCAGAAGACCTAAATTCACACTTCCCTTAAGATCATAGAAAGCAAATTCAAGTCCCTAATTATAAGCATCCTTAAAGCTTGGAGTAACTCAGCTCTAAACTTTGTGGAAGGTTAGGACACCTTCGTAACTTGTCCTGAGGACATGCATCATGCGTTTTATTGTACCAACCAAATGCAACTTGAAAGGAAATGAATGCAGGGCTAACCTCAAACACCTTAGAGTTGGGCTGCATACCCAGAAATCGAATATTTAGGAGATAACCATCAGAACTGCCCAAGTGTGTCAACATCACAAAGAATGGTTATAAAAAATCATTTATCTTGCTGCCTGCAATTAAAAACTGGAAAATAAAGGAACAAGTCCAAATGAGCTCCTTTCATTAAATTGCTAGAGGTGGCCAGAAAGTTATCCAAAGGACAGACATGAACTTCTGTCCTCCTCTGAGCATTACTTTCCATTTCTTTCCCTGCAAAAGGAGGGGTTAAAAAGCAGGATAGCATAGATGAGCATCCTTTCACTCAAAAGGTCTGGGATCCTCCCACAAAGTTCAGTGTAATACTTGTTGGGGTTTTTTTGTCTCCGGGTTACAAACCAAAGGAAGTTTTTATTCACTGCCAACGGTTATCTAAAGATGAGTACAAGCCTCAACTTACAGTAAATTTCTACTACTCTTCATTAGCTCCCAAGAGTAGAAATAACACCCTTGCAAAATCCTGAATACCTCACAAATTACAGTAATCTGCAATTATAAACTACAGTGTTAATGAGGTCTGATTGCCTGTTATTTGTGATGCCACCTATAAATGCCACTTACATTTTACACCATATTGAAGGCAACAATCTGCTTTGAGAAGATCACTAATAGTCAAATGGACTTTTATGAACACCTTTTGTGATTTCAATTTGTTACCTAGAAACCGAACACGGCCACAAAGCATTTATCCTCCCCACAGAACAGCATCCATTTGATTCTTCCTGGCACTGTGACTTCCCTTCGGTACCGATACTGGTCTTTATGCACGAGGGCTGGTTTTCTTCATTAAGGGGAGTAGCATCTGAATTTTTATGCTTGACCTTTAATCAGCAGTATTTTGGTAAGTCTCTAAGAGGACTAATTGTGTCATTCATATACTTAAAGGATAATGTGCCTTGCAGAGCAGTACAGAAGGCAATAAACAGCTTTTACAAGAGATTAAACGCCCAAGCACAGCTAAAGCATTTAGATAACTGCAAAAGCCATTTATCGACACTGCTCTGATGCCAAAAAACACTTGTCTTATACAGTTCTACTCATAAAAAAAGCAGCAAAAGCCTCCCACAGTCATTGCTTTTCCTCCTTCCTAGGAGTTCTCTGTGATTTTGTCCCAGAGATCTCTCTTCAGAAAGTCTAAGTAACTTTTCGGGTGGTTTGCTTAAGCAAACAGAAGAAAAGCTCTAAGGACGACTGAGAGATGTGTTATTTTCGGAGAGTGGATTCAATTTCCATAACAGGGGAAATCTTGGACGGATTGTTCCTGAACTGGACCTGGATTTGTGCTTCTTTTCTGAGTAGTAGCACTGATACCATCAATCAGAGCGGGCCCTGAATGTACGTGCCAACAAGTGTCTGCAATATTTGGGGTGCTTGGAGAACCAATGAACCAAACCGAACAGGGGTTTTTGAAGAGTAAATAGCATTAAAAACAATAATTGGCAAAATATGAAGATGAGCTGCTGTAGAAAGGAGGAAATGAAAGACTAGGAAAATTAAAAGTCTAATTCAACTTCTCTATTTCATCACGCTTGACTCTCCGGAGTTGATGGCAATTAAAACCTGATGGCGAAGTGTAGCTCACTGCATCTAACAGCACAGTCACAAATAACAGCCTAAACGTTGCAGGAAGCAGTTTCACAGTTGTGAATCCCTCAAACTCTGCTTCCCTGGCACCACTTTATGCCACCGAGGGTACAGAGAAGCTCAGTGAATTCATTCAAACAGCTCGAACATCTGTAGTATCACACCAGCATGGAGGTGGGTACCCAAGACAACTAAGACCTGATTCCTTTAGGGTGTTATGAACTAAGTCTGAAATGGAGAAACTGAATTTCCTCCCTCTCCCAAAAGCTCACAAAAATTTCCTTGCTTTATTTTTTTGTTTAAATACTTCTCAGTTTCTAATCAACTGACTTTAAAACTAACAAATCTCTGGACACTCACAGGAGCTCAGTGTAAACTGTAAGCAGTGCCATCTCCTCTGGAGTCATTTTCTAAATCAAAGGGAACCTTTCGTAGTTGAAATTAGTAGAGTTAAGGCAGGAAAGGATGTTTGAAGTTGAGCGGAGAAAGAAAAATAAACCATTTGTGCCAGTGTGTTATTGTCTCTGTCTCACGCCAGATAATTCCCAGTAAACACTCCAACAGCCAGGCCAAACCAAGCACCACCTCTAGGTATGCTCAGCACTGAGATAATTGCCAGAGATGTCCAAAGCAGGCTGTTTGGACAAACCTGAGAAAAGTCAGGAACCAGGCTGCCTGGGGTTTAACAACACCTGACACCTCTCCAGTTTCCAGCGTACCTAGAAGGGATAAACCATCACATTGCTGCTTCCTATAGAAGAAAATATCTCTTACAGCTCAGGGGCAGTTGCCATTTTGTGACAATAAAGACATTCAGTTTAGCGTTAGCTGGTGGTCCACCCCGGAGATCATTTGCAGAGTCCAAAAGACTACGCAAGGGATACAATTTAGGGTCTCGGACTAGTAAACACCTTGTGACAGAGCTACCAAAGAAAAAGCATCTCTGGTCAGTGCCAGCTGGCTGCTGCTGAGGCAGGAGTGTGTGCAAACCTGCTGACGTGGTACCCTCGGACAGACCCGAGCTCATCCTGCCTCTGCTTCCTGATGGGTAGGTGTGACCTGATCCAAGAGTCATCCACCCAAGTCGGCATGTTCCTGAGCTGATAGACCTCACCTCTTGGCATGGTGGAGGGTCCAGGACAGCAGCACACAGACCAAGGTCATGCCTGAGACGTGCCAGGTCACAAATGTGCCCCAAGATACTCTGGACTTCACTCCATACAGCATGTTCTGCATCTTACAGACCCCAGCCTGGCCCTGGCCAGAGAGAGGAAGGAGGGTGTTTGCCTCGCGACACAATTCCTCTTTTCTTAATTCAGAGCTTCCCAGGGGAACGAGCCAAGATCGTGTGTGTCCACCTGCTCTGCAGAGCCAAGAGCTCACGCCTTCTGCGCTCTCTTCTCCTGCAGCACCCTCAAGACCACCCTCGGTTGCTTCCAGTTCTGCATATGGCAGAGGAAACATTTGAGAGAGGCTCAGGTAAATGGATTTCTTAATTTTTCTCCCACAAAACACATCCGCATTTGCCTTTCAGATCTCTGGGAAATCTTAGTATCTTGACGGGGCTCCTGCTAGCCTGCCACATCCAGGAGAAGACAACTAATGCATCCCCTGCACAAGGTAAGTGCATAAGCTGTCACAAAATATTAACACAGATATGAAGCTATCAGAATCAACCCCACTCCATAAACAGACTTTAAATATGGGTAACCGAGATAACAGCAAAATAAAAGGGCCCATTAAAGTTATATCCCTTTAAAAAATTAAACAAATCAGTTTTATAGTGATAGGCACTTCAGAAAGCTTATGTTTGAAAGTCTAAGGGCGAGTCAATAAGGCATAGCTAATTGGAGAACAAATTGACATTCATAAGCTGCCATTTAACGCGACCAGGGTAAACAAGGTAATAGACAGTTAATGCAGCGGACAAGGGGGGCGAAGAGAAGCAATCCAGGCGGGATAATGGAAAAGGACCAATTGAGCAAATTCGAAGTGCAAACACCGATCTCAGCTCGCTTCGTGGGGATCACTGACAAGCTCACGGCTCCAAAAGGCTTATTGGGGTTGTTGTCTTTAAAGAACGAGCGTGTCAACCAAAAAAAAGGAAAAGAAACCTACATAATGGCAAATGAATCCGGGTTACTAAGTGCACATGGTGATAAGGCTCAGGTGGGTAAATACTGATGGCTGCTTAGCACTGATAGAGCTCTGGAACAGCAGCGAGCAGTCAGCGCGGACTGGCCAGTGCGTTACCTAATGGGGCATTAGCCTAAGATACCAGTTACAAGGAGTTGAACCCTACAAGGAGTTGAACCCAAAGGAGTCACTGGAGTTAAGCTCTTCCTTCCATGAGGCCTCTGCTCATCAAACGTCTGCTACTTTCTATGGCATGGAGACAGCAAATCTGGGAGGATTTGAAACCTCTTTCTCACCTAGAACAAGCACAGAAGTTGTATTTTCTTGCCTTTCACCTGGCTGGTGGCACAGGAGGGGAAGAAGCAAGAAGAACAGGAGGTACAAGACAGGGAGAGCGAAGGCTGGAGCTACAGACATGAGTTTAATTCTCTCACTCGAGGCCTTCAAATACAGAGACTACGTTCATTCCAAGCAGTTATGAGTAAAAAAAAAAAAATTGGTAACCAGAACATTTTTGATTTCTCAGCAAGAATCATCTCCTCCACCTCTCACCAGAACATGCTCACAAAGCCAAGTTCTGATTTCAGCAGCAGAAGCAACATTTTGTTAATATTTCAGTCAAGGTTGACGTTCGAGAATATTTGGTGAGCTTTTGGAGTTTGTGCTTTCTTTCTCAGTACTGTCATAACAAGGGACTCCGTACCTACTAAGTACAGCTGATTTTGTGTGCCTTCCATTCTTATTGCATGCCCATTAAACATCTTTCTTTCCAACATTATTCAGATAATAGCTGGGAATCCCCACACGTCCACCCCCAGAGGTGCTAGGATGTGTCTGAGGTCTTCACACAGCCCGGCCCAGCTGGAAGAACCAGGAGCAGATCCCCACCTCCCGCAGGACGTGCCTGATTTTTATAGTCTAGCATCTACTATCGAGTTACACCTCAGCCAGGCTTCCTTATCCTATGCCCTTGAGTTGAGCAACCACCACTGCGACACTTAACGCTAACAATTTACATGGCGTCTCAGGCATTTTGCCTCAAATTAATGAAGCCCAGCCATCGCTAATTAACGTCATGCTTTTTACTCCACTCCTCTGAAATCAACTGACGTTACCCCAGCGCTTCAAGGCTTCCATTCACCTGCCAACAGCTCCCTTTGCCATCCTACGGGCTGGGTTCAGAAGACAGCTAATGCTCGCTCCACAACTTCACGCCTTTCTCTGGGTTTGCTGCGCTTGCAGCGAGGACGGCGCTTCACAGAGGGTTGGTAATGATCCCCATATGCCACCTGACAAGGCCACGAGCTCTGCTTCAGATCCCTTCGATCAGCTCCTCTCAACACCCTTGGCCAAAAGGCTCTCGGAACACTCAAGGAGCGATTTCTTTTGTTAGTCTCTGGCTTTGCTTCATTCATTGATTAATCTGGAGCTGCCAACTTAGGGCTGCACATGATTTTCTGCAGACGGTTCTCTGCTGTCACCTTGTCCCACAGAGACATCTTTTGGAGCCTTTCTTGATTAACACACTTCCTCTCAACTCTGATTTCTAGACCTAGCATTCAAGGCAACTATATAACACAGATGACAAGCAACTCTGCTGCTAAATGGAAACCATTTTTAGTACCTTTCCGTGTTTCAGATGTTAAGCCTGTGTTTGAATCCCGTTACTTTGATTTCAATTACTTTACCATCTTCAGCAGAGGTTTCCCAGTTTCCACCAGATTTTTTGTTTTGTTGGGGTTTTTTTTTTTTAAACCTGACAAATCTCCCTCCCTGCTACAGATTGTACACAACCGCCCTCCCCGATGCCTCTTTGCTCTTCAGAAACTTGGATCCCATCCAATCCCAATTTAGCCCTCGAAGACTCTTAAATATACCAACAAGCCACTTTTTGTCATCAAAGAAATATTTTTGTGTTCTGACAGTCCTCAAAATAGATCTGGGAAGACTTTCAGATATGTCTATATTAGGGGTGACTAAAGCAGAATGGATATAATCAGCAGCAGCTTTTTCAGCTGAATAGGCAGCTTGGGTTTTTTTCCCCAGGCAACTCATAGCCGGATTTGGGATACGTGATGAGCAGCATGGAAGCTGCCTCACTAATAAAAATGAAGCCTTTTGCAGTGCTGGAGACTGCTAGATTCATTTTATGTGTACACAAGAAAGCACGTGTGAGGCAGGACCTCCAGTTCAACACGCTTCCTGACAGACTCCGCTGTATATTCACGATAACCTCATTTATTTTTGCTGGTGTATAACGTGCTCGTAAGGCTAATATTGATAGTTGTCTGAGTCTCTTAAAGCCTGCGAATTAACTAACTACACACGACTAAATTATGGAAACACAGTTGTGAAGGATGCTTTCTCTAAAGCATTGACTCATGTAATTGATGACAACAGTTTCCTTTTTAGCTGGTTGCTGCTACATATAGCGGGAGGCAGCAGGAATTGCATCTCCTCTATTGCTAAGTGACAGCTAAGATTAAGCAGATGCTCACTAGGGTATTATCCCTTATGCAAACAAATGATAATTTCCTTCACAAGCGACCTGACTCGTAAGGAATTGTGTGGGCTGTGCCATCTATGCTGAATTTCTTCCCCACCAGACAGGACACCCAGGGACTCTCATTTACCTCCATACATCTCAAGCAGGACCTTGCTGAAATCAGATTATACCTGGCTAGAGGTGACGAGGGGAACAAATGCTGTGGTCCTGGCATAGGAAATGCTGAAGATTACAATAACTAGAATATCTTAATGGAAAGTCACAATCTCATTAAAAGATGGTGGTGACCACACGGCTTTCTGCATACACAATTCTTTGTCCACTCCACAACCCCAGCTTTTTCGTTATGACCAGCAAATATTTAAAGCCAAATAAAATACCTAAATCACAGACTGCAGCTACAGGCTAAGTGGTATTTGGACAAGTTCATCTTTGAAGCATAACACATGGGTGTGAATAAACTTAAATCAAGGAAAACTTGGGTTTAATGATTTTAAATTAGAGAGTCTTCCTCATAGGCTGTGTATTTCCAGAACATTAAGAGATTATTCCCATTTTCCCCTTTCACATCCTATTTTTGAAGGCCCTCTGCCACAGCCAGGCCAGTCCTCACCTCCAGCTGTGGCAAAGCAAGTCCAGAGTGCCCACAAAAGTCAGCACAACTGACTTCTGGTGGCTCCCATGCCCACAGACACACCATGAAGAGGATGCACGCTTCAAACGAGAGCTATTTCCATTAGAATCAGCTGCTACAACTGGACCATGTTCCATAGTAGAGCATCAGAGAAAAAGCAAGTTATAACTGGAGATTGTCAGCACCAATTTCCTAAGAGGCCTCTCTCTCATCCAAAACCTAAGCACCACACAGCTTTCCATGGTCATCCTTAGTCATGCAGAGAAAAAAAACATCGCAAGTTATCGCAATGTGGAACCAGTGCAGCTATTAAATCTTCCCTTCGTATGCATAATTCCATCAGCACCTTGGGCTAGAAAAAAAAAGAACTAAAAAAACCCCCAGCCTTATGAGTGTGAGCAAGAAGCTTCTTCCCTCAGAGCCTGGTTGGCACAGAGGCCCCAGGCCAGAAGACGCGCGCTGTTTTCAGCACACGGTTAACCCCGTTGCTTTCCCTGCGTGCGATGTTCTCCCAGATCAAGCCCAGGTCATCAGGTGGAACCACATTTCCTTCCCCAGGAGGCACCAAGCTCTCTGCAGGAACATTGCTTTCATGGCCACCACCCCGATGCGAACCGCTGCAGGCTGAGGTGTTGTCCTCCACCCGCGTCCTCTGAGCAGCATCTCAGGTGAGACCCAGCCTTGCTCTGCCCAGTCCCACTGCCCGCCCCACACCAACCCTCGGGAAGTCCCCAGCAGCACCGCCCGTGACAAAAGGCCTTTTCCCCAAATAATTTTCCCCGAATAAACCTCCAGACGTGCTCCTGTCTCAGCACAGACACGCTGCCCAGGCTCGGGGCTTTAACAAGTTTACAAAGACCGTGGCAGCACAACAGACATCACACTTAACGAGAGGCTGTTGGCTTGGGGGGGGCGGAAAGGAGCCAAAAGGCAACTGTTGGTAAAGAAGCGAGCGTACCGGGATATAAAAGATCTTGAAGTTTATTTTACCCAGAGTTAAAGTAGGGACTGCACAGGGGTCGTTCATTGTTCTGTTTTCATAAAGTCATTTAAGTAGCAAATGGCCCCTGAAACTGATACTATGATTTGAGTCATGCTGGAAGACATATTGAATTAATGATGCAGGTGTGGGTTGTTGTTCCAAAAAACTTTTTTATAGCAACAGTGGGAGAGGAGAAGGGAGGGGGGGGGAGTTAAATGAAAAGATTTGGTCTATGTTATGTTTTTCTAATATTTGAATTTTAGCTAAGATTACTCTTTCTCCTCTCTTTAATATATTGTTTTAAATAAAAAATGCTAATAAATCTTGAGAGAAATATGTCATAGTGGAGTTTAAAAACTGTAGTGCAATATATAACAGTTCATAAAATATTCTATTCAAATGGCCAAAATTGTAGTGCGTTTGGACCAGAAGTAGTTAACTGCAGGAACAGCATTTTATTAGCTACTAAAATTAAGAAAGAGTACTGCTGTTTCACAGCCAGATAATTAAGTACCGTTTTCTCTTTTTTAATACTATAAAATTAAACTTCCTGTTTAAATGGCCTGGTGGGGACTGTAGGCAAAGGGTCGTCTGATGAGCCCTCCGGGCAAATCCAGAAACACAACATAGCACTTATTCACACAAGACTTTAACAGGGTGGAAAACACTGATTGAGGAAAAAAAAAAAATGCTGCAGTAAGCGAAAAATTGCAGGTAATAAATCAGAGATCCATTTTTTCACATCATTTTGGCTAATCCATTAAATCTCAGTGCAAAGGAATCTATCAGAAACAGAAGCCCCTGCCTTCACTTCTCCGTCTCCAAGCGTTATTAACATGGTATAAGCAGTGAAAGAACCCAATTAAACCCGGTGCACTGATGAGATGTCCCAGTCACGCCTGGCCCACCAACTTCTCCTGGCAGGGACGGTTTTGCTAAGTCTGTTCTTTAGGACAATTACACTCTGACGCTTCGTTAGGGTGAAAATATTCCCCACGTTGTCTTACAATGTGTTTTTTTCTGCTCTCTCCACGTCTGCCTAAAATGAACTGGGAGTAGCAGAATAATGCCTGGGCTCACCACCTGAGGTAGGTGCCCTTCTTTCACCCATCAATCTTACCCTGCTCCAAGTCTGCGAGCTGTGAAAGAAAGTGATTCCTGTTTTGACTGAGAAGCACAAATACTGCCAAGAGAATTACGCCAGCTTTGCAAATATGAACGTGAATTCTGACAGTCTGTAATTAATCGGTGAATTTACCCTAAGTAGCACGCCATTGAACGAAGGATTTCGGTACAAAGCAGGCAAGCGTCCCGCCATTAACTACCCAGCCTCTGTTTTAGTGTATTATAGGGTTGTTTTTATTGGTTCACATCTCACGTGCCACCTGCAGATGCAGCAGTGCCTGTTGCTGGTGTAGGACCAGGAGGCATCTCCCCAGGAACGGAGCTGAACCCAGAGGACCAGCTCCCAGCACACAGGTATCCCCATCCTTCAGACCAGGAGCCTGCACATCCGGCATGTTCATGCACGATGGAAAAGCCAACCTACTGCCAGATTTACTGTTTGAGCTGCAGTTTAGTTCCTAGTTAAAGCTGGAGAGGCTAAAAGTCACCCATGAAGGCTTACTAAGCACTTACCAAACACTGCAGGTGCAACTGCTCTTGGTCTGCTCAAATATTTTATGTTTTGTCCAAAGCCACATACTAATAAAGTGCTTCCCTATGCCACAAAATTACCAAAAGAAATAGTAATGTTAACGGTTAAGGCACTTGATTAGGATTTGGGAGATCCAAGACCATTCCTTCCTTTGTAGATGATGTCCTTTGGAACCCACACAAACCACTTAGAAGGAATTCATCCCCACTGCACATTAGTATCCAGATAACCAGGTGCCTGCTCTAAACCACTCCCCAAAACACTTAAATCACCCCCCAGCCTATGGGGGGATAGATGGGGCAATTCCCTTCATCTTAAATAAGAACATTCAAGACTTGGGGTTGATTGCCCCTCAGTACGTGTCTACTTATCTGCATATTAGTGCTATTTATTTTGCTTTAGAGCACACGGATCCTTGGAGCCATGACCACGCACAGACGGTGCTGCTGTCTAGGGACATCTCCCACAAGTCTGAGCCTACAAGTATGAGCTGATGGCAGTTCGGTATGAACCACTTATCCCTCCCAAGGGAAAGAATTCTGCACCACCTCACAGAAGGGGAGGAGCAGGTCTAGGCAGAAAAGGGAGTTCCAGTTCCTAAAGAATTCCTGGATTTTAAAATTCGTGGGTTTTTAGCTGAGAGCAAAACTCCAAAATACCAAAATCAATTAAGTAATTTAAAGCCTGGATTGGCTGAAATATTTTATTACATCAAAACATTACCTCGGTTTCAGATTTCTAGCAGCGTATGTTCATTCTACAGAAAGATTTTAGAAGAAATCACTGAAAATCCATAGTGACACTTGATAATAGTATGGACATGGTCTGCTTTATTCCGCTACAGCTTTTTGCTTACATTTTTCTTCTGAAACAAAAATTCAGGAAAATTTGACTTAGCTTTATGAAGCACTTTGCTGTAATGTGGTTTTGGCAACATTTCTGTCTAGCAGCAGAGCATCACATTTTGTTTGCAAAAAAAAAAAAAAATCTCAGAAGAATGTGGGATTTGCTTTGCTCAGCTTTTACCACTGATTGCAAGTTACCACTGGTTCCCTGGAAGTTCAACACTGCAAAAAATCTTGAGATTTCTGAAGAAGTAGGATGGTGGGGTTCTTTTCTCCCAAGAATACGGACAGGACAGAACAGGAGATCGTTTGTGCCAATCTTTTTTGCTATGTTTCCTGACGGCTTCTTGAAATCTGGGTAAAACCCACCTGGCCAAGCATCACTTCACTCCCTCATAGAATCATGACATCCAACAGACAACTTTTACATCCTCTCACTTGAAAGGAAGTGAAAATGAAAAAAGCCACCCAGCAGCCCGTCAGTTCTGCCACGGGCACAAGCGTTCACTCAGCAAAACAAGGACGTTTCAAACACAGAGTCCCTCCCGCTGGCAAACAGCAGTTCCTGCTGGAAGGAATCCATTTGCAGTTTCACAAAGAAAGACAAAACAAATTTTCTCCAGCCAAATAATCGGCAAATAATCATTCCTGCATCCCACACACACCTTACACGACGGTTACACAACCATGGTAAGTCAGTGGTGGGGCCACTTCTCCTGCCTGGCCCATGGGGAGCTGGCTCCCTCTGGCCAGTGTCATCAGCAGGGAGCCTTTAGCAGGATCCAAGCTTATTTTCCCACTTTAACTTTAGGTGCATGTTTTCGGCCGTTCTCAAGCATCCCACTTTACCAGCCCCAACGGTCCGTAGGATACAGTAGCTGTGAAACTTTGAAGGCTTTGCTTGCAAAATCCTTTTGTGCACGATGGAAACGTAACACCACATTTTCATAGCGAAATACATTTCAAACCTTAAAAGAGAAAATAAAGTCTTTTATGTTGCTATTAAGTTTGAGCAAAGCCCGGTTATCAGATTTCACCCCTCTGTTCTTCTGGGGCCGTTGCATCAGATTGCTCTCCAGATAAGCCCCTGAGCTGCGGGATCTCCTCCAGCATCCTGTGCCCAGCACCCAGGGAGCTCCCCGGGAGAGACTAAACACTCCAGCCACGCTGCAGTGAAGAAGGGCTCGGCCTTAGAGCAGCAACAAACTGCTCCCAGAAGTAAAAATCACACTATGTCATGTTTAGTCTCATTTAATCTAATATTGGTTGCTAATGGGCTCTGATCTTGCTGCTATATGTACGGAATCCATTCCAATCGGGCAAGTCTTGAGAGCAGCTTTTGCATTTCATCTGGAGCTCTCACCACTTGATACCCAGAGCCGGTCAGGGCAAGCTACGCTTAAAATCAAATATCAAGAGCTGAAAATACAAGAGTTAAACCGGTGCTCTATTTCTTTTTTTCTATTTATTTCCTATTCACTTTAAAAACAATGGCATGCGTAAAAAAGAAGATGGATAAGGCCACTCAGCAGAAGGGGTAAATATTTAGAAACAGGCATGTTTTAAGTTCTTCTGGAATATTTATTTGTTTTTAAGAAAGTGTCAAAACAGCACAAGTATTAACCCCACCATAAGAAGGGCTGTGAGAGAAGGTAAGTAGCAGAATGCCTTTCGGATTTTGTTTGGCTGAACTGCAGAGTTTTAGGCAAGACTAAAACCCACCACATGAAAGAAAAATAAGTTATTCTGGTTTCTTGCTCGGGCAAGAAGGATACTCCAAAGGAGTATCCAACACGACAGGTGCTATTGATATCAGTGAATGAGACTGTCTCAGATTCTGCTCTTCCACTACTTTTTTCATACATTTATTTTGCTCTACACTCAGATCATTTTTCCTCCGATTTGATTCACCCGGTTCCCCCCGGCTGTATTTAACTCTGTCAGGCTGCAAGTGCAGCACTACACACAGGGCTGAGCCTCTGAGCCGGCAACATCCACGATGTTCTACACATTTTTGCTACAATAGGTGACGTGGCAATACGCATAGCACTGAAAAGGCTGTGGTATGAAATTGTTGAAAGTGCAACCATCGACCACTGACCAAATGTGTAACAGAAGGAGAATAAAGGCATTAAAAGGGATGGTTTTTTAATCAGACTAATTTTCAGTTAGATAATCTAGACCAGTTTGATTTAAGCAATGGATTAAGAGCAGAAGAAAATCACAGTCTTCAGACTGGCGTGTATTTTACAAACATTTTCAGTATTGTGTCTCTTCCTCCTTTTCCATAATGCTGTTTTCATAGAAAAGTGCTCCAAATATTGTTTCCTCTCACCAAACACAGCAGGTAGCAGAGCAGAACGGCTCTAGAGCTGAGAAGCACGGCTCTCCAGACTGCTTCCCACGCAGGCAGGCAGGGATGAGGTTTGCTTAGCTCCAGCCAGCGTTACTGAAAGGTTCTTTTAAATACAGGAACAGTTCAGACAGGCTTTCAGTGAACCCGAGATAAATTTCAAGCCCCCAAACCACACAGGCACGAGTTTCAGTGTGGAATTTTAGGGTTCATTAGCACCGTGAAAGACCTAAGAAGGGGGGACTCGTATGAAGCCCCTGAAATCTGGCCCAACCTCCCCCCAGCACCAAGCGCTGCTCCAGCCCCTACCTGCCTTGGTGGAGCCTATTTTTCATCTTTTTAAAATTCATTTTTATTGCACAGCCCCACTCCCTTCAGCCATATTCTTTTCTGAATGCCAGGCAAACAGAACAGTAATCTCTGCATGAGACTCCCTAATTGGCAGCAGAGCACTGGCCCAGCCAACATCTGCAGCTGGTTTTGGTGATAATAAATCAGGAGTGGGGGGTTTCAGCATGGCAAGCTGCCAAGGGGCTTTCCTTTCCCCATTTAGCCAAGAAACGGGAAGACAACAGGGAGCAGTGGGGCAGCTCCAGTACACAGAGGAGGCTAGAGGGAGAAAAAGCCCCATCAGATGTTATCTACAACCAGCCATCAGTCTCTACTTAGACTTGCAGCTTTCTAAGAAACAAGGTGGACCGTGTCACACAGGCCAGACAGCGAAAGCCCTTCTTCCAACACAGAGCAGCAACTTGCCCAGGGAGCCTCAAAAATACCAAACATAAAAACATGGGCATAAACGCTGGGGCGATTGCTTCCCAGGAATGAAAGGTTCCTACCCTAGTCCTGAGAGGATTCCAGAGCTGCCCGAGTTCACGGCTGCTCTGTGATCACCCAACACTCACTGAAACACTCCTGCGGATACGTTTGCAATCATCAGATTGGGTGCTCGGATCCAAAAGCTGGATTTCTCCAGATGCCTGTAGCACTGACAGCTCGAGGCAGTCCTTTGCTCAAAATCCAGGTGAAACAGAAGCCATGAGTGTGAGGTAATCCTGAGTCTGAACGGGGAAATTCAGAGTAGGAAAATATCTACATATATACATGTATAAATATAATCAGGCTGAAAGAGTTGTGTGAAACAACTAAGAAACTGAAATATGTAGCCGACAGAACAGAAACCTTAATTTAAATGCTGCTGAGTCTTTCCTGCTGATCTTTGCCAAAGAGTCTTACACTAAGTTTTGGGTCAAGTTTTTTAAAAATCAGATTGCTCCAATGTTGAGCAACGCAAAAGGACCTGGCTGCAGGGGCCAGGGCACAGAGCTCCACTTGCGGCACACTCATGCCCACACCCCAGCTATATTCTCACAGGGAGAAAAAACACTTCAGAGAACACATTTTTAATTAAAACAATGTGGTTAGAGAGGCTGAATAACAAGCTACAACTTGCATTTATTACAAGTGTAAGCACCCAGGCTAGCAGCCCTTTTCTTGAAAGAAGGCATCGATGGTCCTCCCTGCACAGAGGAACCAGCGTAGGTGACACCTGCAGCAAAGCCCTGCTCTGTCCTCCGTGGACCTTCACCTCCCTGCTGTCAGGAGCCTTTCCCTCAGCTCTTAATGCCCCAAGATGCCCTCGCTGTTCCCAACGAGAGAACTCTCCCTCAACCCTCAGCATGGGAAGAGACTCTGGAAAAGAAGCACGGAGTGATGTGAGCCTTCCCCGAGAGTGGGTTAAACTTGGAGGTATAGATCTGCAATTAGGCAAAACCAGCTGGTTTTGACCAAGTCCTTCTGAGTCCCAGTGAGTAGCTGATGGTGTTGCACTGGAGAAGAGCGGTTTGAGCAGCAAGTGAAAGACCTCAGTTCATAGAGCAGTGAAGACAACCCTCTCATTTCACAAGTCATAGAATCATAGAATCATAGGAAGTTAGGGGTTGGAAGGGACCTCCGGAGATCAAGTCCAACCCCCCTGCCAAGCAGGACCATAGAATCTAGGGCAAGTTACACAGGAACGCAAGTCCTCTCCATTTAGAGCATCAGTCACAGGCTCTGCCTTTCAAGGTGGCTGGTGCTATATCAATCCATTTTTGCAAAGAATTTATTTCAACCAATAGTCTTTACACCGATATTTCCACCCCCAGAACAAGCCAGACCCCTGGCTCTCAGGCTGCCGTTACACCAGCCCCACACGTGCACTAGAACGACTTCCGCAGCCGCGACTGCTTTCGGCATTTCACACTCTTCATCCACAGCTCGCCCATCGCATCCAGTTTTGCCACAGCTCTTCCTTCACCCTGAGCACCTTGCCACCCCATACTGCTGTCTGCTGTGGCTGAAGGTTCCCCCAGGAACGCCCGCTCCCCACCACAGTCTTGTACCACTACTCTAGGAGTTGTCTTCCATAGTAAATGTCCACCTCATTTACAAGGTCACGGTTATCGTTAGTCTGGGTCCAGTTACCCGAGCAACAAACTAGTTGTTCAAATTCACTAAAGAATGCTGAAGAGTGATTCAGTTGCGGGAGAATGCAGTCCTTTAAAACCAGCAATAATAATTACCACAATTACGAATGCAATGCCACCTCTGACTACAGCTGTAAACAGCCAGGGATTACACTGCTTGGAAGTAGTGGTTCCCATTTGCAAAAAATAATATCTGGCAGGAAGTATTTCTTGAGCTTATTTAAGCTTTAAAATCTATGGAAGGAGCTGTGCATGATATCCTGTTTGAAGGCATTTCTAATTTAAATTAATGACCTGAAGGATATCTCAAGGCAATAATGATCTTATTGTACTAAAGCCGGCTGTAGCTGAAATGAGTTATAAATTCCTCTAACTGATTTAGTGGTTAACATTCTGAATCATAGCTAACCGACGCAACGCTCTCCGAGTTCCAGCATCAGATTAGATGAAACTATATAGGCTGTCTTCAACCTCCCTGGCTGGTTTGGAACAGCCAGTGAAAAATGTTCTCCTCCTGAGTCAGTGGAAAGCAGAGTAGTCCTGGAGGTGACAAGCCCAGACTCTGGGGAATGCAACCACATTTCAGCTGGGCACCTCGCTTCCAACACTTGGCTTGACAGAGATGCTGGAGCGTCCAAGAAGCAGAGGACTCGCAGACACCAAGGTGAGCTCAACAGGATGAGACCTGCTCCCCTCAAAAGACAGCCAGAGATTTGTCACTGGCTTCATAGAAAGCGGGATTTGACTAAACAAGAAACGTCCATTGCACACGCCATTTGCTAACGGCACGGACCGTTCTTGGCCTGGTGATGATTTGCACATTTGTAAGTCCATATGTCACACGTATACAGAACATAGTAAAAAAATAAGATGGATAAAATTTCCCTTTGAAAAGGCATAGAACCAATTGCCCCTGGAAAAAGCGCTTTCAGCAGCTGAGGAAAGCAGTCTGTTATTCCACTTGTGGGTCAAACTGCACGTGAAGGAGTCGGCCAGGACTTGCATTTCCTATTTGTCTCATAGCCATTATGATGGGTATACAGGTCTTCCTCACTGTGTAATCGAAGGGATTTATGTATGGCTTGGAGCCATTTTATACATCATCTGCATTTCCTCAAATTTTGCCATTTCTTATTCCGTTCAAGATGCCATAAACAAAGCGTTTACTCCAAACACGGCTCCATTTCAAGCTCTAAAGACATTATTAGTATTATATTTTGTGCTCTGCTACGAACTTCAACGACATACCAAGCTGTAAAATGTGACTTACTAAAAGTATTAGCAAATCCACCATCCATTTCTAAGTGGAACCTCAACAGGTTTATTGTTGTGATACCTGACTGGGAGGAAGTCAGTGTTTTCAACTCTGTTTCCTTTGGAGCTGAGCAGAGTTGTTTGAACCCCTAATTCAAAACACAGCTTGAACTTTCCCAGCCCACATGGCAGAAAAAAAAAAACAACCCAAACCCAATGCTGGGGTGAGTGCAAGTAAATCACTGCTAAATAATTAATTATTAACAAGAACCTTGGAGGAATGAGCTGCATATATCTCTGGCTACAGCCATCCTTACGGGACAATCCGGCAGCGAGCGATGACCTCTCCGCACACCTCCGCATCCCAACGCCTGCAGCAGGCATGGGACATCGTCGCTGCCGTTGTCTCTCTTCACTATTTTCTCTACTCGTGCCTAAAAGCATCCTTTAACACGGAATCAAGGCAAAAGTGAGAGACACCGGGATGCCACGCAGCAGCCGCACAACATAAAAATCTTTCCCTCTTGGAAATGGCCAGTTCACTTCCCTTGTTCCTCCCCTTCCCAGTGTATACTTTATTATTTTAAGGCTCTTTTCTCAGGGACAAACTTTGCCTCCCATTATTTCTAGCTTGTACCCAGTGTTGAAAGCCTGAAAAAAAAATGATAAATTAAATGAGAAGGAAATGTTTAAGGGTTCCTATTCATAACAAAAATACTTAAGGCAGCTTGGGCCATGAATCTTCCGCAAGCAAGTTGAGATATACATAAAGAACCTGATTCAGAAGAGAAGTGTGGAGGACTTTCATGGATGCCTGCTGTTCAGTGGATTTATGGGGGTAGAAGCTGGTATGTGGGTAGAGTCCAGGCAAGTAATTAGTTCCTTGCAGAACTCAAACATGGAGCTAGCTCTTTCCAATTGTTCAAAGGCTTTTTCCCCAGACCGTGGGTTAGCAATAAGCAGGTCTGCTTTCACATGGCCCGGTGTCTGCTCGGGCTGCGGCTGAACGCTGCCCTGGACTAGCTGCCTCTTGTGTGTGAAGATTAATGAATGATCAAGTCCTGGCTTTTTTGTCAGCAGAGACACGTGCATCTAATTAAAGGACTCAGAAATCTGGCAGAAAAGTCCCATGGTGTTTTTCAAAGCCACCCAAAGTTTTTGTTTGGTTTAATTTTCCAGTTATGCCCAGTTAATAGGGATTAACTCGCAAACCTCATTTACCTTTTTCTATGTATGTCAGCTCTGGAGTTAACGTAGTGGGGAAAGGGCTAGATCCATAAATCCTGGGGATTTAAATCATGTGTTTACCCACGGAACAGGAATAGGCCTGGACTATGGCAGAGAGGTGCCCCTGTCATCATGTCTCACTCTGACACAGAGGACCACCGTTTGGGTTAGGGCCCCATCAGCTGTCCTTCCAACTCTGATGATTTTCAGCAAATGTCAACTCCCACCAACAAAGCAAGGTTCTGGGTTGTTTTTTTTTTTTTCAGTCCTGGAACTCAGACTGAACCAGGACCACCCATTTTGCATAGACAAACAAAAAAAAGTAGAAATTCTACAAGAACTGGTCAGATCTGGACAGAATCCTTTTAAAGGATGATCTAGCAGCTTCTTTCCATAGGTACACCTCCACCCAACAGCAAGGTCCTGCTCACAGCCCTCTCCACATCAAGCCCTGCCACAAGGGGAAGCTCCCTCCCCTCGGCACGTTGTCTTACGCAATAAGGGAATAACAGGTTATCACATCATTGTGGACAGTTCTCTTCAAACAGCTGCAAAATAAGCCTGAGAAGTCAAAGTGCTGTTCTTGAGACAGCAGAGCCTGGAGCTGGTGTCTGACAGCCTGGATCTGCTGGATAACCAGCCTGGAAACTAACCAAGGACACGTAAACCAGCCCGCGTCTGGGCTGGGGTGGAATAAAACAACCCTTAAGCCTGCATAAAATGGTGAAACATATTCACCTTTAATTTGAACCACCTCAACATTCAGCTGCGCCGAGCACCAAGACCTTCGTGTGTAATCTCTCCTAACGTCCAAATTTGCCTGGACTTTCAATTATCCAGACAATAATGAGAACATGTTGGTGAGGCGAGCGTCAGGTTACAATCACAAATTCTTACTTCAATAACAGCCATAAAACAGAGACCTAAAGCATGTTTTTTGCTTTTTTTCCAAACATTAGCAACTCATCTGATACTTAGTCCAAGGATCCAGTTTCCTGCAAGCTGATGACATGTGAGACCACAACCCTGAGGCTGATATTAAATTATACATATATACATATATAAATATACAGAAAGAAAACCTGTGAAATTACAGACACAGATGTGTTATTGGTGTCATAATTTTTTTCCATTAAACACCGTATTAGGTTTATCCCCTTTCTATACTTGAAAATCTTCACATATAAAAGATGAATAGCAACTTCTCAAGGGGATCCTTGTGGTTTAACCTTGTTACAGGAGGTCAAATGCAACATACAAACTATATTGGTACAAAGATGACTGTAAAATGGAATTAGCCTTTTGCTCTCTGTTCAAATGGAAAGGAAGCAAACTTTCACATTTCTGAACCGCTCCCGCTTCAGAACCCCAAAAGGGACCTGTGCACATGGGTCTCAGAGACCCTTCAGGAGGACATTTTGTAGAGAACGAAATACGACGTGACACCCAGATCCCGACTGGCACGAGAGAACGCTTCTGAAATACTGACCCATAATGATTTAGGTTTGAAGTAGCCCAGCTTCCCACTGCTGACCCCCAACTTCACTAACTCACACATATACGACTAACCTGCTCAGGTAACATGGGTACAAGCTTCTCCAACAGCACTTTGGTCTTCTGTAGGGCAGGAGAATGAGATCCCTTTAAAATAATAATAAAAAAAGATGGAAAAAAAATACCACAATAAACAGAGGTGACATGAAGGGGAGCTGGAAAGAGAACTCAGCTTTCTGTCCTTTCTTGGCCACTCCACCAGCTCTGCAATCTCACACAAAGCATGGAGAGAGCATTGCATTGCAAAGGCAAGAAGCACATGTCCCAGCCCAGGCCATGCAGCTCCAGCACATGGAGGTTCCCACCCACACAAACCACCAAACAAAGCAGCAAATCCCTCAAAACATCTCTTGCTACAGGGATGGGCAATTAGAGCCAAGGAAGCTCTAGAGAAAAGGGCCTAAACATACCAGCAAAAGCTCCAGCAGGATGGAGGCTTCACATCAGGAGGAGCATCAACAGAAGTGGGAAGATCCAGCCACAGCCAGCTTTATGGGAGCTTCTGGCAGCCCACCCAACCCACAGCTGGCTTCCCCAGGCCTTCACAGCCCGTAAACAACCTGCAGCTCATCTGGGCCTCCTCTGAGTTAATTAGCAGAGAAGGTTAATTCTTCATCTGCTAGACTAAACTACAATGTGTAGTGCAGAATAATTAGGGCCAAGTGGAATGAACAAATTTCTTTCAGAGCTCTATTGAAACGACACGGACAACACTGTAACTAGCAAAGAAGCAGGATTAAGTAATTTGGGGTGTTACTGATACTCTAAAAACCTGGGACCTCTTATCTAAGCACACTGCAGCGAGTCGGTGCAATTAGGGCTGAGAGGCTGTGTCCTGGGCTTTGATCAGTTTTCCCCCAGTAGTTTGTTGGGTGCTGCGAGATTTTGCAGACGAGGAGCATACCCTAGAGCAAGAACATCTCACCAGTAGCCAAGCACGGAAAGTAATTCCCACCGCAATAATTATTACCTCCAGATAATTATGACAGAGGCCCTATCGAGTGGCATCCAAAGGGAAATGTCAAATCAATATTTTCTCATAATGCCCTCGGTAGTGTTTCCATTGGGATTTCCTAAGGAAAAACTTCCTTCTCCAGATGCTTAGCTGGCAAGACATCTGCAGGCCTTATGAATTTCACAGAAGCACAAAGCATAAGAGCTTCCAAAGGAAGACACCAGCAGCAACACGATAAAGATCTTCATTATTTTTCCTTGACATTTTCATGACAGAATTCATGTAGAACATAAAAAAAAGTATAAGGCATGTTTACTGGATGTTTTATAGTTCAATAAAACATAAATAAACAGCTTTTTAGATCAAAGCTACATAAATAAGGAAGCACTGTGGCTTCTGAGACCAAACTAATATATCACGGAATCTGAAGTTGAAAGAAGTACTCCTGGCACTCCGGTTTACTCCAGAGGAATCCCACCTTAAAGGCATAGTACCTAAGTTACCTCTGCCTTCTTATTTTTGAAGTATTTTAATAAACAAGTACAATTGAGGTATGTTGGTTTTTAGAGCACCGCCATCTGTCTTGTCACGGCTTTTGTGATGAGATACTTAGGTTCTATAAATAAACAAATAAAATAAAGGAGCAAACAGTAGCATTTCCAGGAGAGCTTAGGGTTTTCTGTGCACAATACCTTAGGAAAGTTTTTTTCACTGAAAGGGTTGTCAGGCCCTGGAACAGGCTGCCCAGGGAAGTGGTTGAACCACCATCCCTGGATGAGTTTAGAAGCTGTGTAGGTGTGGTGCTGAGGACACAGTTTAGCAGAGGACTTGGTAGAGTAGGGTTATGGTTGGACTGGATGATCTTAAAGGTCTTTTCCAACCTAAATGATTCTATTTGTAGGGCTGTGATGGTATGTGATGCCATCAGTTGTTGAAAGGGTGTGTCTGCCTTAGTCATCCTCAAATCCAAAGCCTAAAGTAGTTTGATCATCCTCATGATAAACCCTTTCTACGCCCATTCAAAAGAAGAGCACACAATGTCAGACACGGACTTTTTATTAGGGCCACGCTTTGGTTTGCGGCAGGGTAAGCTCAGTGCATTCCTGCACACATGTTCCAGGATCTTCTGGGGTGTGCTCTGCCAGAACCTCTGTGGATTATGACCTTTAAGCATTATGGATGATCATTACTCAGTCTGTTTCCTGGCCTGCATTTTATACTGTGTTCTTTGCATGGCTATAGGCTTTTGCATTTATTTTGGTCCCATCTCTCCTAACACGGGGTAGTGGGAAGTGGAAACGCCACACAGAGTTCATCTTGCTATGCATCTGTTAATCTAACGCCAGGGTACTGCCGGCCACTCCTGAAAACAGTCACACGCCCACCAAGATGAGGGTACCCCTTAAACAGAACAAAACCAAAGCAAAACCTTCCACGTATGCACCTTCACACGGGTGTGTGCACATCCACACCCACACAGAAACATCCCCATGAGATCCGTGCCTCCTGCACGTCCTGGACCTATTGCAGGGGCACAGGGAGCACATCGGGGCTTGGATCAGACTGTGATCACCCTTTGTGCTCATCCTTGCAGTAGAAAGGCATTGCCAGAGGACAGGCTGCCCTCAGAGCACGGGGCACAGAGGTTTGCTGCAGGAACCCTGCCCCGCTGCCCTCCACGCCGGGGGAAGCAGCGCACTCCAGGACAAAACAGTAAAAGTCTGGTCAACCCTGATATCTCAGCTTAAAGGCACCAAGGAAGCCCCGGTGCTGACCAGGGGGGTTTAGAGAGGTGACCCTCAGTAGCTGGTCACAAATTCATAGACTCGTTCTGGTTGGGAGAGACCTTCAAGATCACCAAGTCCACCCATTACTGAGTCCAAGCTGGCTGGCCTCCAACGCACTGTCGAGCAAAGACTCACCATGTTTTACCAAAAAGTCTCTCTTTCTAAGGATTCTCACCTGGGCTTGAAGTGCCACCCTGGCACTAGCTCGGCCCACAGTGAGACAACCCTGCTCATGGGTAGTTTCTCAGTAATTCAAATTGCACCCGTGACCGAGCAGTAAAACCTCGCTGAGGTCCAGGAGCTGTTCCAGCCTCAAGGATTCCCAGGTCACGCTCGCTCAAGTGTAGGAATGGAAACAGCACTTTGCTGACTGCCTTTGTGGTGACCGTGCCCAGCACCTGAAGGCCAGGCTGTGCTTTTTCTGCCTCACACATCATCACCCTCTGCCTGAATTAACTGGCAAGACTGGTGATGATGCGTGAGGCCAAACAGAATCCAGCCTGAGCTGCCAGGGATGCCTTGGCTCTGCAGTGCTGACAGGGCTGGAAAAAAACGACAAGCAGATCTTAGAAAGTTGGATCCTGAATCACTCAAATGAGTCTGAGCTGCAGGACGGGGCCCCAGAGATGCACAGGCTGGGAGGCATGGTGGGATGGCCCATGACTGCACCCCAAAAGTGCTGGCCGCACTCCTCGGTGTGAGGGGACAGGAGGGTTCCTCACCCACCTGGTCAACCCCGTTCCTCAGCCCCTTCCACCATCGTGGTTATGTCAGGGCTAGAGCGGGAGATGCGGGGGGAGCGGTGCTGCTTTGCACAGCCGTTTGTGGAGCAGATGAAGCAGGAGAAGGAAGATTTCTACCTCGCCTTCTGCGTTCCCCAGCCAGACCATGGAGCTGCAGGAAAAGTGTCCAGCCCAACAGCGCTGGGAAGGGACACCCTTCTGCATCAGTGTCCCACAGAGCTGCGGACAGGCCAGGTTGTCCCTGCGCACGCTGGAGTGGGTAATTTTATACCAAATGTGCTTGTCTAAAAATATCTCACTTCTGTGTTTTTTGACCATATGCCCAGGATCATGAAAATTTTTCCGTAGGAAAAAAAGCTGAAAAAAACCCTTAAACCCATAACATCTTGGAATGATTTGACCACTTTCTTCTTAGGACATTCTCTCCCTTTTATAACATGATGGGGTTTCTCCTGAATTTAAAACATCAATTTGGCCTGACATGAGGAGAGCGTTCATTCTTCCAACCCATAAAGATCAGAGACTATAAACTGTTGTTTCTTAAATGTTTCACGGCAAAACGCATTCAAAGCATAACATTAACACAAAGTTCTTCTGTAAAACAATCTGGGAAGTGTAATCTCTGTAAGAGGTTTTTTATGCACCGTGGCTAATTGCTCCTGACAGTATGATTTTACATCGGGCATTTTTTGTAAATTCAACACCATTCGAACTTTATGGCAGGTAATATTCCTTACAACTGCTAAAATCCTGACCATGTCTAAATTACTGTTGCAGAATTCTGTTGGTTGTTGGGTTTGTTTGGGTTTTTTTTAACTACAAAATATGGGGAGTAAACCTTCTCCTGTCTCTGCACCACTAGAGACAACTTTCTGAATTTCTTCCACAGCGGAGCTCCACAGTGAATCAGAAGGAATTTTTACACATTGCGTACGCATTAAAGAGCAAAGTGCCCCATGGTGGGCCAACAGCTTGTGCTCTGCCTGGTGCTGCTGGAGTCTTGCGGTCATGACAGGCTTGGGGTCATCTTTGCAGCAGAAGGGATGGAGTTAACCACCAGAAATACACATTGTGGAGCCCATGAGGGAAAAAAGATGCACCAATGTTCTGTGTCCCCAGCATTGAATACAGGAACTTCAGCATTCAGGGATGCACCAAGTTACAAAAGCTCTGGGTTTTACTGGAGAAAATGCTCATTTTGGAACAAAAGAGAAGCCATCTCCTGTGTCATTTTCTCTTTCATACTCCCACAGCAGAATGTGTTGACAGATCTACACCATCCCTCATAATTAGAGTAAGGTTTAAAAACCCGATACATGAGGAACGGCCACTTCCTGAGTATTTCTTACAAGTATTCCTTACAAGAAGTTCTTCAAATCCACCAAATGCCATCCGGGGAAGGCTGGTCCTTCATGAGTGAAATCTTCACACTGCATCGCTTGAGAACATGGTGGGCTACTACACAAGCTCTTTCTCCAGCTATGAACAGGACAGTTTTTCATGAAGTCTCTCTAACCATTGCCACGCTGTTCCCCATAGACTTTACTCTCATCCCCATCCTAAGGGTCAACTTACCCAGAAACCAGGACTGTGGCCCACCCTACTTTGCCAGCCTGGATTTCTTGTGTATTTGCTCTGATCCATACGCATGCACATACACATGAAAAAACACCTTTCGTCCAACTCACTATACCTTATAAAATATGGGTTATAAAAACTTTATGGAGCCTGTTCCTCCGAAGGGCTCATTCCAAAGTGCAGTACGCAAAACCCAACTCTTTTATAGCATGGCAGAAAAAGGGCTCAGTCTATGTGGAGCACCTCATATGAATCAAAAGTGGGACTGGGCTTCCAAATGGACCACCCAGTCTTGACCGGGTTGCTTCAAGGGCAGCAAATTAATTTGTGTCTGCAGTAAACTGACAAGTGAGAAAACACTAGTCCTTTCTACTAGAAACTCCTCCTCACCTCACCCACGCACAGTTCCACCATAAAGGTCAAAAATAAGGTGACTGTGTGAAGTAGGGACCATACACAATAAGCACCACAGAAGCATGTCATCTCCAGAAAATCATGGGCAACCATCAGCCTTTGCTAGAGACAAAGGTCTCTAGCAAGTGACTTCACCCAGATCTGATTCACTTACAGCTTGGAAGGAAGCTCCAGAGCATTATGAGGAGCAAAGGGGCTGATCTCCTAAAAGGGAGAATCATGCTCCTGGCAACACAGAAAGTGCAAACAAATGCCCAGAGTGTGGTATTTATGAAAATTAAAGAGTAAATCAGGCTCAGAACAGATGAACAGATAAAACAGTGAACAGATGACTCGGTAGAGTTGGAGGCTCAGACCAAATCAAAACAGCTTCCAATTTTCTCCTCACCCATCCCCTAAACACTTTAACTGAGGTTTCATCTTCTGCTTTACTCTGTCTGTACCTTCTCTTTGTTCCAGTGGAATCTCACGCACCACATCTGCTCTCAGCACTTCCCGAGGATGATCCCGGTCTGTTAGAGAGATCATGCTGCCCTCCCTACTTTCGAGTCTTTGTATCAACCTTGCTTCAGCCATCGAACTACAATTCTTATTTGAAGATACCCCAAATAGGACACAGCAGGTGTTTCTGCAGGTGTAGCTGCTTTCTGAAATGCCACCAATTGATTCTGAAATTCTTTTAGAACTTATAGTGAGATCAGTACGGTGTATTAGAGACATCACTGGCTATGCCTTGGGGTGATGCTGGGATACCTAAGGCATTTATTGCTTAAGAGAACAATTTTGGGTCCTATTCTAACAGGCAAACCAGTTCTTAACAGCAAAGCTCTTCTAGCATATGATTTCACCTCACTGCTTTTCAGGAGACTTCAGCTTATGCTTGACTTTGCTGAGAACAGTTGCCAATAGGCACTAAGGAAAGTATTTCAAGCTGTGAACTGCAACAAAACCGAGGGAATGCCAGCCACCTTCTTCAAGGTCACCTTTCTATGGTGTCTACAAATGTTAAGCAATCTTACAGCAAATTCTTCAGGATGATGGCACGGACAAGCCACACAGAGTCACAGATGTTGCTGAACTCGCTGCTCTACTAGTCGCTTTTGGTCCACGTCTATTTTTCTTGCACCAAAAGTCAGTTTAAACAGAGTGTTACCACATTTACACGGTGAGAGGAGCCCAAGCTGCAGAAGCTGCCAGCCCCTGTGAGATACCCCTTCCTCCAGCATCCTCCTCCAGCCGTGTCCTCGGCCGCCCGCGCTGCCAGCATTTGAAGCTCAGCGCTTTCCTCCGCTGCCATTCGAAAGCGCCAGTCCCAACAGCAACGTACTCAGGGTTCTTTGGCGCTACCATATTAAATGAGATAATGATAATAAAGAGCACTGCTAAGAACAATATTACAGAGACTTTTGTGCTATATCTAGCTTTGCTCTCATCCTTCCCAAACCAGACCCTTAGTTCAGGTGCTCTGGACTAGTTCACTCTCTAAGTGTATTTTACTCTTGTTCAGCAAATCGCTTTCCTTGGTGCATAGTTGAATTATTCATTATACTTTCTTCTAGGCTGCAGAAGTTACTAAAAGGCTTCTTTCTTGTATAAAGCATTTTCATGTTTGAGTATTAATTTTTAAAATCTCCGGTAAATCCACGTACTTTACAGTTGTTTGCCTAGCCTTTTTCAGATTTATCACTAAAGCTGGTGAGGGTCCGTGCACACGCATATATAAAAACTTTTACAAATAGGTGCTCACACATCTAGTCCTTAGCTTTCTAGTCTGACACTTGTTTCCAGCCATAGTGATCGACCTTCCAACATATGTTTAGATCTGTCCTGTTGAGAAACGCAACTGAAAGTCTGCAAAGCTGAAGGTGGACAAGAAGCGTGCACGATGTGAGCACTGAACTCATGTTCGATGGAAGAAGATGTCATTTACAAGTCCAGAGGTTTTCCTCCACCATTAAGGGACATGGTTTAGCAGAGGACTCGGTAGAGTAGGGTTATGGTTGAACTCGATGATCTTAAAGGTCTTTTCCAACCTGAATGATGCTGTGATTTTCAGATGAATGCTCTGCTGCTAGGTCAGCTCCTGGCCCAAAAATGGTTCCCTGTCTCGAGAGGCTGAGGAGCAAAGCTCATCCCTCATCTCAGGTAAGGCTCAGCCAGGAGGATGCACACCCAGTACTCGCTGCAGATCCCCGGGATTCATACCGTGCTGCTAACGCCAACACAGAAGAAGGGAATTTCCCCAGCAACTTTTTTCATTCAGTCTCACTGACGTGGATCCATCGCAGGTAACACTTTCAAGGTGCTCGCCGTCAGAGTGCCAGACGAACACATCCCACTTGCACAAGCACCATTCCCAAACACAAACCCGTGCACTCCGCACAGGAAAACCAGCAGTGTCTACGCTGACAAGCGCAAGTGCTGTGCAAGCTCCTGAGAACCAGTGCAGCTCCTCCCTTCACCTCACTGAGCCAGTTTCCCTGGTACCTTGTTTGTAAAGGGGCTAGCAAGACTTTTGGTGTTGTAACAGTAAGTACCATAAACTGTAACGTTACCATTGTGTGCAGTATTGAGCCAATACTGGCTTCTTGGTCAGGGATCAGACAGGCAAACGTCCTGTTTCTTCTATCTGCTCCTTCTGCTTTGTATGCCCACCTCTGCTGGGAAATGGGGTATTTTAAAAGTTTCAGCAGCTCCATGAGGTCACTGGAGCTGCAGAAAGCTGTAAAAACTGCCTGGGTTGATGGTTCAAGCAGCCACAGGTCTTTTTCATTACAGAACAGATATAACCCTATGAAATTATTATAATAATAACATCATTTATTTCAACAGGACTGAAGCAAAAAAGCTTTATGATGGTGTTTTATATGCAACATGTGCACTATAAATATTTCCATAAAAACATGCATTAAAATATAAAGTTGGCGAAAAGAAATCAAAAGTCAGGAGGAAAAAAAAAAAAATCCAGTTAAACAAGCATTAAACCATAAGCGATGGAATAGTGAATAATGAGCCCCTGCCAGTCGTGGCAACAGGCCTTTCTTTCTCTGGTTTCAGCTACTTCCAAACGCAAAGGTAGGAGCCAAGCTGGCCACGGAGAAAGCCCCTGGTAAACTCACACGCCACGCTTCCCCAGCCTGTCACCCTCCTCGTTCCTGTGGAAATACTCATTTCTTTCACAGAATCACAGAATGGTAGGGCTTGGAAGGGACCTCTAGAGATCATCCAGTCCAACCCCCCCGGCAAGGCAGGTTCATCTAGGCAAGGTCACACAGAAACACATCATAGAATAGAATCATAGAATCATTATGGTTGGAGAACACCTCCAGGATCATCAAGTCCAACCTTCATCCCAATATCTCCCTGACCACTAGACCATCGCCTCAAGTGCTACAGCCACTCGTGTTTAAAAAAACACCTCCAGGGATAGTGACTCCATCACCTCCCTGGGCAGTCCATTCCAGTGCCCAACCACTCTCTCAGTAAAGAATTTCTTCCTAATATCTAATCTAAACCTTCCTGGACACAACTTGAGGCCATTTCCTCTCGTCCTCACATCTAGACAGGTCTTGAAAGTCTCCAGAGAAGCTGTCAGTGCAGGTGCTCACCCCTCTGCCCGTAGGAAGGTCCCAGCCAGCATCACTGCAGTCGGTGCTGCGAACACCTCCAGCAAGGAGCAGGTCTTCACAAGACACATTCTCAGGCTTGTGTTACTCGTGGGAGTGGGGACAGGACATAAAGGGAGTGACTGCCCCGAGGTCTTGGGCAGGAGCACATGGCCTAAACAGAAGCTGAGCCTAGACCTCTTGAGATCCATCACAGAGCCAACACAAAGCCATCAAGGGCGGCTCGTTGTGTTCCCCTGGTAAAGGAGCAGATCTGTGACCAGGTCTCCGACCTCTGCAAAGTGCATTTTGCACTTGTACCTCATACAGGACCTGTTACGATGCCAAAAGAACCACTCTGCCTTTTGTGGTCTACACTGGGAGAAAAGCCCTGCGCCTACAGCTCTGCCGGTTTAAGGGTCGCAGTTATTGGTCCCTCCTACCTTCAAATCTGACCAAGGCACAGAAAGAAGCTGTGCATCCTACCTCAAGGATCATCTAGTCCAACCTTTCAGGTACCAAACCCCAGGTCTGAGCAATTCCACAGTAGCTGGAAGGCTTGACAGTTCGGCTGCCAAACCCAGCAGGCATTGTTTACACCAACGAACACCCGCGCAACAAAATTCTGCTTCCCGGGCCAATTCTGTTGTAATACATCATCCCCACACTAACTTGTCAGATTGGTTTGTCTACAAATATGTTCACACTTGGAAATATCTCCCTTCTGTGAACAGCAATCCATTAAACATGCATCTCTCTGTTTTCCCCATCTTGCTCTCTGTACATAAAATAAGTTCTCTTCTTTTGTCCTCAGTAAATGCCTGTTCCACATTTTTGCATGTTTTAAATATTCACGCATATGAAAGAAGCTGTAAAAACATTGCATGGCTTATTTATTATTTAGCGTACACACTTTTTCCTGCGGAATACCAAAATAAAAAACATTTTAGTCATTTTTTTTCCCATGTCCTTTGTATTTTATTTCCATTACTCTGCTCGTTAAAGTTTAAAAACGGCTTTGTTTCTTGACAGTTGGGATTGATATGTCTTTCTGCCAGGGAATATATTTGTACCTGCCGACATGACAGCAGAGGTGGGGGGTCTCCAGAAGGCTCGAGTCACGCTAGCGTGGTTGCTGGAGGTGCTCAGAGAATTCAGCTAAGAGCAGGACACATACAACCCCCAGACTTTAAAAGAGCTCTGAGTTCAGATGCGAAGCCTACAGCTATTAAAGGATAAACAGAAGGACATTTCAGTGCTGACAATAAAATCTCTGAAGTAAATATTGCCACGTGTCAATCTCTCCACAAGAGTCAGCCGAATCATAGACTTTAAGGCCAGCTCAAAAAGATGACTTGGGATGTTCAACAGCGCAGACCAAAGGACGTCATACAGGGATTTGTCCATCAAACCCTTAACAACTGTCTGGGTTGTGGTGTCTCTTCTGGAATGAGATGTCCATCTTGATCCACAGGCTGCGAGAGATGGAGAGTTCGCCATGTCCCTCAGGAGGCAGTTCCAAGGGTAAATTATCTTCCTCCTCAGATATGTGCACTCAAGTTTCTGTTATTTTTGCACTGCCGTAACAATCCACAAGTATCTCATTCACTCCAGGAATTGCTTGTTCAGAAAAGCCCTGTACGGTTGGAGCTGAATCTGGTGTCAGATAGCAGACTTAACCTTTTCAAGGGTCCACTCTCTAAGCAGTAACCTCTTAATCTACCAGTACTCTGCAGCAAGACGGAGCCGTGCCACCATGACACTGCCAGGCAGAGATGCTCCACATGTGCAGAGCAAACAAAGCAATGAGAGCTACCTTGTGTCACCATCACCAGCGTGCTTCAGCCCTGACCTGAGGAGACCACTGGTGGGGGTGTGCCGCGGGCACTGCCAGATGGTTCTGGACTCTCAGCAGCTTGGGCACCTTTCCATCAGGAACTGGACTGAACCCAAGAACTCTCTTCATATAGGTCACCCAACAGAGGTAACTACCAGCCTGGTCTGGAGTTAAATGATGGGCCCAGAGTCTTGTAACTGGTGCCATAAAAAAAGTGACCAGCTTTTAAAATAAAATGTTTGTGGCCCCTGGAATCAGACAGTTGAGCGTGTGTTGTGTGTGACAGGCTTTAGCACTCCAGTGATACACAGGGAGAGGCATTTCAGGAAGAGAGAGGCAATACAGCTAGGTTTTAGCATATTTATATGCTATTTTATAACACAGAAGTTAAACAGCACACTGTAAAGCACCTACTACCTTACACGTGCCATGCAAACACTACGTTATTATGTTTTATAGAACGTAATCTTGTCTTGCCAGGGAGCTGCACTGGGTAACTTAAAATACACTCAACATTATTTTATTCTGGGGTTTTTTGCACCATTCCTCCTGACAAAATTTGAATATCTTTTTGAGCCTGACTTTAAGGTGTACACACGTATCTGTGCACACACTGTAAATATTAAAACCTTGCCCCCTCTCCCAGAAGAAAGCTCATTATTTCCCTCACCTTCCTGATTTAAGGGAATCCTGTCACATCAGGCAATTCAGCTGCAGCGGTATGAAACCGATCCAAGAGAACGAACCCAAGTTCCCTACCCTTACAGTGGGCTAAATCAGGACTTACCCGGCCTCACCAACTTGAGGAAAGCCATTATTAAATCTGTCGTGCTAAGCCTGAAACAAAGGAGAATTTTCTTTACGACCACATCCTGTGTTGAAAGAAAAAGAGGCATTTTCTGGGAGATATTCCTCACTCCTAACTTTGTAATTTACCTTGAGCTATTGACTAGAGAAATTGTCAGGACTCTTAAACACCGTGTTCCCAAACAGCGGCAGAATGCTTTACACTCTTAAATGTTAATCCTATCTCTGATTACCTAAATTACATATTTAATTGATGCATAGGGTTATTTAGAAGGTGGGAGGTCAGGAACTCTGGGCACTGTTGCTGCTGCCCATGATCTCCCATGTGTTCCTCAAAGAGCTGGACACCCTCTGTGCTCCTCCACGCTCCCACCCGCAGGTGGAGAGATGACCCTTCTCCCAACAACCTTGTACCTGAAGTATTGCATTGAAGCCACACAGGCCAGCAGACAGTTAAGTGGCTGTGGCCCAAAGCTAGAAGCTCCCCTTTGGTGCCAGGTTTATGAGCTAAGCACAGGTAAGAGCCTGCCGCCCTGCTGCCTGCTATTCGGATGGTAAACTCGGGGATGGTGAGGCAGGGCTTGTTTCTAATGATGGCTTTGGAGTGGTCAAGTCAGTTAGCGTAATAATAACGTGGTGCTTCCTGGTTCTCAGCGCTGAAAATCCTAAAATGTCGTTCTGTGTGTGCACGAGTGCATGTGAGCATGGCTTGAACATGAAATACTGGGAAGGGAAAGAAGAGCAGGGTAATACTGGGAGACAGAAAGAATAGAAAACCACAAAGAACAGGATTCTGGAACATTTCAGTATCCTGTTGACTCATAAGATTGGAGCAGACAGGTACCGCCCAAAGACAGCATGATCTAAACGTGGGCCAAGCTCTAACACACAGCAGGAATGTCTAATTTTAGTCTGTCCAGTTTTGGCAATGTCACCTTTAATTGCATGGCTCATTTGAATTGTAAAACACCTTTAAAAGCTAACTAGTAAAAGGAAATAGGCCATATTTTCTAGACTAACAGTCATATTCAATTTTAAGTGCAACGAAATTGGTTTTAAACAGTTAATGCACATTAGGATTTGAGTTACCAGAGAGCAAACAGAGCCTGCAAACACGGCCAGAGATGTTTCAGTCCTTCGAGACTGCATCACCGAGATCACTTTGTGTCAGGGCTTCTGCAAACTCTTGTGTGACCCACAATTTGCTGGCATCGCTGTTTCCCAGCTAACAGGTTGCAGATTTCTACGTTGCGTGCGTTGTAGTGAGCTGCATCTCTGATGGCCACGCGTAGGACTTGGCGATGTTCTAACCAGTCTGAGAAAGAAGAGCTCTGGGTCCATTCCACCCGCTCCAGCACCCACGAGCGAGGCTGGGTTTCCAAGGTGTGGGATGGTGGCAACGGCCACGCTGCAGGGAGCCGCGTCCTTTACAGGTCTGATCTGCAGCAAAGCACAGGTCTCAACAGTACACAAACACGCCGTGCTGTCAAAAATGTGGATAATAAGTAAAATCTATTCAGTAACTAGATTGTTGTGCCAGTCGAGGATTTGAAAATCAAACTGTTTTAGCAGAAGAGAAGATTTTCTGCAAAGCTGGGCTGAAGCTAGCAAGCAGTTTTTCATCAGCTTGAGTGAGGCAGGATTTTACCTCACATTATTTAATCTCACATTGTTTTCTCTCCCATGGAGTACACGGAGCACTTTTAAAAATCTGTGATCCTGTGAATGAAGCCCAAGTGGTGGCACCACCGAATACGTGTGAGAAGACATCCATAGCAAACGGTCAGCAGAGGAAGGGAAAAAAAATTAGGAAGTGCATTTAAATAATACTCACACGTGTGAAATAATTAGCTACCATCCTGGAAGGACAGATGTGAGGACTGGACTGCTTTGTTACAACTTCTAGTCCTGATTAGACAGACCCCAATTCAGAGGCAGTTTCCTCAAAGCACCCTCTGGGTCAGCACTAGAAGGGCTACAATCGGAGCTCTGCAATTGCAGGAAAAGTGCTACGCGACTTTTGCAAGAGCAAAATCCTGCTGAGCCAGTGATGGAGGTGAATATTTAAGGACTTTGCCACTCGCGTAACCTGTGCTGCCACCTGAAACACACTTGACAAAGAGTGCTTTTTTGTTGCTGCTGATTGTGCTGCACACATAAACTATCAAATCTCCTGGAGAAATAGCTCTCTGCCTCCCTCTTGAGAGATTTGTGTGGTATACATGAGCGTAAAACTTGCTCCAGTGCTTTTGTTAGCATGTAGTCCCCGGGCTTTTAACCTGCTCTTTAGGTTTTTCCCTAAAAAATCTTTCAAGGCACTGGCGCTAACGGGGCTGATAACCCGGCTGCTGAGCTCTTCCATCACCTCTGGTGCCATGTAGAACCATAAAATGCCAGGTTGGAAGGGACCTCAAGGATCATCTAGTCCAACCTTTCAAGGTAAAAAAAATATGGTTTAAGTGAGATAGGCCAGCGCCCTGTCAAGCTGAGTCCTAGAAGTGTCCAGTGTAGGCGAATCCACCACTTCCCTTGGGAGACTATTCCAATGTTTAGCTGTTCTCATCATCAAGAATTTTCTTCTGGACTCCAGTCGGAATCTCCCCAGGAGTAACTTGCAACCATTCCTCCTCGTTTTTTCCGTGTGACTCCTTGTAAAAAGGGAGTCTCCTCCCTCTTGGTAGCCACCCTTCAAGTACTGGTACGTGGTGATAAGGGTCTCCTAAGCCTTCTCTTCTCAAGCTGAACAATCCCAGATTTCTCAGCCTTTCTTCATACGGCAGGTCTTTCAGTCCCCTGAGCATCCTCATGGCCTTTCTCGGGACCTTTCCAGCCTGTCCACATCTTTTTTGTACACTGGAGACCAAAACCGAACGCAACATGCCACAAGAAAGACCTCTTCTTACAGCACTATGGACAACCTTCGTGTGCGTACAGAAGGCCTAGCACAGCCTCTTGCAATCACAAAATAAATAATGACTGTTGTTGATACTAAGGGTTTTAGCTCTGCATCTGCCCATTATCAGACATCCCAATTTCTTACACATATTTTGCTGTTCTGCACTATATTCGTGTTATTCTCAGTTATTCTTTGCCTTGCAAAGAAGGAGGCTGCTCCATCACCACCCACCCACATCAGCCTGTTCTGTGGGGTGAGCAGAACCCTTGGATTAGCTGCCACTGGGGACCTGCAAATAGCTTGAAAATCGGTGTAAGACGTAAGCAAAAGCCCCTTCTGAGTTGGACAGCAGAATAAAGAATCCAAGTGCCTGCAAGGCCCTCTGGCAACACTGCAAAAGCTCTAGCTGGGAGAGCCTGTGGCAGCACTGTTACACCGGGAGAATGGGAAAGTCAGACGTCTCCCCTCGGCAGCATCCAAGACAAACACTAACAGGAAGAATTCCACAGGCTGGGCTGAGGCTTGGCAAAGCCCTTGCCATAAACAAGCTGAGGAGGAGGAGGAGGCAATTGGAAAGGGGCTCGCCCCAACTTCCTAAAGCCTCTCCTCGCTCCTACCCAGTTGTGCCAACTCAGTAAACGCAGTAAAGAGTCTGGCTGAGCGTGCAGCCAAGGGCTTCGCTCCGCCCGAAGCCGTTTTGTTAACGGCTTCGTGTTGTCAAAACTGAAATGCTCTAAAAAAAATAAACCTGTGCCAACGATGGCCCATAAAAACCTGTGCCCAGTTTAAGAACTCTGTCCCTGTAGACATGGCTGCCCGTCTTTCCTCATGTGCTCAGTCAACACCTCGCTTGCAGGCACCAGAGAGCAAGGCCTGAAGCTCACAAAAGAATCTGTACCCAAAAATGTCACCTCTTATTCTCTTTGGTCCTGGCTTCACAAGGTTTTTAAGGACGTGTCTAAATTCAATCTTCGGAACTCTGAAATGATCCCAGTAAACCTATTTACTTATTAAAGGTGATGCATATAGCTGTATCTTATCAAAAACATCTACATCTTGAATGTGTTTCTTATTAGAAATAATTGTTCAAATAATTTTAATAACAATGCCTGGTCTGGGGCTTTCTTAAGAATTTTTAGTTTGTTTTGCTCTGAATATCCTTAATAATTGAAATCTGAAGTCTTCTCTTGAGACACACAAGTCACATTTTTCCTCCCCGTAATGTATCACTTCCCTTCTGAGGTGTCCAAAACTTGATGCAAGATCTCACTAGATTCTATTCTTTTCCCTTAAGCCTAATGAGTCATTAAAAAAGGCAAGTGGGAAATAGCATAGCAATTAAAAATAGAATATGGAGGAAAAATTTAAAGTAATGCATCCTTGGATTGTGATTTAGAGAATGTATTAGTCATAAAACCTCGATGAGTTATTCCGGGAATGAAACCTTAATAACAATAATAAAAAATGATAAAAACAACACATTTGTGTGACAGCAATTGTAACACATACGGGGAATGACAGAACCCTCCCTTTGGAAGGATTTCGCTCCATAACTGCAATCACAAGGATCTATCTTTTAATGCCATCGTTTCAGTAATAGATTGTCAATTTTGTTTTGGAAACCTTTCCACTGAAACTACTTGCACTTTATCTTTCACAAATAAACACATCTCTTTGTCTTCTGGGAAGCAAACTGCCGGGAGTCGTGTGAAAAAAGTTCCCTAAGAAAAGCAAAGAGTGATGAAAGGGGTCTGCTGGTGGGTTTTGGAGCAATCCCTGTCTGTGGATGGGGTTTGCTGAGGTCTACAAACGCGATTCACGTTTTTGGGTGGGACTGCAAACTCAGGCAGCTTCTTCCACACGTGGCAAGGGCACTGGAAGGGTGTCTAAACAAAGCAGGCAGATGGCTGATGTGAGACACTACGAAAATAAATACCTGGGGTTCATCCAGCAAATGAAAACTCTCCTGTTCTAATACAGTCCCAGAGGGAGCAGCGAGGGCTGCAGGATCAGACCTCTAAGTGCTGAAGACAGATTTACACATCAGCAACACAGTCAGGCCCTCAGAGCCCGGGCGCTAGCTTGGTCCCGCCGCGCAGGGCTCGGCTGCCGGCACCGCGCCGGGGAACAGCCCGACCCCGTGCTCACGGAAAGGCAGCCCGACAGATTCCAAGCGTTAGCTCCGTTCCTTGGTGGTGGTACCCACCTAGGCTTAGGTCTTGTGTTTCAAGAGTGAAGAGACCCCGGCTGAGTGGAGGGCAGGAGTGGGGACGGCCCTTCGGCAGGACCCGCGGGTCCCTTTGTGCAGTCTCTGGGGTTACTTCATTTGAAATACCGCAGGAAGCAGGAAAAGAGAGATTTGAATTAGGCCCTGCGGATTCAATTTCAGAATTAGAAACTAGATCCTCCTGAAATCCCACCTGCAAACAAACCCTAAGCACAGCCGGTTCTGGGACTAAGATTTAACGCAGCGCTCCTACCTAAGCGGCCGCCCCCTCCTGCACTTCCTCCCCGTGACATTTCTTCAACGCATCTCCCCAGGAGACAGACTCAGTGTCTGATCCGCGTTTCAACCGCCACCAGTCCACAAGCCAACAAAAAATAACAAGCAATAAAGAGAGGGACCTGCAGCAGCGCGCAGTCAATAATAGATGCTGCCGCTTCGCCCAGCTCAGCGACAGTGTTTCTCCATTGCATGTGTCAAGGCTCATTTAATTTCCCAAGCAGCTAGTGTCCTGACAGGCGGGTGAGTAACACCTATGTGGTGCTTGATGTATTTAATGGGCGGCTATGAGCCGGTGGGAAGCTGGGGTCCTCCCCGAACCGTATGATCTCTGCCAGAAATAAACATCAGTTGGAATGGAAGGGCTCTGATAGGCACAATCTGTTAACAGCAAATTGAACTGTCACCCTCGTATGTCACGTTCATTTGGCTGATTAAGGAGATATTAATCTACTGTCATTGTTACAGTATCTGTCATCCTGGGGAAAGCAGGCAAGGATAGGCAGGCAGCTTTTCTGGAGATATGTACACACAGAGAGGAGAGAGCCGAGGCGTGCGGAATACAAATGAAACTCTAATCTGCCACAAATATCGAACCAACGACAATTGATTACAGATGCACATACAGAGCAAACAACGGGTCCCACTTCAGGTAGCACCAAAGCTGGTTTTGGGCTAGTTTTGAGCCCCCCTCAAAGGCAGGAAGATGAATTCTGTGCAGTCACGCTTTGCCTCCTCAGAACACAGACGCGTTTAGCCACCTGTATAACGGGTACGACGAGGTGTTGTGGTAAGGAGGTTCTGGGACCGCGTTTCATTATTTCAGGAGGCAACATCAAATACCTTCATTGGTGTCTTTGGTAATGGTGTAACCCCAGTCATAGGAAGCTCTTGCAATGGTAAACAAGCCTTGCATTAAAGCCTTTGCTGTTCCTCAAAATATTCCTGAAATACGTGGCACTGAAGGCACATAAAACACACTGAGAGCAAACTTACCCGTCATTCAGCAGCACTGCAGAACCCAATCTCAGCTGGTCTGCCAGGTGATCTCTCCCTTTCTTCTCTCCTCTTGTGCCTGTTTGTATTTCCTGCACTGAAGCAACTCCTGCGTCCTGTTCCCAGCACCATCCTTTCCATCATTTTATCTGAAAAGAGATCGACATTGTGCTAGATTATTGTTTTGAAAGCGAAGGTTAGACTGTACAAAATTCAAGGACACCACATCTGCTGTGGAACGGCAGCGCAGTGAGTGCGGTCTGAGGATTAGGCACAAAATGCCTCCCATTTGGGGTAATGAAGAAGAGTGTTGGTTAGAGCAGCACATAGAGTGAACACTGACCACAAGACCTCCTCAGAGAAAATCATAAAGGAACCAATTCAGGTCTAGCACACATAGATACAACTCCCTCTGTCTTTCACTTGAAAACTCTGGTAAATAAACGTCAACTTCAGGGCAGTTTCAGATGGAGATGGTTCAGGGTATTGGTGTCAATGCTGGTTAGCAGAACCCTTTAATGAGAGTGAGGCTGCCACAACTTTTATTTAAGAGCGCATTAAAAGAGGATTTTGATGAATCCGCACACACAAAATCTTGTCTGCCTAGGTTCCTACTCATTTTGTAGTGGGAAGATTAATACAACCTGAAAAGCTCAAGAATACATCATTAGAAAGAAGCTGCTAATTCCATGTTTTCTGAGATGAGAGAACGTGTGCTACTCCCCCAGCTAAACCCCGCCGCCTCCTCTTACTCTTGCACCAGTCTTCGTAGTTTATCTTTGAATCAATAACTATTTTAATATGGGGAGTTTAGAAAAGTTTGATTCAAATTCCTTTGACACAGTTCCATCAACATCCAGTTATAGAGCCACTCTGCATATGACTCATTAAATATTTAAAAGATTCCTATTATTGAATTAACTATTTATTGATTTATAATTTAAAAGATTTATGCTTGGCCATTAAAAAAAATTCCAAGCTGACTTTCACTTAAAGAGATGTCAGGTGCCATTTGCTGCTAGTGAATGTCTAATGTACCCTTTTCACCCCTGGAGTGAAGAAAGGACAATTACTCAAGGACCTCTGGTTCAATATTCATACTGTTTAGATGCTGAGGTCTGTGGTTGCTTTTTTTTCCTGCGGCATTAGGTCATGCTCAGCAGCGTCTATCCATCCCACAAAACCTCAGCCTCCATGGAAATGCACAGCTTGTAGTTTCTCTCCTGTTACATTTATTGATTTGCATCCTGGATGAATTTGGCAAGCCTTACGAGACTTCCCGATTATATTCTTGTGGCAACGATGTTCTTGCTGAGGTCATAAACGCAAAAGGATAAACACACAGAGACAGATGAGTGCAGGGTTGATCCTTCCCTTCCACCACTGCTCTCACAGGACCCGATTCAAAAAGCTGCTCAGATTTGGAGCCTTACCTGTGGGAAATAAAGAGCCTTTCCAAAATTAAGAATGGATTTAAGAGCTCTGCTGAATTGGGACCGCAGAAATGAAAGCATACTCTGAGCACTGTAAGATTAACTCCCAACTTTAAACCCAACACTTATCAGGCTATTGCTTTGCTCTTTCTGTAAGGAGCCGGGGTACAAAATATTAATATATTGCCATTATTTAGCACCTTTAATCTGAGGCTCGCAAACTGCTTTAGCTACATTAATTATTTAAATCTGGAAGAGCCCCTGAGGGGTGTCTATTATTATAATACTCCTTTTACAAATGAGTAAACTGATGCACAGGAAGGTTAAGTGACTTGCTGAAGGCCACACAAAGAGTCCACACCAGAGCCAGCTACAGCCTTTCAGAGCAAAGAAAAAAAGGGTTAGTGCAGGATAAATGCACGGTCTGCCCTAAGTGTACAAATTCAAGATATTTGCAAATACAGACAGAAATGCTGCTTGGATCTAGAGGAAAAAAAGAAACACAAAACATGGGAACGACTTTTTTCTATATGCAGCTAGTAAGGCTCTGCTTCAGATAATGATCTCTCACTGTTTGTTTTGCTTTTGACTTTGGGGACCTAAGTTTTAGTGATACACATTTTTCTACAACCCATTCTTGGCTCTATATCAAAACCACGCGGAGTAATTAGCACAGGTCTGTCAGACAAAACTACAGCAGAGTAATGCATTCTACTGTAGAAATTGCTGCTCCAGTTTCTCCAATCCATGAATTATAAATAAAGATCTCTATGACTTGAAAAGGCTGCTTGCTTGAGGTAGTAACTATTTCGGTCTGCCATATAGCTTTCCTAAAGGTATCGCTGGGGGTTAGGGATTAACGCTAGAAAAATAATTTTTGGAATATCAGACACAAAACTGTAATAAACTAGGTTCAAATTGATATAATAAGGAAAAAAGAGGGTATTATGAAGCTAGAGAAAAGGAAGCTCACTCCACTGTAATATGGGAGAATATTTAAACATACCTATATACACACGCGTATATATGTTTGCCTTGTCTTTACTCCTCATAAATGGGCACTGGAAAGCAACACTTGGACTCTGGCAAAGGTACAGAAGGTCAGCTCAAATTAGAAAGCGAAAAGGTGAGGCTCAGACTAGTGAACAGCACGCTCATTCAGCAGCGATGACATCTAGACGTGGTGTTTCAGTTAGAGTTCAGATGGATGCTGTGGGATGCAAACCCCCACGCTCTGTCCCCGCTCTGCTGCAAGATCCCTGTCCCTGGCAGAACACTCGGATCCTCCTGGATTAGCCCACGAGGTCCCTGTTGAATGCAGACACATTCTGCGTGGGTCTCCTCTTTGCTTTCTTTGCTGCAAAAGGCAACAGCTGTTGGCCCCAAGAAGTGCAGCCAGGACCTCGACTGGTTCACAGACACGTGCGCTCTCCCTAACCGAAAGGAGCTATATAGGCCCAATATGTGACTGCACAAAATAGTTCACGACTGGTCACAGCCATCAGATTTTTGTTTCCCGTTTTCTCTCATGGCCGATGGATCCAGAGCGATGCTGCCTGCTGTGGCACTGCCTCCCCGAGCAGAGGGCTGGGGCTGGTCACAACACAGGTCTACAAGTCGTCCTCTGGCCCACGCAGAAGATGATAGGCAGTGATTTATTTTAAGCATCAACATCCCCACTTGGGAAGAGGTTTCTTCTAGAGCTGCCATTGCCTGTGAAGTGCTAGAAGGGAGTGTGGGACAGGGCTTGGCAGGGCTGGGAAGCGGCGGTCTGGCTCCCAGCAGAGTCCTTCCTCACTTGGTGCCCAGCATGATCCGAAAGAGCACGAGCAGACAGTACTGGTAAGAGTACAGGAAGGGACGAAGATTCAGCCCTCCAGGGAAAACACTGACAGGCAGGCTCTTTATCGGCTATGTCACTTGTAATGGACTGGAAACGGAAAAGCCCATGACAAGGAGTCAAAACGAGTGTCCATCCCTCTCTGCAGAGCAGGAACTCTCAGGCAGTCAAAGACAAACCACCGGCCCCGCAGCCCTGATTGGGAGCTGCAGACTCACAACTTGTTGGCTGTCCAAGGCAGGAGAGCGCACAGCAAACGGATTCCCACTGGAATTTCCATAAACCCTTGGTCATTCAGTCAGTTCCACTGGCTGTCACAGTACCTTTGTCCACTGGAGCCATACATCAAGCAGCCTGGCCAATGAATCCACCAACACTGAGCAGAAGTTTTTAAAGGTGAATGACACATATGCCAGAGCCAGAGCAGAGCTATCTGCAGCTTCGACGTCCAGGTACATTTTAGATGCTTCTCAGAGCCCCTCTTTTTCACCTGATCCAATCAGAAAATAGGGCCCTTGCCTCTGCTTTTCAGATGTTACAGATGTTCTCAAGGTGCATGCACGTTATCAGTGACGCTTAGGAAATTTCCCTGCTGTTCATACCCCTCGGGGAACGCCATCCCCGAAGGCCAGTGCTTCCTCCTGCTCATAGGCGTTGCTCAACTTAGGATCCAGAAGTCCCTGCCAAGGTAAAGGTAAAGTTGTGAGGATGTAATCAGATCTTTAGCAACATACACCACCACAGAAAGCTTGCAGCTGAACGCTGAATAGGCCAAAATACTTGTTCTGTAATTTACAGCCAGGCCAAAATGATTTGCCCTCGTTTGCAAGTTTTTTTAATATTAATCCTAGCTAGCCATCACAGCAGCAAATACAATGTGTCATGTTTCATCTTCAGATCCAATCCTGCATTTCATGGGATGGTATACAATGCTCACTTATACATGTGCAATCCTGCAGAATAGCCAGGAACACATGCAGGGAGTAGTAGCTACACTGCTTTGATATTTAAGTACCTGCGAACTACAACATTGCTATGTAAATACATGCACGCACAGAGACAGGCAGACTGGAAAGGATACATACATGAATAGGCTAATTCAAAATGAGTGGAGGCAAAATGAATTATTCACTCAGGGGTTTTTATCTGCATTATTCACAGGATGCATTGGAACACAATTATCCACTTGGTCAGTAGACCTCTGCCCCAAGTTTACTACGTTGGACTTGCTGAAGAGACAAAAAAGGTTATTCCACAAATTGAGGTTCGGCCCGGCTCTGCATTTAACAGTAATCACTGCACACCAAGATTAATAGGACATCATTCAGAGACTGAGAAAGCAAGTTATGATGAAGAAGCTGTTGAAACAGGAAGCAGTTGATTTCCCAGGAGTCCCGTAAATCCACCTCTGATGTCCTTTCAAATTCTCTGTTATTGCTGCAAAAATTTTAAACACCGGTAAGAGGGTGAAACGGCTGACATACTCATTTACCACGAGAAGAATTGTGTTCTGGGCCTGCCTTTGCAAACTGGTTCAATGTGCTCAGCAGATACATCAAAAAAGAGAGACCTCCTCGGAGGGGCTGTGGAATGTGCGATGGCACCGGGGATCAGCCGCAGTTCAGCACCTCCCTGCCGCTGTTTTGCCTCCTTGTTACCACTGCGCAGCCTCTTGCTCTCCCACGGCATCCTTCCCCTTCAGCATCTGATTCTGGGGTCTCCAAACCTTCACGTGCCTGTACCGGCGTGAGCCAGGAGGACCCTGGTCCAGGGCTTGCAGGGTCCCTCTGTGCTCTACATTCCTGCTAACGTTCTAGCGACAGCTTGCCATAAATCTTTGCTAGGCATGCAGCAACGCAGCCAAGAGAACTCTAATACCGTAGGATTTATTTTATTTTATTCTGTTTATTTTAAGTCTACTAATTTTATACTAAATTAGGTCTGAGGCTGTTCTGGGTATTTTGCCAGCTTTAAAAATTGAGCCACCCAAGAAGAGAAGGCCAGGTACCATCTCACAGTGAGATGCCAGCTTCATTTAGCTGCAAGTCAGTTAAAGGCAGATCCCCAAACAGGAGAGAATACCATGTGGAGTTATTTTTCTGTTTAAAAATCTACTGATTCTCCGCCTGTTTCGTGATCCATAATTAAGAGCCACTGCAGCTGTCATCAGCACGGTAGCCCATCAAAACACCCATGAAAATATGATTTTCACCATTCAGACCCTACATTCTGTCAGTGCAGGGAATCTGGGTTCAATTTGCAGCTCGCTTACAGATGCATCACCTTTCTGTAGGCGAGTCGCTCTCTCTGTGACTTAGTTCACCACTTGCCAATGATGTGTGCTCAGCTTGCTTTGTTGGCCACGTAACCTATTTAGACTGCAAGGTAACAGCAGGCAACTATTTTCCACAATAAGGATCTCTTGACAGAAATGCCTCACCACGACGTTAAAAATGACAGTGTTGAGAAACTGATAACCAGCATGTGATTCTTGAAGAGTCACAGAAAGTCGAGGTTACAGTGTCCACACACGGACTTTGTTTGCTATTATACTGAGAAACTAATTTTTCAATATCAAAAAGTACCTTTATTCATGGGTGTTGAAGCATTATTAATTTTTAACCGCACTCTTAATTTTTTCACTAAACAAGAAAGAACAGATTTGCAACCAGTTGTCTCCACTTTGGTGCTTTCCTCCCTATATGTCACTTCTATTGAACTATTTTTGTGCATGAAGAAAAGTGCACTGTGCTGCTTTCCCTAACGGCATCAGCAAGTCAAAAGCATTGCTCATCAAGGAATAAACTCCCTTGCCACGCATCAGGCTCAGTCTTGCTGAGAGGATGACAGGCACCTACTGTATTTCGATGCTTGGGAGCGAGACACTTCTAAAACCAGCTTTCACAGCCAATGCTTTAGATGCAGTAAATCCCAGTGAATGAGAAAAATGCTTTTTGCCCTCTCTGGTTTACTGTCGGTTGATGGAGAAGCCATCAGTTCCCCGTATCGAGCGGTCCTTGAACATGGCATGAGTCCTGGTCCTGGAGCCAGCCACTTCTACCATCAGCCACAGCCAGTCCCCGTCCTCCTCGCTGGAGTTTAAGAACACAAACCACATTTTAGCCAACAGGTCACATTTACCAAATCCTAGCCATGCATGACTTTACTATGTGAACAGGCGATTCTTATGTTTCTTCATCAAGGAGTTTTTCTTCCTGCTTTCTCAGCTGTACAGTGTCTCTGAATTTTTTTTTTGGCTTGAGGTCTCTGCCTAATTATCTGTAACCTTCTGTTCGAAGATCGCTGTCCTGGCCTGATAAAAACCAGTAACTTTGAAAACAAACTGGGTCTTAATTTTCCTTGACAGCCCTTCTTTAAACATGTGGGCAAAGCCCTGGCTTAATTAAATGCACATTCGTATTCCAAACAAATTAAGTACAATTAAGGACTCTGAGTTATGGGTATCTATCACTCGGCGATGTTTTTGTAAAAATTACCACATTTAGATCAAACGCAGAGGACCCTTTGCTTAATTGCTTCATTAGGGCCTGATGCAATAGGCTTCATAAATACAGGGTCTGATGTCTCTTTGGGAATTGCCCAAAAGACGGCTCTTAAAGTAATTGCTTCCACATTTCCCCCCGTGCAACGTTCATGTGCTCTCTGATGAAAATGGGATGGCTCTCAGACACGTAAGTGAACGTGGGTCCCGTCTTGTCTTCCCGCATCGCGACTCTCACACAGCTCTCCAAGGTTTGGGCCTCTGCTTATGACCTGCCCTGCTTCTGTGAGGAGCTGGACAATTCAGACAGGACGAGGCTGTCTGCAGAGGGCTGGGAGCACAGGGCTTTTCTCATCTAGCACCCACAGGTCCCACAGGCTGAGGTAAACAGGATGCTTTGGGATTTTTTCCTGTAAATTGCTTTGAAACACGATGAACTCACAGAAAACATTGGATGGATATCTCTTCAGGTCTTTTACTAGTTTTATCCCTTTAGTTCTTACAAATGCAGTCTTATGACCCTTTAAAATCAAGTCTATTTACAGTAGTGGCTTTAGCTGAACACAACCTACTTTTGATTGAATTAAACCTTCCTTCAAACACACCTGGAACAAAGAGTGAGTCCGGATTTAACCCTTGCTCAGACGAATGCCCTCCAGCGCATAAGTGTAATGTAGATACAGAAAGGGACCAGGGCAGACTTTTTTCTGTGGAGGCGTGGAAGGAGCAGCACAAGAAGATATGCCATTCTTCTCCTTTTTACATTTGTTTTCTGGCTTACCTGACAGACTCGGGAGCTCTGCATTTTCACTGCGGAAGCCAAAACAACCGGTGTGCACCCAGCAGCAACAATAATGATTGCAGCAGCGCTAGGAGGTAGCGGGAACCACCTTGAAAGAACAATGAGAAATGGCACGTCATTCTCAAATGTTTGCAGCATTTTTGTTCAAATATTCCTCTTCTTTACCAAGAAAAAAGTGTAACTAAAAGGTTTTCCTCTCCAGTTCTTTCTCTTCCATGTCCTTTGTACCTATCCTCCTTTTTCTTCTTTCTTTTTTTTTTTTTCACTTTTTCATTTGCTCTTGAGAAAAGACAAGGAACAGAAAAATGGAAAGAAATAAAAGGGAAAAGGAAACCCATCTTCCCCAAAGAAAATGCTTCCAAGTTTTTATCTCATCCTAAAAACACACAGAAAGACATTGTTTCTTTGATGAAATATTGTAGCTTCCAGAGAAGTGCAGTTTTTTCACTGAGATCATCACCAGTTGCACAGAACTGCTCGCAATTTAAATGCATGCAAGTGAAAAGGGTTGTACAGGCAATAGTATTATTTCAGCATGTTAATGTAATTTCACTGACAGGATCAGTGTTGACAAAATTGGAGACAAATGCAGCAGAAAAAGCAGAAAATAGGCAACAAAAACATTAGCACTGCTGCTGTGGCGATAGGAGTCCTCGAAATATCAAGTGAAGATAAAGCACATTGCCCATACTACCCTGATGGAAGTAATTGGAACTCCTACGGGATGAAGTTTTCTGCAGCCCATTCTCTCCAGCTGTCTCCACCAGCAGAACTCTGGAGCTGGAGATGCCCCTCTCCCACAGTCAGGGCAGAGACACCCTTCCTCTGCCATTTCAGCAAGCTCCCCCCGCCTGGTAGCTCCGCTCTCCAACACCACTGCACCACCACCACTGACCTAACCACAACACAGCGCCTGACCATCAATCCTTTGAGCCACCTAAGCCTCCAGATCTGCAGATTTATCCTGCAGATAACAGCAGGATAAAGAACTTGGCAGCCATGAAGAACGCGCTAGCGGCTCTTCTGTAAAACAGAAGTCAGCCTGATTTCCACAAGCCATAAAAGTCCATCGACCTCCAGCGGCCAAGGAAACATAGCTGCTTATTTTCTGACTGCTTTATTCTCCAGACCAATTTTCCTCAACGCTAAAGCAAAAAAACGAACGGCAGATTGTCCAGTTCATGACTGGATGGCTGGCAACAGAAATCCTATTTCCAAACTGACCCCTGCTTCCCAGCATGGCATTCATTAATTCCACAGTCTCACATTTCTAGGAAGATGTCAGTCATGTATGTGATTTTTCTATCAGCTATTAATGCCAGATCACAAGGTGAGAAAGCGGGGGTTTTAATCTCAAGACCCTCAGGAGATGGAGCTGCATACATTTGGTGTGAGCCATGTGTCTGGAAATGTCAAGGACAAATATTTTTAAAGTAAGGAGCGTTCACATCCATGTGTAATCTTAAGTACTACAGAAGTGATCCAAAACACAGCCCTTTTTCTGTTGTTACGATTGTTTGGCTGGAGCAAGCACACAGCTGCTACTTCCCAGGAATTAAGTTTAGACCATCTAACAAGCACCTATGCACTTTGGAATCTGCATATTTCTACTGAGCGACATTTTAAGGCTCTCCTAAAGGCATTGCCCACAGCAGAGTGTTTAGTTTTCTATTTGTAGAAACGAGTTTTACTGTGGGAATAGTAAAAGTTCCATACCTGTCTCCAAAAATTGTTAGTTCACTCTAAGTAAGAGATTAGCTCCTCACCTCTGGATTTTTTGTCACTGCCCATTAGGTTATTTTCTCATAGTCTGCAAAATCAGGCACTGAATTTATTACAAAGTCCCTGACTTTAGACCTAATTAGATTCCACCTTCCTAAGAAATGCACAAATTCCCCTTTTCTTCCCATCCTTAGCTCAGCTAAATGATAACTTCGAGCCTGATTAACCTGATTATAATCCAGGTGTCAGACCGCATATAAATCCTAGAATATTATGGTTGGAAAGGACCTCCAGGATCATCAAGTCCAACCTTCATCCCAACATCTCCCTGACCATTAGACCATGCTACTCCTGCCAGAAAGTAGTAACTAAATAACTGAGAGATATACAGAAAGCCTATTAAAATGCCATTTATATACATATATTTCTAACATACCATACAAAGTACTAGCACTGTGCTTTACTTTTTCTCCTGCAAGTTCCACTGAAAAGGCTAACACCATGAAAGGCTCCCTCAAAACGGTGATGTCAAAGGAGTAGATCAAAAGGCCAAATTTCTCTAAAGTTTTGGTCAACGATGGACTCGCTGGTTACCAGTTCAGGAAAGGCCACAGTCGAGGGTGGGAGCAGAACCCTCACCCTTGGGGCACACTGATGCTGCTGCAGGACGGCTACAACGGCAGAGCGCAGCGTTACCACCCCCGGGAATCCTTGGCAACTGGGAGAAACAACAGTTGCACCCAACAACAGGATCAGATATGTCCAACAGCTCTGCCTCACCAGCCCACAGCGTCATCCACGGCTGAAGAGAACATTTGCCTGACACCTATTTCACATGCCACTGCCCACTGCTGCAACCAAGGAATGTTATTTAACTAACAAAGAGTGTTGCAAATAGTTACTCATTTGCCCTTCACGTGCTGCCACCAATTTTCTTACCGGGCCTCCTTATTTCTAATCATTCAAGTCTAAAGGGTGTAAAAATTGCCAGCCCTCCTACTGATGTGAACCAGGTGCGTGTATTTGTGTGTTACCATGTCAAAAGTGAGGAAGAAAGAGAAACCCCTGAAGAAACACTGACGGTGTGCGCCCTTTTGAAAGCTTTTCCTAGGTAGCTGCTCTGTTGCTTGAAATACAGATCCGAGCGTGCTTTTAGCTGCTAACCGCCATACAACATATTATCCTACTTACTGCATCCAGCTACAAGCATCTTGCATCTGGAAGCAACAAGGGAGAAGGCTCCTTTATCAAGTCAATCTCAGATCCCATTATGTTCCTCTACAACGGTTTCCGTAAACATTCAGCAATTTTCAGTGTCTGAGTTGCGCAGCTGAAGAGGTGCATAAACAGGCTCCACTGAAATGTGAAGATGACTGATAATGTACTAACATTGAGACCCCTTGCTGTGATTATTACCCCCTGAGTGCTCCTTACAGAATGTGCCTCTTATCTCACACTGACAACGCTAATAGAATATGCATAGCCCTATTAGCATACAAGATAATAGCACCCTGGAGGGGACAGAGCCATAAAACTTTAAGTAGAAATCAAAACAGAAGGAGGAAGAAAAAGGGAACATTGTCACAAGCCAAAAAGAAAAAAAAAAAAAAAAAGGGAGCCTGAGGGCAAATTTTGCTGCAGAAAACACACATAGTCATAATTCTTGTGCTAGTCACCATGCAAATGGTAATAGTCCTTAGTCCCATGAATACTATCAGTGCCGTGTTTGCTGTGAAACATTAATTGAGATAATGTGCCCCTTTCGGATGCAGCAGGGAGTCGTATGTCAAATTGTACCACAACAAAATTATGGCAACATCTGCAAGAAATACACAACAGCAACCGGGGTACCTTGCACTGGGTAAGTCCAAGTGGGTCTTCGCCTCTGCAGATGGAGGCTGAGGCAGAGCCGGAGCCCGCGAGGGGAGCAAGCAGCTGGCCCCTCAGACATGCCCCTACCTGTAGCTCACTACTTCTCAGCTGCTGCGCGGTTCAAAGCTTTGCAGGTTAGATGTGTTATCTCTTGACCCTACTTCAGTCACTGGATTAAACCTCCAGCAGCTCTTTGAATGCCAAAGCCCTTCTGCAGTCACGTCTGCCCGCTGCATTCACGTTTGTTCCATGCAGCCGTCCATTGTAGCAGACCTTTCACGGCTCACCCAGAGCTGGCAGACGGCCACGCATTCATATGCTTTCCATCTTACAGCAATAGCCAAAGTAAATCTTTCAGTGCTTGGCACAAGAGTGTGAATTCAATAAAAAAGGCTTCAAACAACTTTGAGATGGCTTGTCTCTAAACAAACGAAGAACAGTGAGCTTTTTTAATGCTCATTGTGGTTCAGTTCCTGCCTACAGCTAAATCCAGATAACCCCCAGCAGCACCGACAACCCTGTCTGGTAAAACAGTCACCTGTCAAGTGGGCATGAAAATATCCACACATGCAGGCTCCGAGGGGTTGGAGAGAAGTGACCTGCTTCTTACCAGGAGCTTCAACAGGGGCAATCAAAGGTCCTTGTTGCCGTCTTTGTGAGATCTGAAACTTTCTGATATTAGTGCTGAATGCGCAGGACCCCGGGGTAATCGCTCCACAGAGCGCCGTGGGCCTTTTCCTTTACAGAAAGATGGTGTCAGGAGGTAACAAGCACGGGATCCCTGCGGTGCATTTTGAAGCATCATGCAAAGTTTTCTGGGATTCCTCCTGGCATTCACTGCGGTTTCTATAGAGCTAAACTCTTTGTAAAGTGGCTTTGTGTTGCAAAGTTTTGCAGCTTGTGTGAGTCTGCCTCACTTCATTTTGGTTGATGGTACTTTACGCTGACGATTTCAGCAATTAGGACACAGTTGGAAAAGACTCTGGTAAAGAAAAAAAAGCCATTTTGGAAAAGGAAAGTAGAGTGAAGAATAGAGGGATGACTCCCAAATGTACCTCCGTATGTCTACGTGTGCAGACGCATACACACATCCTCTGCACCCATGTTATCACACGCAAAACAGCTCATCTCAAAAACATATAGATTTGAGAGACCGCCAAAGTATTCTGTGTAATGCTCTTCTGCAGCTGATGCAAACTCTGGAATAATTTCTCCTTTCTTCCTGGAAAGGTAGCACACCACCAGTATATGCAGTGTAGGAACTAACGTTACCTCATGCGAGTGGTAGACGTTCGATTCTCACAGGTTATCTCCATCCTAACTTTTCAGGCTGACTCTCTGACTACTCTTATTATCAGGAATTAAACAAGAAAATGCCACTTCCACAAAAAGGCATCCCAGCACTGGCTAAGGCTAATGCAATGCCTGGGTACCTACAGCTGAGGAAACAGCACTTTGTGAACAGCTTCTCAACCTGGGTCCCAGCAGGATCTCTGAGGAATGTCTCCAGGACACGGAGTGATGGCTCATATCACTCCAGCACAGCTGGGAAATCTCACTGAATATTGGTCAACACTTGGCATATGTGGGAGGAATATTTGGTATGTTGTGTGATTACGAATTGCTTTCTGTATGCAAAAAACAAAAAAAAAGCAGCTAAAAACTTGGCGAAAAACTTTAGAAACGTTCAAGTATGTCAATAAAAATAGAAAAAGGTTTGTGTACTTCAGATGAAAGTGAGTTACCTCTACCACAGCCTCTGCCTGTCGCTTTTTGCTCTACCTCCTTCCGTATCTTTCCCTCGTGAGGCCCTGCCCCTGTATTTGCACCTTGCTGTGCTCTCCTGGGTTCAGCAGGACACCTACACCCAGGCTTCCTTCTGAAAGTTCCTCCTACAGGCGTCAAGGTTGTGCTTGTGGACACTTCCTGGCTAGAACAGTCAACAGCCTCCCAGCAGAAGACCTGCTAGCTGCGTGTTACTCACACGTTCCCAGAGAAGCATCGGAGCTCCAACGCAGCGAGGTCCTGGGCACGAGAGAGCAACGCAGAGCACGCGTGCGCTTGGGAAAGACAAACACGGAGAGACGGGATTATCAGCCAGCACAGTTCAACAGCAGTCATTTAATGCACGAGTAATTATTCTAGAATAAATAAGTATCTATTTTCCCTACGCTAAGGCATAACTTTTATTTAGCTGACATTATCTCCAAGGATCCTTAGCAGCCCAGGACACAGCAAAGTAATACAGCGCAGTCTGGATGTTGTTATGTATTTATTAAGTTGTATCAGGGCCCATTTAGTAGCAGCTCTGCAGTTTATCACGTAAATATCGAATGCCAAATACAAAAGAGAAGAAAATAGCAACATAAAAAATTTATCTTTCGGGGGAGGAGAGGGAGAAAGGGAGAGAGAATGGTGCTGATAATGTGATTGTGCCTTCAGCAATAGTGGCTAATATCCTTTTGCAAGGGGCACGGTGTAAAAATATTCTAGGGCTGGGGGAGGAGAAGTGAAGAGAGGGGAGCCGAGCTGTTGTTTGTTTGTTTTAAAGTGTATTCTGGTTGCAGGCTAGGTCAGCGGGTGGCCAGACTGAGAAAATGAGTCCCCCGGGCTGTAATAATTGTAACTGTCAGGGAAAAAAAGTCAAGGTCTTAGATAGCAGTGGTCTGCTCTGACTTCTGACCATGGAAAAATATATATGAAAACTATTGCCTGGGGCACTATGGGAAGAAACCAAGAGGTTTTAACTCGTGGTGGTTTGTTCTTATGAATCGGAAAACTCATTTTGCACCTTGGTGGTTTGTATCTTTATGATTATTTTCATTTGCAGTATAAATGAAGCTAGAGGTATTCTTTGTCCTCATGCCCAAATTTGGGATGCAACAAACACCCATTACTAGACTCGCTTTGCATTTCTGAGTCCCAAACAGCTTATATCTGATCTTTGAACGGTGGATATTCCACAAGGAGAGTCTGAATTGGATTATCTCATGCAGTGCAATCATTATTTACCTGAGTGGTCCAGAGCTGCGCCTTCAATGGATTAATCCAGAATTACACACAGGTAACTTCACCGACTTTGCCAGCAATATTCCTAGAATAAAAGCAGTGCAAGTGCATCTGAACAGCTGCAAAATTCAGTTGTGTCAGGTCATCTGTTCTGGAGCTTTCAGTGTGCCCCTTTGTCTTTGGCTGGAGAAGCCAAGAGAGATGCTGAGAAGCTTCCTTATCAAAATCCATGTCCCTCTGCAAAATATTTTTGCTTCAATTAAATGCGCCTTCTTTTCACTGTAAAGTGCTTTGTTCAAACACCCCAGCTTCTCTTATAGCCTTCTAAGATGAATTAATCAGTAAATATAATTCCTTTAATATTAATTAATAAGGGGAATGGAAAATATTTACATACCTAGTGAGACCTAAATAAACTATATAAACATCAAACAGCAATTAATCCCAGTTTGAGGGTGACAACCGCATGTACGGTTTTGCTGGTAAAAGAGGATAATTATTGCTGGAACGTGATTTACTTGTTGGAAGCCACCGCAACAGTGAGCTGGATCACTTTTATGGGCCCCATCTGTACTTCACTCACCTTCCTTACAGCCTGCCTGTGTCTTGGAGGGAAGTAGAACATGTGTAATGGAGAAAGAGAGAGCAGTAACGCTAGGAGGAAGGAAGGAAGTCCAGTGGAGCAAACAGGCACACGTACGAGGGAAGACCGTAACAATGGCGCTCATGTTTCAGCGTTACATAAATAGCTCCCCTGCTTTGTCTCCCAGTAGCCCCAAATCTCAGTTATTCACATTTCATTGTTCACTGCATCTTACAGAGAGGCAGCGGAAATAAGAGATGTGGCTTGCGAAAGGAGGGACACTAATTTAGGGCCCTCTTTAAAGTTCCTTTTCCTCTGCAATAAGGCAGTGCTGAGAGGAGCGTGGCAGAAGCAGAGGCTCAAACACCAAAAAGAAACGCCAGCTCCTCTGGCCTGACCAGAATGACAGAGCCTCGACACCTTCCCCCTCTCACCCTGCACTAAACCTAGTGAGTTATGCTTGGAAAAAGTGTATTTTCCAAAGGGCCATCCTGCCTCAATTTAAACATTTCAGGCACAGAAAACACACAGCTGTTTCACAGCTAAGGACTTCCAGCAGTAAGAATAATTTACCTTATTAGAATTCGGCTTCTCACTGGTTATCTTTTTCTTCTGCTAATGTGAGGACCTCTTCAGGACTTTGTCTTCTCCACCTCTGAAGTTACAGATACACAGTAACCACACTGCCCCAGATCTTAATTTTAGCAATAAATATTGGTTGATATGGGCCCATCCCAAGCGCGGGAACAAGGAATGTGGTCACTGGGCGAGCAAAAGGCACTAATGCCGTTAACACCCCTGCAACACCTAAAGCTTCTTGAAGACAGGAGCAAGAAGCCAGACTGGAAATCTCAGCTCCTACGGGACTTTCACGGTTTTGAGTCTTGCTGAGCCTTCACTTACTGATGAGCTCACCCCAAAGACAAGGCACAGGAATTCTTGGGGCTGCTCTCTTCAGAACTTTCTACAAATGCCATCTGGCTGCAGGGTTACGTTTGCAGGAAGGAGACAAAGGTCCAGCCGTCCTGCCCGTGCAGCGGGCTCTTCACGCTCGGGCAGGGCACAGCACCAGGCTACAGCAGCTCTACCTGTGGCTTGCTAATGCAGCTTGTGCCCGGACAAGCTAATGATTGCTCAAGCGATTTTCTATTTTAGGGTGAAGGTGGTACGTGTGGAAGATCTCAATGTCACTAGAAAGCTGGGAGGGAGGGCGTAAGGAGGAGGAAGGCAGAAACCTTCACAACTAATGTCAATTTTCTGCATCAAATATTTTGATAATTAAACAAAGCTGATCAAGAGAGGAAAACAGCATGTCTCCAGAGCTCCGGAAGCAGAGGCCCATTAAATAGAAGAGTCAGAAAGTGCCAGAGGCGGCAGCCTCAGATTAATGGCACTCCAGTAATAGATTTTCCCAGGCACAGTCACACAGGAGACAACTACTGTGTAGCCAGAGCAGTGATGAGGCCGTTAAAGCAACAGTAACATTAAATCACCTGGTACCACGGGGCGAGGGGATGGATGGGAGCGCATCGGCTTCGGCACCGCCGAGGGTGTAAAGCTCAATCTGCTTCCAGGCAAAGGGACTGGATCCCAGCGGGCACTTGCAGCAGGGAGAGGAGGCAGCTCAGGTGGAGGACACATATAAAGCCAGATAAAGCAGCAGCTCCAGCAGGATGGCGAGCTGAGCACAAGTAGTTTCGCCTGAAATGGAGAAGCAGGCATTAAACATCACAGCGTTTTGTTCTGCTGAGACTGACCACGTCTAGCTTGGTTCAGTGCTCTTCTTTTCTTAATCCATCAAGTACTGGTTCTACCTCTAGTGTTTCTCCACCGACTTTCATGTTAAAACACCTTTTTGAATTTGTTTAAATGCAGCTAAATTCAGGGAGGGAATGGTAGGGAGGGCAGCAGGGTGGGAAAGCAGCCCTGTTCTCTTATTGTTGTCAGGTTTATCTCAGCAGTGTGTGCACTGATCCTCCTTGAAATGTCCATCTTGTCTAAAGCATTTCTATTCATTTTTATAATACAATAATAACAGAAATGAGGGCTCCTTCCAAGCCAGGCTGGCACGGATTAGAGTCCACCGCAAGAGTACTTCACTCCCAGCTGGGATGTATGGAAACCAGATGAAGCGGCTGAAAATCGGAAACAACTCTTAGACGTACTTGAATCCTGATACGATCACATCACAGGGATGGGTTAAATTTATGATCTTATCTAGGATTTTTGTTTGTAATCAATCCCAGACCTACTGGCTATCATTCACTATAAGCTTATGATTTCCCGGTGCTAACGAGGAAAAGTTGGGACATCAAACTCCGAGGGAGCAAAGCCAAGCTATGATATTAGCAGATAGGATCAGAACTGGAATGCAACAACAACAAAAAAACCCCCCAAACCCACACTACACAACAAAGAATAACAACATCCTCCTGCAGCCTGTACATTGCAGCCTTTGTCTCTTCTGGCCCATGCTTCATTCATAAACTATGGTGTGTGCATAAAACCCCTGTTTCCAGGCAGAAAGATTTGGGGATAAAAGCTAACAAAACAGAACTTGAAATGGAATACCCCGAGATCAAAGTACAGCTCCAACGTGGAATACAGCTGCTATCCTTCACCACGCCTACGCGATGGGACACGCAGCAAAACTCACCCATTTCCCACTCTTCTCCCTCTGAGGTTACAGCAACCCTACAGTGCTACTCGTCTTGCTGGGTTGCCTACGACATTTGTCACAGCAAAGCTCAAACCTTCTGCAGGTGACTTGGACAGCAGCTGGCTGAGAACACCTATGGAGAACATTTGACCCTGGTAGCTCTCTCTGCTTACTTGAATGAGGTTAAAGAGAAGAACTGCAATCCAGGGAGGGAGCCCATGGCACTACGTGAGAGCCAGTTCTAGACAACACCAGGCAGTTTTCACAATTCCAGGATATGGATAGGGAAACTGCATATATTTGTGCATGGTATTTCTTTGCGTCTTCTCCTACTTTGATTCAAAGGCCTGTTTTGGTACAGGATTAGAACTAGCCTAAGCCAGGGCAGAAGAACTGCTCTTCCGTGATTACCATGCTATTTTCCAGGCTACTGAACAAGGTACTATGAGGCACTGGGTCTTGTGCATATTTACCCACAGACGATCAAACCTGCATTGCTTTGGGGTCTCCCTCATATTCAACTATATGACAAAGATACACTGGAATTTGGACCACATTTCAGTCTAATTACGCCATCAAAACTTGTTTGAATATGCCCATTCAGAGGGCAGGAATGGCAGGGCACCAGCAGTAAACAGCCAAGTGCTTGTGCATTACTTCAATAATTTCCTTTTCTCAGGTTTCTAGATCCAGGAGGAGCTCTTTGCAGACCTTTTTCCTGGGGATCCCGCCACCAGTGGCACATTCTGGTACTCCATTTACCTGCGATGGGTTGAAGAGAACAAGACCTAAAGGCCAGACCCCCATCCCAGGTTAAATGCAGAAGTTGCTCTACAACAGTTGTCTTATGTAGGTGCAGCAAATTCCCCTTACAGGTGACTGTCAGGCTGCAAATAAGCATCCCAGACAGTTTAAAAGGCATTAGGAACATCCCTGCTCAGCATTCTGAACAGCCCTTCACAGTGAGGAGCTTCCAAATCCACACGGAATTGCTTTCTTCTCAGCTTTGCATGGATCAGCTCTAAGACTAACAGTGTGACAAATCTGTTAATGTTTCAACAGGCAGCTCTTAATTTTGTACGTACCCTTCAGTCATTTTCCATATGGAAATGGAAACCTTTTCTTCTCCACCAACGGTCTGTTAATATTTTCAATATAGGCATAAACAGATGGTTCAAAATGAAAAAGTTTCGAATGGGGGCATTCCGATTGTTCCAAAAATTAGAGTTCTTGAGCAGTACCTATGAGTATCATAAAAAACCCTTCTATCTACGCATAAATGGAATAGACAAGCTTACAGCAGAAGAGGTTCAGCAGCTTGCCCTGGATCACTCCAAGTTGGAACGTAACCTATGAATCCCAAGCTCCAAACCCAATCCGAAGGGGCTTTCTCGTAACTACTAGAGTATATTCAAATCTGCATTTGGTTCACGAGCTCCCAAGTCAACCCTACGCAAGCAGCAGCCTACGGCATAATTAGTCCCCCAAAGCAAACAGAACTTCAGCAGGGAAACAGGGCCAGGATCTTTTATTGTGTATAAATCAGATCTATAAATCAGGAGTGACCGAGCTGAGGTTACTGGTGTTGTTCTCCTTTGGAATGAATGGATCAGGATCCGGTCCACACATTTCTGAGAATCAACATTTGTAACTGTATCAATAGCCTGGAATGTCTCCTAATTGGCACCAAATGTGAAACAGCTCATTACCTGGGCAAGGCAAAGAGAGGGAGAGAGACGTCAGGAGCTGAATCTAAAGTACAAGTAGAAACATAAAGAACAAACAAGTTCCACACACAGATAAGAACTGAGGTGCAACAAGTATTAAATAATAGCTATAAAATCTTACGCATGTACATGAATTACTATATTATTTCTTCCAAAGTGATGCTCATAGTAAAGGTGTGTGATGTTTTCCTCTCTCTCCCTGATGTAAAAATGACTCCTAAAATTAGTATGTAGCAGGATTTGTGTTGTGTAAATATCTTGCAAATCTGTAGTAGTGTATACTGGTGACACTGAGATTTACGTGTGTGTAGAATCTTTTGAACCTACTTGGCTGCAAATGGCTTAGAAACCAGCTGCGGAAATACTGTGTAACTCACCCACCCAGGTGTACACTTCGGGGCTGACGTCCCTTTTGTTACCTAATGAAAGATAAAGGTTGGGATCTGTAGAGGAACTTGAGGAGGAACATGCTGAAATCGCACTGTCAGGCATTCCGGTTGCTTGTTAATCTTCAGAAAGAAAGTGCTGGAGGATCCTGATGTTTATTCAAGCAAACAAACTTAATAAATCCTGTTAAAGTGTTACTAAGAGTTTTCCTGCTCTACTTGAGATTTGTACCCTCAAGTCTGAACGCTGACTGAGGAAAGGAAGTGCTATTAACTAATGCAGAAAATAAATCCTGCTTTGCTCGCCACCAATGTGACTTCTTGACATTCCCGACAACAAGAAACCGTAAGTTTGAATGATGCCATAACAACGAGGCCAGCACAGAGATGGGCACTTTCTACTGGCAGAGCGCTCTGGATCAGGCTCATTATTAAAAGCAGTAATTAAATGCTAGTAACAACCTGCCTATATCTTCCTTTGTGAATTAACTTAGTCCCCAGAGACATTTTGAAAAGCGCATCCTGAGATTAATGACACATGTCCAATAACTGGTCTTTGCTCGATGATCAAATCATGGCACATCTTCCAGTGGATGTCCTGCATTCCACCTTTTTCTTCAAGAGAACTCCTTTCCTCACTCCTGCCTTTTTCTAAACAGAAGAATGGAAGCTGACACCCTTTCTGGAGAGCCAAGGCACCCTCGGCTCAGAAATCGATCACAGGGAGGCAGCAAGAACAGCCTCCCCCCGACCCCAACCTTTAATTCCTTGGGATGGGGCCAGGGGTGCTGCTGGTCACAGGCACAGCAAAGAAAGATATGATTTGGGTTTTTGTTTGCTGGGAGCAGGTAACCCCAGCCAGCATGCAATACAACAAGATCTACTTAAAACACAGGCAAGGTCAAAAGCCGACCTTTCCAAACCGGCCAGCCACGTTGCCTCGCAATGAGCATTAGTACCACATCATTATGTTCTGATAAAACTCAGTTACTCTTCAGCAAAAACCCATAAATCACAAGGCTTCACCCAATCAGGGTTCTGTCACTGTAACTAAACAGTGACTCGGAAAACACTATATTTCTATTGGCTGTGACAGGGGGATATAAATCTGCCCCTGGCCAATCCACGGCAGGCAACGGGGCATGTCAGGAAGGGTGACGGCCAATCAAGGATTCAGCACAGGAGAGATCAGCGTCTCCCCTTCTCTTTGATAAGGGGGAAACTCACAACACTTGTAGTAGTTGCTGAAGTGTCTCTAATTTTACAATATGGTGAAATGTTATTTCAGTTATCACTACTGAGAAAGGTCAATTTGTGCTTTGAAAGGTTGTGTGTCACAGCGAGCACACGCTGGGAAACAGATTTCCTCCTTGCCAGCCTCGCAGGTACTCAAATCCCGGGGATTTAGTGGGTATTTTGTTGGGAAGTCTTCAAATGGGCATCACTGTGCATCATCCTCTGCATGTGGTCCCACTGGATGGTTTCAGGAGCTGCTGTGCACAGGACCCCCCCCTCACCCCCCTCCACGCTTTGTGTGGCACCAGGATCACAGGGAGAGACTGGGGTGAGCAAGCTGGCAGTGTCCTGAGCCTGGCTGCAGTAGAGACCATCAACTTCTCCTCATGGGGCACCTCTGGACCCTGCCCTGGGGTGGACACAGGTGAGCTGTGCCATGAGGCTGGCTGTAAGGTCATCCAAGGTCATCTTCCCACAAAGGAACAAGGCACTAAGGACTGGATAAAGCTTTACAAGCATAAAGGTGTCACGTGGATTATATTTTCCCCCAGTTCCAACAGCGGGTGAGAAATTAATTTCTTGAGATGATTCCTAGTCCGCTGTCAAAATCACAACACAACCTGAGCTTGGAAATCTCCTCTGCTGAAGACAACGGCTTCGCCACGTGCTCCCCAGAGCAGCCCTTCATAACGCTCAAACACGGGCTCTTACTCTTGTCTTACACCTTTGCAATTGCCTCAGATTTATACCACGCCGGTGACTTGCTGCGCACAGAGAATCACCGCTGTGCCTCAAAGGGTCACGCTCTTGTTTGCTGGCCCATCAGTCAGATTTGAACCTGCCAGAACATCAGCTCTTCTCAGCACAGTGGTTCTCACACCCCCTGCAGCGAGCTCTCCCCAGACAGAAGGGCATTGCCTGGCCCCAGCTGTCCCCCAGCCTCCCCCATTCCCCGTGCCCTTTAAGGAATTTGAGCTGCCACACGAAATCATGGGCTTTTTCTTCCCCTTTCATGCCTTTTTGAGCCCCTGTTTCCACGTCAGTGCCCTTCCCTCCCCGTGCATGGCAGCAGCTATCTGCAGCTCCCACCTGAACCATTTCATCAGGTTGTCTCCCCTTCTTCTCCAGAAGAGAACTGCTGGAATGCCTGCTTACTTAGCTTCTCCCACCTCCTCTCCAGCTTGTCACCCATAACCCAGTGTTGTGACTTCATCACATCTTATAGGAATTAGTTCTGAAAGCTAAACTCCACATTGCTAAGACAGCACTTGATCTCCTGAGCTTTTGTAGACAGGCGAACTGAGACAAAGAGAGGACAACAATCCTTTTCCCTAAGATAATTCAAGAAGAGAGAGCAGGGAATGGGCTCCTGAGATCTCAATTCACAATACCCAGGTTGTTTCTCTCAGGCAAATGGTTGTCTTGGGGTTTCTCTCCCGAAAACCAATGCCTGAGAGGGAGTCTCCAAGATGAATACGCTGCGCCTGTTGCGAACCGCTACTTACAAAGGGAGGGAAATGCTCTAGCCAGGCATTTTGCCTTTGGAGATGGGCACTCTGCTTCGAGGGGAAAACTACTGTGTGAATTGGCCCTACAATTTAATTTGCTCTTTTAAAAAAAAAAAAAAAATCCCTGTGTTGGCATTTTAAGCGGGACCTTGGTGATTTACAACACGGAGTGACATTTCAAAAAAGATAATGTGGGTAATGAATTATTTGCTGATCCAAACGAACAATTGGACATACCTACTTTTCGTGGATTTAATCTTTGCCGAGGCGTTAGCTAGCAAGCATGAAATATGACTTTTCGGAGGCATTCTGTTGCATTTATGCAGTGTACAATTACATTAGGCAGCTTTATGACACATTGACTCGGTCGAGTGTGATGCAATGTAATACAACCAAAGTAATACGAGCTTTTAAATGCAACATGATGGCAAAAATCCATCTCAGATCTGATCTTTGTTTCACTGCAGATGCCAACTGTCATCATCCACAAAGAGTCAAATCCTTCTGGTTCTGCTCACGTGAGCAGCTCTATCAAAGCCAGGGGGATGTACCCGTATCAGCGAGGAAGCAGCATCCGATCAAACACGGGTGAAAGCGTGGGGATGAATTAGTTGCAGCGGCCAGCACGCACCCTTTAAACTGGAACCCCAAGAGCTACAGATCAGCCGCAATTCACACAGGGTTAAAAACAGGCACATCCAAAGCCAGCACAAAGGGTACAGCGATGCTGAATTCCATTTTGCTCACCAGGAGCTTGCTCCTCTCGCTATCTTGTGCCTGCACAGAGGAGGCAGCTGCGAACACAACGGCTTCTGCAAGGAGCCCAGTTGGCATTCCCTGATCTATTGCTGCTCTAGAAGCCCATAAGACAAGATTTTATCCGAATCTTGATAACAAGCAACACATGATAACGTATCTCAGTGGTTTCCTTTAAGCAATGCCCTGTCCTTGAATGGAAATGGTCAAAGCAAACACAGATACAGGGACAGGATCTGAGCTTGTCTTTTTATCCCCTTTCTCTGCATTTGTTTTCCCTCTTGTGAGGTATTTTGGCTCTGCACGACCAGACCACGCTATCGGACAGTAGACAGAAATGTGTCCATTTCAATTTTGATTCTGATCCTGGGATATTTCTAACTCTCTCCATATCCTTGATAGATAATGGTTTAATAAGCGATCTGTTTTTTATTTAAAGGGTCGGTAGTAAAACCCAGATCACATTTCTCACTTGGTGGGTTAAAAAACCGCTTACGCTCATTTCTGCAATGTAAAATGACACTATATCAAATCAAACATTTCCAGATGTGGCCAGCTTGTGTATGTAAGTGCAAGAGGAGCGAGCATTTATAGACAAGGTTTCCCAGGTTTTTTTAACAGGATTGGAACCCCACCTACTGGCAAAGATGGTTATAGGACTGTCAAGACAAGAACCCATAGCGGGTTCACTCCTTGACTAGAAACTACATGCCTGCAGTGAGGTTCCTAGACATGCAGCCTGATTTCCATAAAGGCTGAGGATCACTGAAGTCATTATGGGCACCTCAGTACTTGGCACTTATAAAAATCACATACTTAAGAGTGTCCTAAACGTCCAATGCACCAACAGACACAAGGAAGAATAGAAACACCACTGAAGAGTTGACTCGAGCTTCCATCATATATGGTACTTAAGAAAATTTCAGCTTTAGTAAAGTAATCTTGGTCTTAATTTTGAGAATCTAGGTCAAATCAGCCTTACATAGTTAGTTAATGATCCCAAAAGTCTGAACCACCATATTCTAGTAAGGCACAAGGATGAAATAAGGTATATCCCTCTATGATACACCACTTATGGCAGATGGAAAATTAAGACAGTTAGAAATTAGACAGGATGGAAAAGCATCATTCCAAACACCCATTCTAAACCTGAAATAGACAACTTTGAAAGGAAGAGTTCTTGCATTTCACTTAGAATTCACTAAAAAACACCCCATCACTTCCTGAGTTACAGCTTTCACATAAAAACAAAACCGAAGAAACCCATCTTAGAGACCATTTATGCAATCTTGGGTCTTGTAAAAATAGTTCAGTTAGTAACATAAAAATCTGCATCTTAACATGTTTCAAAGCCAGGTATGTTTAAAAAGAAGAAGAAATTCACAGAAAGCATTTAATCTAGCACTGGAAGTTGGTATTTTAACCTTCTCAAATGAGATACTCTCCACTTGCAGCCAGAACAACAGGGACCATCCCAAAGACAGCCTACACCTCGCACTGCTCCGTCGCTGCCATTTTATTAGCACCAGCCCAGAAGGCCCCAGGTTTGATCTCACTGCAGAACAAAGAGTTGCAACATGTTCTCTCAGGGAACCACAAGCAAAGACTGAGGAGAGAGCAAGAAGATGGTGCCACAGCAAAACTTTCAGCCCATTTCTGAAGGGACTTACAGCTTCAGGAAAGCCACACTGATTCTCTAGCAGCTGCTGTGTATAATCAGACTATTCCACGTTTCTGGAGTGCAGCACAGTAGAAAGCTTTTAAGAGCTACAGGCATCCTTGGAGATGTGCACAGACCTGCACGGAGACCAAAATAATTTTACAACGGAGGGACAATCCCCTGAAGAAAGGTCCTGGGGACAGAAGTAACTGGAGGTGGGGGCATGCCTGATGGGAATCTAGAAATGTAAGCTCCTGGGGAAGAACTGTGCTGGTTCAATATGGGAGTCTGTGGTTAGGGGGAAAACTCCCCTCTGCTTCTGAAAAATACCCCCTCCTCTACCACTCACATCCTCGGTATGGGCTTAACTCCTGAAAGAAAGTTCCTGTAATGTTTGTCCTTAAATCCCCATTGAAAAACACAAGAAGGTATCTGGTCCTGAAACAAGCTATGAAGTGGAACCAGCTCCCTGACAGTTTATTCTTTCACCCCTTTTGTAGCAGAGGATCCAGGTCAAAGTGTACCACTGGAATGGCACAGAAGGAAAAAGTTCAGATGCTGCCTAAGGAAGAAGAGAGATTGGGCTCTTTGCGGTATCTGGCATACGCAGCAGGCATGTTCAAATATGAAGGAAAAAAGTCTCTATATTGGGCCAGAGTACTAAGAATAATAAGAGGTTTCCAGGATACGAGTCGGAAAGCCCTGGAAGGATTTTCCTGATGAACTAATGATAACAGAAGGATAAGTTAAGGTGGCAAGCCAGCTGTTTAGATAAGGCTGGGGTAGACACATACAATTCCTGTCTATGAGAAAGGAAAGAAGACATGCAAACTAGGAGTGAAGCGTGCTGGCTTCCGAGAGTTTCTTCTGCATACGGAGAAAATAACTTTTTTTAAAGTTGTATTTGTAGCACGCTTGGGCAGTGGCATGAAATGGCATCCAGAAGATTGTGCGTGGCCAGCAAGAAGACTCAGCAGGTACCATCTGCCACAGGGACACTGTATGTATGGATTGCCAGCCCTCCTCTGACCCCTGCACCCCATCTCTGCCACCTTCTGGGAGTCCAAGCAGCTGGACTGAGCTTATACAGAGGGGGTTTTGAATAAAAAAAGTTTGCATCAGCATTGGGTTTGCTTGTTCTGCTATCTTCTGTGATCAAAGAATTGAAACAGCTGCGTGTCTCAGCTCACTGGCAATAAAACCTGCAGTTGATGGGCTTTGTCCTAACCCCACAGCTACAGGAAAAGTGCAACCACAGATTTAAAGAGGAAAAAAAAAAGAGCGAACACCCAAGCTGTGTTTAGCCCCACTCTGCATCCTCCTAACCTGCAGTCTCTTAAGTGCCACTTACTCAATTAATCCAAGCTCTTCTACTTTAAAAGCAAAGCTGTAACATATTTAGGCAGCTTAGAAACTCTAACCAACAAGCCATGCTCCCTATCTTATGCATCAGCTGCAGGAGTGACCGTGCATTAACTAAGAGAGCACACGATTCCATTAACACTTCCACTGCCACTTCGCTGCTGCTGTTCACTTCTGCTGAAATTCTGCTAAGGCTGAAATTTCTCAGCTTATTTTAGTAGGGTGGATCTCATCTCAGGAGGGACTGTCTTTTGGACCAGCTCCTAGAACATCCTTGCAGCAGCTATAGTAACTATTTTTATAGGCAAGTTTTATTAGGAAAGTATTTTAAATGGCCTTTGAATACAATTTAGCAGCTGGAAACAAGGCAGTGTGCCAGCATCATGTGAGCAGACAATCTGTGGAGCACCAACAAGTGCTACCAGAGATCATCAGTGCTCTGTAGACTACGCATGAAAACCCATGAGAGAATACACCAGGAACACTCAACAAGCCAGAAGGTGCCCTTAAACTGCAAATGTAACTGCAGATGCCTAAAAGGCTGAGCTATGCTATTCCTGGACCCCTTACTAGAAAAGGCCCTGCTTTCAGGGACCTAAAGGACATGTTTAGAACTAAAATAGGTGTGGAAATGGTGGTTTTTATTACACAGTGGATGTCAGCTTATCACAAATATGTGTAAGTAGTACAACTTGCATTTCTGTGGTGACAAGCGAGTGTGTCAAAGGAGTGTGAGTTAGATGATTAAGGGTCTGGTCCTGAACAAATGATCTAGGATATAAAATTAAGTAGCCCAAACACTCGGGGCCCAACACACTCATCTTCTGCCACATATTCAGATGAAGCAGGAAAAGATCTGCTTGCTTCTCCATGGGGGTCAGTGAGATGTTGGGATGAAGGTTGGACTTGATGATCCTAGAGGTCTTTTCCAACCCAAAAGACTCTATGATTCCATCTTGACCGGGGCTGAGTTTGGTTCTGGACAAAGGCCTTTTTCATCCATCACCCCCGCTCGAGTGTTCCTCTGAGCGTGCACAGGACTCTGTGTTATCAGACCTAATGAGACCTCTCTTTCCAAATGCTCCCCGTGCTTTCTGTACAGCAAACATCTCCTCCAAGAACTAACACAGCACTCTGCAGCAATGTTTAACGTGAGTCATGAAAGCCTGATGGACAGACTGAGAGCCTGGCCCAGGCAGGCAGAGGATGGGAGCTCAGAGAGGTCCCTCGTAGAGCAGGCAGGCTTCAGCCCTGCAACACAGAAGTGACTCTCAGTTGACTCGATATGGAAGATGGGCTCCATTATTGGAGGAGCTGAGGCAGCTGCCTCCACTAGATGGTTAGAAAACCCCAGAAAGATAAAGTTACCCACAGCAAAGAGTGGTCACAAGCTCCTCACACCACAGCGCTTACTGTTTTTTAAAGGATACATACATCTCCTGTTCCTGCCAGAGCAGAACATGCAACATTTAGTAACACAGAACTGGATTTTGAAAAGTGCTGAGCACACACAAGGTCTTGTTGCTGCAGCCAGACTCTTCTGCATGGCTACAGCAAGTAACCAGACTGGCATCACTACGATCAATCAGATGATTAAGAGAGTAAAAACAAAACATAGCTGAAGACCCAATTCTCATCTCAAGCCATGCTGGCACAGTTGCATGTGGAGTTACCGTGGTTTAAACTCATGCAAATGAGAGTGGAAACTGGCCTCCAGTACAAGTGCATGCTGAGGGAAAAGACAGCTTTCCTTTTAGACACGACTCCAATCGTACAGTCTGAGATTCAATTAAGTTTTGCTTTCCTGACATCTCCTTCCACATAAAGGCCCAGTCTTTGTGCTAGGCATTTTTAAAAATAAAATAAAACAAAATCATACGTTTGGCAGGAGCTGGACATTCCTGCTACTAAATTGTTCTGTACTTTATGCAAAATTTCAATATATTGAAGAGAAGGGGAGTAGCCTTTGACCAGTGTCCAACTGTTTAGAACTGTTAAATGTGAGTTTTTGCCTGTATTTACATGTGGAATGGAACACAGCCATCCAACCACAAAATGTTCCCAAAGCAAACATCCAAAACCTGGTTGCTGGCAAGGAACGTTGACAGAATCGCCTGAAACCAGTCATTCACAGAATGCCAAAACAACAGATTATCGTTGGTAAAAAGTACGCAAGGTGATTTTCTTACCTCCTGGGAAGAGGCCATTGCAAGTGACAGGAAACAGCGACTGGCAACGCAGAATGTAGGCTCGGGGTGTTTCATCTGGAGGGAGAAAGAAGCTTGGTGTTATTTCAGATGTGCAGAAAAGCGTGCCATTAACACAAAGCCAGCACATGTTGCCAACAGCAAGTATGAACCACCTGAATCAGAGTACACGTATTCGGCTAAGTCAAGACTTACCCAGCAGTACAGAAATAAAGCAACAGAGGCAACGGCAAACAGAGAGAAAGGAGCTCAAGTAGGACACAGCAGTTCCAGACATTTGTCAGAGGGGATGGTGAGACCAGGAGGTGACCTGTCTTCATTCAAACAGAGGACTACATTTAAGGGCTTGGTTCCAAACACATGATCTAGGGTATAAAATTAGTAGCCCGAACACACTCATCTTCTGCCACATATCCAAATGAAGCAGGGAAAGATCTGCTTTCTTCTCCATTTTGCCTGAGGCTGAGTCTGTATTTTCCTAATCCTGGATCATGTCACTGTAGCTCTTCTGCTTATTCAGAAAAATGAAAATATATACTTGAAGCTGGCACACAACAGAAAGAACATAACAACATATTGATATCACCCCTTGGGATGCTGAGAGAAGGGAGAAATCTATGAGACAGAACAAAATCCACGAAATAGGACAAAAAATTACAGCCCTGCAAAACCTGTAAGTAATCAGGACACAGCTGGGAAGGATCCTTCCTAAGGAGCAGAAGTTTTAGAGGGGCTTCTAGAGAGTCCAGTCCATCTTGCACAGTGCTAAGAGACCTACCCTTCCTGCACTTTCAGAACTTTCTCCAGAGGTGACCATTCCCTGTCCTGTTCTTTGGCAAACAGCCACAGTCCTTCCCATCTCCTCCTCTCCCATGTCCTGTGAAAGCCCAGCCAGCGTCCATAGACTGGATCTGTTTTCCAGCATTTGCCTGCGATGTTATTTGTACTTGTCAGACATCGTGTCCCAGAGGAGCCCGGTTCCCTGGTACGCTGCCCAGCAGCTGCCATGTGTGGGCTCTGGCAGGAGAACCAGGGCGCAGGGGTGAAAAGCTGGGCATTAGGCATTGCCCACCCTCAGCCCACGTGGGAAAGGCAGGCTTAGTTCCCAGGGACAGCCTCAGCGAGGGGACCCACCTGGAGGGAATGCTGAATCTGGGCTTCTTCTCAGCTCTACTCTACGACAGCAGAGCATGCTCATGTTCAAAGCAGAGCCCCTGCAAAACAGGGACCTGTATTAGCCAAGCACTGGATGCTTCTGAAGGCTGGGCAGCAGTCCACCTGAGCTTCCCAACGACAATGAGCCTGGGACTCAGGTTCTCTCACCAATCCTTGGACCGGGTCTCACAACTGAGTGCCCTTGTAAAGAGTGCTTGCATTTAGCCCCGCACAACCTACGGGCGACAGCAGCTCTCTCCTCTTTCACAAAAGCAGGTCATGACCACCTTCTGTCGCCGCCAGCTTTACATCCTACTCACGCTACGCACCTCTCAGCCTTCCAGCCAGCAGAAGCCATCAGTCCACCAGACCCTACACACCTTGGCACATTTCATCTCTTGCCCTGCTTCTTTCACATCACTGAGACTTATGCGCTTGCTAAGTAACCAACAAATAATAATGTTTCACCATAATATTTTCTTTTCTCCCACATGTTAACACCTCCCCACCAGCTGAGTGATCCCTGTATGCACCAAATTCTTGTTATTATTCGGCCTGTGCATTGACACCTTGTTGTATGAGCCGTGTTGATCGATTGCAGGTGCCCCTCACTATGAAACTGGCCAACAACCCACTCACAAATTTACTCCACTTGTTGATATTAAAATCATATGGCCAATGCCTTCCTAAATTGGTTCAGGCTTGAGGTACTGCTGCTTCACAGTAGGAAGAGTGTTGCGACAGGCTTTCTGCAGGCCCTCCTATTTATGGTAAACATTCCACTTTGTTGAAATAACATAAAATTTTGAGATAAGCCTATCTGAGCAAAGGAAACGTTAAAGTGCCACTGCCCCTGCTTCCCAGCATTAAAATAAGTTGCATTGCAGATGCCTCGCATGGTACGTGGTTAAACGCAAAGGGCTGTTGAAGAGCAGAGGGCCACGTGTTCTCTGCTTTGATGAAAATGGTAAGGAAAAGATTTGAAGTGCTCCTACTGGTCTGATCGCCTTTGCTTTGTGAGTACACAGTCGGGTTAGAATACAAGGAAATGTCTTTTTTTTGTAACTTTATCTGGTTGCAAATTTGTCTAGGCAGTTGCAGGCAGGGCTCTGCCTCTGACGTTTGTGGCAGTGAGAACTTTGCCAATCTGAGACTGCAAAGAGCAGTAGAAACTTTGCAAGGTAAAGACCAGCTTATGTTCTCAAGATTTACTGCTTTACGGACCTGGAAGGCTGCATGAGAATATTTGCTGGTGCTCCGTCATATATCAAGCAGAAGATAAAGGGAAACTCTCTTTAAACTCTCCATCACAAAGCTTTGGGCTGACTTTGTTATATATGGACTGGCTAAAGAGAGAGCGAAGGTGGTTTTCACCTTCCTGCACAATTCATTTCACTCTGCGGCATTTGTTCGCAGGTCATATTAATGATCTCTTAGGAGTTCAGCCACCTTCAAAACAAAATCACAGCACCTCAAAAGCCTTCAAACATAACACATTATCCCAAATATTTATGATGTGCATGTACTCCTTTCATACTTTGTTGCCTGGAAAATATTTTAACAGGTGGATTGGCGATGATGACTAACAGCAATTTGAACCCACGACTTTATCGGTAGATAAGCGCCAAGCTGTGTTTCATTTGCCTGCAGCGACACAGAGCACTGGAGTTGTTATAGAAACTAACAGGCTTGCCAGAGACCCAGGCAGGAAACATGGTTAGCGTGTGGTGCCAGAGCACCCAGCCAGACCGGAGGAATTTGCCTGCTTTCTGCCAGCTCCTCTCATGGAATAGAAAAACAAAGAAGCATGAAACATGTCGCTCGGTGTTGGCACAGGTCTCGCAAGCATCCCTTGCCAGCCAAGGCGGTTTCCTTCCTTTAAAAAAGTGACCACCCTATTTTGTATCATTAGAGCACACAGCTTCGTTACCTAGACTGATTAGCATTCTTAACTGTTCCACTTGTGCTCAGATGATGCAGTGACAAAGGCATTAAAGAGGCCCATACAGCACGAGAGCATTCTCTTCTGACATTTGTAATGCATTGCCAAGCAAAGCAGCGCGACTATCATAACTGATCCCACCTTGCTCTGACGTGAAGCATTTGAGTGAAACCGCTTAGCATGAGAAAGTTTGAGGTGGGCTTGCAAATAGAAGGTGGAGATATTACTATTGTAAGACACTAGCAAATTAAAGGAGCAAAAGTCTAAGCAGAGAGGCTACGGAATAGTGTCCAGCTGACCAGAGAACACCATTTATGATCTGCCATCTGCCATGGCTACTGTAAATCCACCTGGAGTAACCCTATGGTTCTGAATGTCCATGAAACACATCAGAAATCCGTGAGATTTTGCTGGAAATCCTACTTACATGTAAAAAAAAAAAGTAAGAAGAGCATGTGATTCTGCAACTAACAATTACTTTAAAAAGAAGTTTACATGCCACCATTATATTTTATTAAAAACATTCCAAGGAACGTGTTTCAAAGAATGAGTGATATTGCACACTCCAAGACAGCCTGTTAATCCTTCACAGAAAAAACTGTGGCTTCCTCCACAGATACATACTTCAAAGCTTTGACTGAGATTCCTTCCATCTACGTTTAAGATATTCAAGTTACAGGCATATACATGTAAGCGTTCCGAATTTACTCTCTGCAGGAGCCAGAGTTAGGTATTGCGTGCAGGACCAATTCAGACCTGGATGCAGATAGTTATTTGAGGTCTAGGTGCCAGACAAAAGCAAAGGGAGCATCTGAGGAGGCATGCAGACACAGAATCGTTATCAGAACAAATCAGTTGAACGCTGAGAGCGGCTAACAACGTCATAAAACAAACGTATGCATCTTCCAGGAGGATTTTCCCAGCATAATTGCATGCTCTTGCCTAGTATTGCTCGGGAAGGCCACCCCAGAAGTTAATGGTTTACGGTAGTTGAAGTGGGATTAGCCTTCATGAAAGACTCAGGAATACTTTTTCTCAGTGAAAGTTTACAATAATATTTTAAAGACTCTCAACCAACACCCATACTTAAGCTTTGAAAACAGATAATGCATTTTTAATGGGATTGCACATCTGACAAGGAATTTGACTAATTCCTCTGATAGCAGACAGCTTCCTCCCCATAATTCATCTCAAAAGGATCAAAAATCAAAACACTCCCTACCATCTTTGGAATGGCCCCCTCCGCCCCGAGCCGCCTGGGAAGGATCAGATCAATTCCGGCCATTCAATGGCAAGAGAATAGGGCGACAGATACCTGACCTCCCCACAGCCTGCTCTACCAAAATAAGGGCTGGAGTCAAGGAGGGAAACAGGCAAAAGCCTCCAGGATAGGACCCACTGGGCTGCTGCCACTGAGGCCATCGTTTCACAGATACATTTGGCAACCAGTGTTTTAGCCGTCCAAGTGTCAAGCGCAGCTACCAAAACCTTCAACGTTGATTGGGTCAGACAATGGCTTTGCTCTGGTGAACATTGGGAAGCATTGGGAGGTGTCTGAATTCAAGGTGCTATAAAAGGGAAAGCGTGAGATTTTTGCATTAGCTTTTTTATTATTCACCCTAATGAGGATTTCCTACTCATAACTGTGTGTCCCACCATACACCAAAGCCCTTCTCCAAGGGAGGAGACAAGGGAGCACTCTCCATAATCACATGGCTGTGCCTTTAACGCCACTCAGCATAATCTTTTGTAGATGATCCACAGCACAAAACCTAGCAAGGTTTGTCAAGGCATTTTTAGCATTTGTTCTGTTAAAAAACAAGAAAAAAACCCTGAGGTATTAGGGTGCACTAATCTTTAGAAAGGTTAATTTATTCATAGAGATTTTGACAGAGATGTATGGCTAGGCTAGAGTCCCAGGCACTTCTTCCCAAGGGGAACCGCTACTGCAGAGACGGCTTTCCTGACGTGAGAAGAGAGAGGCTTCAGAAACAGACCCAAACTGCATTAACTTGGGGGCTCCCATGCATTTAGAGCACTTCTACTCTGTGAAAAGCAACTGAAGCTTCCCGTGCTCCAACCAAACTTGAGCTGCCTGTTGACAGAGCAGGGAGGAGGCCCGTCATCCTAGAGCCCACGGTCCCATATGAACTGCAGACACCGAAAGCATTGCTATCTCCTACAAAAAAAAAAAACCAAAACGATGAATCTCTCTCCTCTTTCACAGCAGACACCTCCCCTTGAAGCAAATCAAGAGCATGCTGCAAAACCATTTCTGAGTGGTGTACGCTGGTGTTAGCTGGGTTGGACAGCACGTGATGCTGCCTTGATGAAAGAGAGATCTGTTCCTTCAGGTAAGCCTATTCCAGCAGACCATGCTTCTGTTTGATTCCTCAGAATAATGCTTTGGATTTCTAGACAACATCTTGGATACTTGTTCTCAGACCAAGGTTTAGTGACACTAAATGAAATTTATTTGTCTGGATATTTTGGAACCTCTTTTTCAAAACGCTCCAACAGGAGACATCATGCCAAAATAAAATGTATCCTTGAAATAAAGTACATTAGAAAGGAAGGGGAGCATAATCTTATGATACCTGCTCATGGCCTATTTTTTCCACCAGAAGAAAGAGTCTGCTCCATAACTGCACAAAGATCACTTACAGATTAGAATATTTTTACCTTTTTAAACTTAGGAAGCAAGGATGCAGCAGAAACCAGCTGAATCTTGTCTCTGCAGAGGCCTCTGGGACCTGTCAGGACACTGCAGGAAGCCAGCCTGAAAACTGATTTGGTTACTTCTTTTTAATCTGCTTGGGGTCTGTGCAATTAAAACTAAAGTTTCTACCGGCTGTAGAAGGATAGAGCTAATTTGTGACTGCCCTCCAATTTCTGCAGCAATTCTTCAATGTCAGGAATACCTGTGCTGTTTCTTTCAAGCTCCTGACCCACAAAGCAACTTAATCCCGCTGCTAGTTAGGTGAACCACATCCCAGGCTGTACCACTAAGAACACAGCCAGCAGGTCCACGAGAATGATCCATTCTCTTTATTCCTATTGTGTCTGGAGCGCTGTGTCCAGTTTGGGGCTCCCCAGTTTAGGAAACATATTGACAGGCTGGAGCAAGGCCAGCCACAAGCCACCACAATGACAGAAGCTGGAGCACACGATTTACAGGGAGAGCCTGAGAGAGGCGAGTCCACTTAGCACTGAGAGAAAGCAAAGGGGACACCTCACTGCTGGTTACATTACAACTACCTGATCAGAGGATACAGACAAGATGGGACCAGGCTCTTCTTGGAGGCACATGGCAAGAGGATGGGGGCAACAGACACGAGCTGGAAGTTGGAAAATTCCAAATATGTATAAGGAAACTTTCTTTACCATGAGGATAGTCAAATACTAGAATACATTGCCCAGAGAGGTTCTGGAGTCTCTGTCCTTAGACATGTTCAAGGCTCATCTCAATATGGCCCTGAGCAACCTGATCTAACTAGACCAGCTGTGAACAGCAGGTTGGAATAGATGACCTCCAGAGATCCCTTCCAACCAGTGTTCTGTAATGCTATGATTTCTTTTCACGGATGTTAAGAGCATCTCTGACATGCTGGACACACGCTACACGGAAAGACTCCCCACACGCTGTGAGTTGAGCACCGCCGGGAGTTCTGCATATTCTTCTTGCACTGCAGAGAAACATCCGTTTGTTGCCACACAGAGAGGCTTTTGCCAAGCTGTGGGCACACCGCACTTGGCTGGACAAGGATCTCGAACTACCAGAACATGGGCTCCACCTGAAGAGCTCATCTGCTTAGAGAATCCACCTCTCTCCTCTTACAGCCATGCACATGCAGAACAGTTTTCCCATCAGCATCTTATTTCCACCATAAACATTTCATAACATCTCCCATGGCTCATCTGCAGCCAGCCTTGTTTGGTCTCCGTGTTTTCACCCGCACCTCTAGCACTGCAGAGGACAAGGGACCAGCTTAGGTAGCGTGAGCCAAAAGCAATAAGGCTCTGCTGACCATAGCTAGTTAACTGCTAGTTTAGATTATTAACCTCTTGCACTTAATGAGAGTCCTGAGGCTGCTTAAGCCACAGGACTAAATTTCTCCTAACCACAAACATGGAATCCTCATTAATATGAATCTGAGACACTTTCCCAGGAAGAAATGATTTGTAGAATGTAGAATCCAGCAGCAAACGATGCTGGATTTAGAAGTATGTTTGAAACTTCTGCAGTTCGGTTTAATTTGTCCCCAAGGAAAGGGAAGAAGGTCTGGATCAAGAAATGGATTTTTATTTTTAATTGCCAGGTGTCACCAGACTTTAACAAGAAAATTTTCTGATGTTTTCCCCAACAACCTCAAATACTTGTAAGTATTTTCTGGGGAATTTTACTTGAAAAATGATCTATTTCTAACTGAAGCTAAGCCTGTGCTATGCAAACAGTAAACCAGCTTGTTTGAAAGCAATCTGTACCCAAGGGCTAGCAGAGGAATAAAAATAAATAAAGTATGAGAGGTTTTACAAAACCACAGACACCATCAGGTTTTCCAGGTCTGAAGGAAGAAAATCTCATTCTGCGGATTCCCTTTTATACTTTTGCAAAGTTAAATTGTTTAAGAGGGGTTACAATTGCTCTGCGGATCACGTTTCCCAACAATCAGCACCTGTTGCCCGTGCCGCGGAATGTGGCAGCGTCTCGCGGCAGAGAGCGAACTAGCCGAGGACAGGGAGCAAAATTTATTGCGTTAATTTGAAACTACAGAAGGTAAGGGTTTAGCAACCCAACACATGACTCCTCATTTTCAGCTCGGTTGCTGATCTTGCCACTACTCAGCGCAAAGCCAGCGTTCCAGGATTTCCTTAATGGCCACCAGTGATCCTGGCCCCTGTGTCCACACTGGATGCCCCAAAGGACCCAGCCTGTAGTGCAGCTCTGGGTGTGCTCTCACCTCGGGACCATCAACCCTGCTCACCTGGGACCTGGGCTTCAGCAGCGGGTCCCCACCAAACCCTGGCCCTTGTGAGGAGCCTGTGGGGCAGTGGAGGACCTGAGCAGGGCCTGGCAGGTGGCACATCTCCTGTCTGAGGAGCTTTAACCCAGCAGGTTCTTCTAATGTGCAATGGCTTTGAAGTAACCAGTGAGCCTTTCTCCAGGTGGGATTATGTTGTAACAGGAACAGGGGGTTTCTGTCCCAGTTGTTCTCTCCATTGTCTGAAACACAAATTCCCCGCCTAGAACCTCAAAGCGCAGCGGTGCTAGGTGAAACCTGAAGACCACAGGAAGGTGGAGGCTTTTCTCCACAGTAAGACGGGATCCTAACCTTGTACTGCAAGATAACACCCTGTGGAAAACTGGCTCAGAAACTCACATCCTCCGATACAAACAACCCGCCACAACTGCTTTAGAATCAACGTCCTGGAAAGCATCAGTGTGTAAAGCATTATCCCCTGGTGTCTGAGCTACTGTGCTGGCAAGAGCTTTTCATAATGACAATCACACACCACCCACCCCACCGCCCCCCCCCCACACTGGTTTGCATTACAGAAAACATGGTACAACAGAAAGCCAATTTCTCTGCGCTGCAATTGGGTTTGGACTGATTCCAAGCAGTCACTATCTAACAATCTCCTTCCAGGAGTTCCCACTCACTTCTCCTGTATCAATCTACTTTCATGTTGGTATCTTGTTTTAATCTTTTCTTTCACGTGGACGCGAGAGCAATACCGAGAGCAGATGTGGCTCATTTATGTGCACAGCGAGTCTCAGTCACAACACACTTCAAGAGCTTCCCCAGGTATGTTTGTTTGCCTTCTGTAATGTGTACACAGTGATTTCCATTAGATTTATTTCTGGCAAGTTTGGTTGAAATTCGAAAGATTAGTGGGGCGATTCTTCCTCTAATTTAACATCCTTTTTTTGCAGTTTTTGTAGCCGAGGGGTATTTGTCAGATACTCAACGTTCACATGAAAACGTATTTTTTCTGTAAGAAATAGCTTTTTGACCAAAATAGGTATTATAATTTTGATTTGCAAAAAAAGTTTTCATTATGGCGTGGCTTTTTGGAATTCCCCAAAATACAGGAACACAGAATTTCTGCCAGTTCTACCCAGAGGGTCTGTTCTCTCCTCAGGAACAGCAGAGATGGTCCTACCAGGTCAAACCTGAGCCAAGGAAGGCACAGAGGTACCATGTGCTGCTGCCACCCACGCAGTACAACCTGCTCCGTGCATATGCAGAGAAGGTTATTATGCAGCCTGTCGACAAGGAGCATTCCACCAGCATGAAGTTCACTTCAAACCACACATCGTGCAGCAGAGAGTCTGAACAAGAACCCACAAAACAACGGCAAGTAATAATGGACTATGCAGGTTTCATTCCTGACGGTCATCACTAGCTCAAGTGACAAATAAATTCCGCAGGCTCCCACCTCTTCCTGAAACACAAGAGCTCGCAGGGATCAGCAAGGATCAAGAGGAGCCATCAAGTATTGCCAAGGCATCTCAGCAATGGGAGCTGCTCAGCTTTCCTCCGCTTCCATGGACCACGAAGGACTGTCCCCCTTGCAGCCAGCTACCCCACTTAAGCTGATGTGTTTGCACATGTCCTGCTGCAATTGTTGTTTTAGCATAAGTTAACCTCTTAGAGTGGAACTACACCAGACTTTATCTCATTTATTGGATGGCAAAGGCTACTTTATATCATCATTTAAAATAAGTAGTTTTCATTAGCGAGGCGTAAAATCCCCTTTGTGCAGTTCTTAATCTGTGAGCAGCTTAATATGCAAAGAATCACAAGCACGGTGCAAACTCCTTTCTGACCATACAGGCATTAGAGGGCCCAAAGACCAATTTTTACAGCATTTTTCCTTCCCTTCAGCCTTCTTTCACTGATGTATCTGATCGGTTACATCAGGAACGCACTGTCTCCTATCGCCTCATAAACAATTCACTTTTACGAGCAAGAAACAACCATTTCTTGGTCGGATTTTTTCTATCTGTGCATAATATTGATTTGGAAGTTACCTGTTAAGGAGCTTCATTTTGTGTAGAAGACAGGTTGATGATATTTTTATAACTTTTGTAAACATACGTAAAACCTACACAGAAACATCAGAGCAAGAGAAAAGGAACAGCCTCCTGCAATATGCTTCACAATTTTACATCTCACCGTCAGCCTACCGCTTCCTGCCACAGATTACGGGCTACGAGCGACCACCGCCCACAGCATTTAACCAGTTCCACTGAACGTGCCATGGCCTGACTCCCAGGCTTTGACCCCACAGCTCTGATCCCTCCTTCTCACCTTATTTCTTCTCTGAACAGCATAGACCATGATGGTGGAAGCTCATTTTGATAACAATTCTGATACCTCTATGATTTTTGCTAGATTTTTGGGGGGTTTTTTTGACATTTTACACAGGACAGATGTTGTCACCACGGCTGCTCTTGTAAACAAGATATGGAGATGGTCTGGATTGGGTTACCTTGGTAAAATAGTTTAAAATAAATAAAAGGATGCTTGGTCTCTCTCGGATGAATTAGCTTGATTGGAACTGTCAGATTAAAAAAGGCCTAAATAAACAGAGCTGTGCATCTACCCTTAGTGGAGTTAAGGGCCCAGGGCAAGTAGTAAAGATACACAAAATGAAAGCCTGGGTGACAGAATTCATTCCCGTGCAGATACGGCTGATACGTACGTAAGCGTCTCCTAAGTCCCAGTCTAAAGCAGGTCTTGGATGTACAGAGACCACGGACTTGCTTCACAACACCCACTAAATGCTGTGCTGATCCTTTTTCCCTGCCAATAAGTTCATAGAAACATAAAAACATGAGTCAAGGACATCCAGAGATGAGAGAGATCATCACTGCTTCCGGTAATTTCAGAGTTCCTGGTAAGATGGGACATTGCCCCACACGCTGTGCTTTGGATTGGTTAATTTAGGTGCTTAAAAACCAAAGCTATCGCACTACTCGGCCTCCTTCCACAGGATTACCAATGTTCTAGCCTGCGTACAGTGGTTTTGCAGAGACTCTGCCTTCCTCTTCTGCGCCCTAACGAATTCTTCATGGGCTGCTCTGGACTGCTGAGCCATTTTTGATATCGTGTAGCAGACAAGTCCTGCCATGCAGGCGTATGAATGTCGGTGATGGATGGGTCGCCCTGGATAGAACCTTCTCACTATGTTGCATGGTCGTTTCAGGATGAAAGATAATCAAGTGTAGATGTTTAATTTCAACAGAGCATCATCCTCCAACCCCTCCTGGTACAGTCAAAGACTCAAATCAACTGTGGTGCAACAGCAAAACACTGATAATTAAAGACTCCGGCTCTTTACAGTAGTAGTAACTGTTTTGACATTTATCACCTTGAGCTGTTCAGAGCAAAATATTCAAAGTCTCATAAGGATTTTTTGTGGGGAAAAACTAAATCAGAATAGCTCATCTGTGCGTTGGTTGGTTTGTACGCAAATAAAGCGTAAAGAAAAGCATATTGTTTTGCCATGCTAAATATCATCTACAAATGGCATGGTCAAAAACATCGAGGAGGTTTAGATTTCAAGTTATTAGAAATTCCTGGATACTGTGACTCCCTCCCAGTTAACAGCTATGAATACAGCCCAGAAACAGAGGTACCTACACAAAGAATTTGGCCCACAGCAAACATATATTATTGTAAAGTTGTCTAGAAAAGAGATGCTGTTCAGAGCAGAAATTACCTTAAATGACTGTTGAGTTGACTGGGTTACAATATTTTAAGGATCATAAAAATAAATACGGTTGTCCAAACAGTGAGATGCAGTGTATTGCCAAGGAAAACAGGACCGCATGAAGGGGTGCTTACCCCGTGCAGCACCGGGCTGCCTGTAAACTACAAGAACCGGGATGAAGTGACTCTTTGTTCGGTCTGTGTGTTTAAAAATTGACGAGTGCTCCGTGGTATCAATCATGCCTGTCAGACAGCACAAGTGCAGATCTGTTACACTTAAAGGGTTGTCAAACGAGACATGATTTAATTTGTCATTTTTTTCTCTCTCTCTTCGTGCAGCGTGCACGTGCTCTTCATTACTCTTCATCATCAGGAAAATGAATACATTTTTTGTATAATTTTTTTTTTTTTCGCCGAGAGGGTGGAGGGATGGTTGTTTACCAATGACCCAGCACTTGTGAAGAGATCATAAGCAGCTGTTCCCTACATGCCCTCACGATCTGGGAATTTAGCTGAAGCTGTGGGAGGAGTGGGATAGGAGAAGGGGCTATTCGGTCCATTTTTTCAATAGACAAAGGCCTCAGTCCCACACAGCTCTGCAAAGAGTCTGCAGGAAAAGAGTCTTTGGAGCTTGTCCTGCTTTCTGTTTCTTCATTAAACTGTCCTCTCCAAAATTCCCTAAAAAATTTTAACATGGGATCTTCATGTTATGTATTTGGGAGCACAACTGTCAGGGAGTTTTGTCCACTTCAGGATTGCAAGATTAAATTAAATGAGCATGGTTTATTTTTTTCTTGGGAGAAGCTTTATCTATTGTCATAATTCAGATATTAAAAATAACCAGAACATTATGCAAAAATATTAACTCATTTGTTTCACAGTTCATGTGGGATTTTTTTTTCATTTAAGATAAAGAAAAGGTAAAAGAGAAAAAAACAATATAAGGAGAAAGATATTACAATAGGAGAAAGAATTATTACCCATTGATAACTATACTTTTCAAACTGGTGGGAAACCTGAAGCTACATCCCCAAAAGAGCTTTTAGATACCTGTGAGCGTAGTTACACTTTTTCCCTTCAAAAACAAGTCTGAACTAAGTAAAAAGTTCTTAACTCTGGGCGGAATTCCAAATACTCCTTGAACCAGGTAAATCCCTGCTGCTCTCAGTGGGACCTGATGTCCCAGAATTGCTCAAGGATGCCACAGTCTGGCCTAATACATGATAATATTTTCCACAGTATAAAGCTTTATTTTTTTCCAAAGTTGAGAAACTTCTAAAAAGCACTAAGCAGACCCAAGGCTGTGTAGCACTTGTCTCAAGGCACTTCAGAGAGATAGCTGTTGATAGATGAGAAAACTAGCCCATCTCTAGAAGAAGCGAATGTCACAGGTCACTTGTCCAAGCTGTAAAATGGACTAAAACTCTGGAACAACACTGCCAAACAGAGTAAATAAATCTGCTTCAAATGCGACTGGACCAGCCTGATCCTGGGTCATAAGCCATTGTCCAGGCTTGGAACTGCAGGAATTCAGGTGAGATCCAGCTGCATCTTTCAATTAACATTGTATTCATCACAAGAAGTTGGATAGGAACATATAAAAAATAGGTCTTTTTACTTTTAATGACACTTCTCTTTCTCTGCCATAAACAATCTGTCTGCCTTCTGCAAACACGTTTCTCATGCAGCCAGAACTAGGCCAGCTCAAAAGCAGATGTCATGAGAAACTCCTTCCAAACACAACAATGTCAGTCCTGTCTCACATGAGGGAGAGTCCAAACTGAAGTCTTACTTATTCTAGAATTTCCTATGGAAAGTTTTTACAGGTCCCCGGTGAAAGTGAGCTTGAAATAAGCACACTGCTAAACTGGTAAACCTCTGCCGCGTTCCATCATGGTACATCAGCAAGGTCATTTTCTGAAATGCTTCTAGACACACAAATGTAGCAATACAGCACTGGAAATTGTAAAATAGCAACTGCCAACCTACTTTACCCAGTGATCCTTATGTAGCCCTTGGGTCCACAAAGCAATAGATGCCACCCACAATTCAATTCAGGACCGGGTGGACAGAAATTACGTAGCAAGGAGCAGATTGAGTCATCTGAACTTTACAGAATGCCCACTTTGAGTATCTGGAAGTTTTAGTTCAGTGACCTCGAAGGATGTGAACAGGAGCGAGAGGTGAAGAGTTGCCTGACTGGACAGTAATGTTGCTTTTCTTTCTTTCATCCTGTCTCAGTTGAGGCACTGATCTTTTTCTGCCACGGCCCTATCACAATGCTGTCTCAGACGTTTTTTCTGGACTGTGTTTTAATATCAAAAAACATAACCAGGATGTGAGGTTATAGGATAATTGTACAACTAGGATAACTGTATCCCTCACTGTAAAGGAGCCTATACAATGGACATTAAGGCCATGCAAGTCAAATAATAGCAAACCCAAGTCTCTTCCTCTGCCACGAGCCACAGAGCAGCCCACAATGTCCAAGAACCAAGCGGTCCTTCTAAAGGACTAGCACTACAAGAGAGAGCAGAAAAACCCAAGTGCATTGCTAACATCCAGAAACCCTGCAAATAGCAGGGAATTCACGTGATGACTGTTACAAGTGACGTATCACCAGTCCACAGAGGAAGACAAAAACCAAACACACGGGCAAATCACTCAGCTGCAGTCTTACTTTTGGCCTGAGGACCCTCTCCAAGCATCCTATCTGCAGGAGACCAGATACACGGCTCCACTAACCGGCAACGCAATAGAGCATTTCAGAGCTGATACTCCTTGAGCGGCGGGGAACCCAAAGGGCAGCAGGCCTTAAGCACATGCTTGATGGTTTTCCTGAACCGAGTCCCAAATCCTGCTTTACCTATTCATGTGAATAGCCCTATTGAATTCAACCCGACTGCTTCTGGGAGCATGGACAGAAAACTTTGGCTCTACTGTGGTAAACTAAAACTTCAGGAACAGTCCGAGTATACCATAACAAAGACCCTGAAGCCAGCAAGCATCATGAAAGGAGCTTATTTCATTACTAAATCAATTTATAAGTATAAACATAGAGTTATCTGACTAAAATATGGATATTGCGTATTTGAAACACTGCACCTCAAACTTACTAAATGTCACCAATAGGCATCCCTTAAGGAAGCAGGCAGCATGCTGCCTTTGGATGCCCCAGCTATAAATCAAGAGATTTCCTGAAGTCTGCCTGGAATAGTGGAGAGTAGCCAAACTTACATGAAGTGCTATTTGTGTGCTATTAGTTGTGGGGTGGGAGAGGGAGGAGTGTGGGAAGGAAAAAGGGGAAGAAGGAAAACCACTTTCTTAATAGTTCCTACGATGTTTGGAAAACATTCATTCATAGCATCCATTTATCAGGCTTCCATGTAATAACTCCAGGCCAAAAAAAAAAAACCAACCAAAACAAACCAAAAAACTTGAAGGGAGGTAGGTGGGGAGAGGAAATCAGGGATACTAGGTTTTAACAGGGAAAAACTGGAATGCTGTCAATGTTTCCATTTAAAAGAAATATTGTAATTACAAAGTAATGTTTGTGTCTAGGTGCCATTCAGAGGTAGCAGATGATGTCAATTTGTTCTGCTCAGTGGTTTTATATCCGAACAATAGTCCAGTCTTAGAACTTTACAGATTTAACATTCAGTCAGCTGCCACCTCCCACACCCCAGAGGCATTCATCTTCACTAAAAAATGTCCATGGTGTCATCTGGATAGCTGGAAAAACCTGGCAGACATGAAGTCCCGTGGCAGGGCAAAGCACAGGACCCTGAGGGACACCTGCACGCCACCGCTGGAGCGTTCCAGGTCCTGTGCCAAGCAGCACCGCTCTAAAAGGGATGCCAAGACATGTTGATATGCCGTGGGTATTAAACAAGGGATATTCATGAAAGAAAACAGCCCCCGCTGCAAGCACAGTGTTCCGCACAGCTCCAGCTTTGTAGCTTGTTCTCACTAGTGACCACGACATCACACAGTCATCTGGTGGCCAGGCGAGATCCTACAGGGAAGTGTTTCCATTTTCTAACACGGAAAATTAAAAGGTACTAAGCAATTAGCCCCCAGTATCTAATTTCATCGTGAATTTGAAAAATGCAGCAGGAACCAAGAGACTGAAATGAAACAACGTGCGTACGTGAAGCCGAAGACAGAGGATGGTAGCAAGCCATTATTAGAGCGTTAGAGCTGTCACGAGTGACCTCCCCTGCTGAGTATTGATATTAGCTTAAATGCAAAAATTTTGCATCAGCTGTCATCTGCAAGAAAGGCAGATCTCAGTGCAGCCAGGGCACAAATTCTTTTCCTCATATTTTAGCAGCTCACATTCATGGTTGTCTTTTGATGTTTCTAGCTGAGAGAACATTTTCATAAAACAAAACAAAACAAAAAAATCTCTTTGGGAATCCCTGTTGGCGCGATGTTTTTGATTAGTGCTAATGTTTTTCTGGCCGGCTGTGAAAATGCATTTAACTATAATTGACTAGGCATTGTAATTCCAAAGCTTTATGAAACAAAAATCCACAGAGTGACAATCTGATACAGAAATCTGGTGAAAGATGATGTATCTTGCCCCTCAGAGACGAGTTTAATGGAATAAAAATATTGATCTAATATAGGAAGATTGGATATACATTTTCTTATAGCCTTCGGTATTATCAAGGGGGTAGGGGAGAAAATTCTTAACATGGAAACCTATTCATATTTGGAATAGTTTCCTCTTAAAGGAAATGGTGTAATCGTAATTTCAGTGCTCACTGCACCGAAAACCAGACAAAGCGTTGAAGACTGTACCGCAGAGAGGAACTCCGCACTGGCTGACGACACCAGCCCATCTTCCCCAGTTCTAATTTCTGTGATCCCATTATTTCCTTTTTCAGTGAAACTGGAAGGAGGGGAGAGAGAGGCAGGAGGAGAGAAGGAACAGAATTTCCTCACTCGGATCACAATTACACTGGTGCTGTATTCAGCCAGTCAGAGATGGACTAAAATACCATTTGCCATTTCCTGAAGGGCTCCTTTTTATGGTGGCCATAAGGAAACCATGTGTTTTCTCTACTCAACCTCAGGACTGGAAAGTGCAAGCCTGGTTGATTCTCATACTGTAAATTTCAGAGAGTGCTTTTAAGTAAGGTTCTAAATTGGATCTTCTTGTGGGAAAAAACAAATCTGTCAAGAGAACAGACTTTTTAATTTGTGAAACAAGGAGCTTGGCTGTACAGTAGTAACAATGACACCATCAATTTGGTTCTAATCGTTGATACTAAACTGAAAGGGGATCACAGAGACGGAACACGGCACTGACTGGATGGCACCCGGCGGCCGTCCGCTGCTCTCCCTTCCGCTTCATTTCAACCGAGCAAAAATTGTGGATAATTTCTCCCTCTTTAGGTTTTGAATGGGAAAGAAAGAAAAAAAAAACACCACCAAACAACTGAAAAAAAGAACAACCCAGAAGAACACTGCGGATAAAGAAAAAAAATTGCAGCATCGAATCAATTAATGCGAGTTCTTCCTAACTTCCATGCAAGCTTTGCCTTCAATTAGCATGATCTCACTGAACCCTCTTGTGTAGGCCTGGAGCAAAAGCAATGGAAACTTTCTCCCTTCTTGTTTTAATCTTTCACCAAGTCCTGACTTTCGCCTCCAGCCCGTCTAATTGAAACTAATCTTCGCGGGCGAGGCCTGTCTCTTTCCCTTAATCCCTCTCTAAGGAAGCTCACATGGTCCCAATTACAGCCACACCGGCCCCTTTTATTCCCCTCCTCGTCTCCTTCTGCCAGTTTCATTTTTTGAAAGTTTGCATTATTAACTCCATGCTTGCGAGTTCCTGTCTGTCACGGGGGCCTAGAGATGTTATCACTGGTTGCCGATGTATAAGGTTACCATGAAAGCATTTTATGGATTACATTTTGCAAAAAGGCGATAGAGGGCATGATAGCTAGCACAGTGGCGAGCTTTATAGGAGTTTATATCTGCAATAAATGAGAGGCCAAGGAAGTGTTTATCTTGGACTTAAGTGTATACCTGCTTAGTTATCTGGAGGCAGAGACAATAACAGCTAAGAAGGGATCGCTAACATTTACTAGAAGGGTTTCACAGAGATGCTTGTGAGATGGGCTGCTGCCCTGGGAGGAAAGCTGGCCGCAGAGACACAAGCGAGGAGCCCAGCTGAAGAATGTGTTTAACATTACAGAGTTAATGAGGTTATATGAAGGCAAAGATAGCACTCGCTGGTTCCCAAGCTGGCTCCTAATCCCGAGTCAAAGCCTAGCCCACTAATACTGAAGCTCAAACAATTTATTAAAAATAGACAATTTTCTTTCTCTTCCTCCTTTTTTTTCCTGTACTTCCTTCTCATAACTTGCCAAGTCCGAGGCAATAGCTTCTGTGTTCCTCCAGCACCATGATTTATTGCTTGCTTATACAGTTTCTGGTTCAAAGCTAGGTGCATAAATCAATCATGGTGGTTGCTCCCCTGAATACATTCATTTGAACTTCTCTGGTGTAGCCCTGAGAAAGGCTGCTCAGCATCACCACAGCGACCTCCCTCCTCTCCATCCCCAAAGTCCTCTCTGCATTTCTTTGAGTGCCAGCACACACATCCCAGAAGGACCCTCCCAAGCTCATTTTCCTTTCTAAGCAGGACAGCAGTCATACAAGTGAAAAAAGTCTTCCTCCGTTGCACTGAGAGCGCAGATGGCCTTAGTACTGAGCTAGCTGACCACAGGCAAATGAAGGGAAGACAGGTGTGGTCACCTTAAACAGCAGCTATGCTCTTAATAACCAACAGTGATTCCATGATTTAGGTTCAAGCAACCAAAACCACCAACTGCTGCCAGGAACCAGAAGCTGGAGCAGATATTCCAGTCACCAAAACATAACTCAACTCTGGAGCCACAAACCTGCCCATTTCTCACTCAAGTTGGATGGCAGTTGAAGTCTTGCCTTTGTGTAGCAGAAGAACATAGCGACGCAACCATCTAGGATATTCAGTTGCCTAAATAAAGTAGTATTTGCTCACGCTTTTTTCCTTTGCCCATGGCGAAGAAGGAAAAGAGAGGGGAAGAATCTCTCATGGCAGATGCAAATGACAGCTCTTCAAGGGGAGGTTACACCACAGCTTTAGGTACCCAGCTCAGCACAGCTCCCAGGAAAGAAGCTCCTTGTCCTTGCTCTCAGCCATCCCAGTTAGGGTGCCTAAATTACAAGGTACTTTATATGGTCCCGGAGAGGCGGGAATGCTTCAAGAGTTCTGCATTTTTGCTCTACAGATGAGATTTTTTTTTGGCAAGAAAATCTCAAAACATGGAAAATACTGATCTGACTAAATGTGCTAAAAACTAGAAATCCAGAAATTCCAAGTAAACACTTGAGAAAACCTTATCACTTCTGCCAATCAAAATGTCTTTTCTTTATTTCAAAGCATTTCATTTTTGAACATTTTTTTAAGTTTCTTTACTTCAGTTCACTAAAGTTTGAAAGCAAAGTCATTTAAACCAGAAAGATGACAACTGCATTTTTTAAAATGTCAAAATAACATATCTCGACAAACTCAAAGCATTTGCCCAAAACACAATCCCAGTCAAGAATTTGTCAGAAACTTTTCCCACTAGGAAAACTGGCTTTTTTGGGAAGAAGTAATAACTTGCACATCTGGATAATGAATTCTCAGCCAACACTAACTCATGAGCTGTGGTCTAGTTAGCAGCAGCTCCACCTGTAGAACTGTAGCAGGCTCATAGTTAGATCCTCAAGGAATCAGCCACAGAGTGGACACTACAGCTAGTTCAGTTACTGTTGTGAGAAGCCTGCTCACACTTTGGCTTTAAGTGCTCCTAATCTTTCTTTATAACGGAAACACAATATGTGCTTTTCTCCAGTGTTTCCTTCAGCACGGAAATCTTCGTGACTCATTTGTTGTTATTTCAGTGTCTTTTGTAAGACACTTTTAATAAAGGCCTGAAAAATCTCACCCTCCGTTAACAAAAATGTTTCTGTTGAGAGTCAAGCATGAAAATCCCTTGCCCCCAAAAGTTTAGAATGATAAGTTGATAAAATAATTAAATAATCTAACTTGTTTAAAGCGTCTCTGCTGGAGGTGTTGAGGTAGAGTCGTCTGGTGCAGTACTTTTAAAGTTTGTACTACTAATACAGATTTTTTAAAGAGAAAATACATGAATACATACATATGTATGCATACATGTGATCCTCGCTGTCTCTTTTCTTTCTCCTGGAAGATTGTTTTTGAAGACACTCATTCCCACCTCCTTTTTGGCCTAGAAAGCATAGTCAGCAAGAAACTTCACACTGCAACCTCTGGTTTGCTGCTGCTGAATTTTTCACACGTGAGCTGAGAAGTAAAAACTCATAGCACAACACCATACGTTTTATGGCACAGAAGAATAGGTCATTCTTTTCCTTTGCCTGTGATATTTATGAGGACTTAGAGAATGATTAACTGAGGGGGATGGTGGAAATGAATCCTTCTAAACAGTGAAGCTTTGGATTCTCCAACCAAACGAATGGCTTTTATTCCAGATTTATGATCTTCTCATAGCCTGGCTGTGATGAGTAATGACCTATCTTCACACTATTAAAGAATTTATTATGACGATTTATCACCAAAGTAACGTAACAAGATTTGAAGAGGCACAGAATAATGCCAGGAGAGCAGCTAACATTGTCTTAGCTGTTAACTTGCCCAAACACTGTATAGCTAAAGTGGGGCTAGCAAAGGAAGGTGTGTGCTTCTGAGCATGTGCTCAGAGGGGAAACTATCATGGCAGAGCGTGTGGCTGGGTAGGAGAAAGTCCAGAGTCTAAAGAGGTGTGCATACAAGAGGAGTATCTCCAAGGGAAGGAGGAACAGAGAATATAGTTGTGTGCACATACACATCTGCTTTCCCCTCTTTTCCAGGCCTAATGATGGGAAAGGCAAAAGATCTACAAGATGATATCTAAGTATGTGGGCTAATGAGGCTACTTCCAGTGGAGAATGAACCCATCTAACAGTTGAGTAAATGTGACACTACAGATGTTGCACACAGCACAAACAACTTCTAGAAAACATGGACAGTGATGATGAGTGAATAGTGAGTATCCTGGATCCGAGGGATGCTCTCTGAGAATGCCCTAGGAGCCATATGCCACTCTTCATACCACTACTTCCGTTGTAGAGCTATCAGAATTACAGCTGCCTTCAAGACTCTTCAGATTGCTAATGCAGGTTGAGCCCAGCGTGTAAGATAAAAATGCACACCATTTCTGCCCCTTTGCTATCTCTGAACTAAGCACCAACACCCCAGCTGACCTCAGTGCTACCAGAAAATCTCATAGAGGAGTTTCAAAATTCGCTCCATCAAACCAGCAAACTGCTTAAAATACCACCTCTGAAGAAACCTGTATCAGCAGAGCAAGTCATCTACTTACGAGAGACTACAGCCGCTCCTGTTAGATGGGCTTTCCTCTTTGCAGTGGGTTACGTTCTGATGGCAGCTCTACTCGTGGAATCGGGAGCAATAATGGATTGCCCCCAGAGTCTCAGCGTTAAGTGAGATCAGGCCGTTCCACTTTTGAAGCAGGCTGTCAGTAAATGTCACATTTTATTTTGCTTCCGAAAGACAAATATGGCAACACGCACTTTGTTAGCGGGCCAAAAGAATTATAACTGTACTTTGCTGAAAGCAATGTTGATTTGGATTTAGCCTAACACTGCTTGTAAAACTGAATTACACTGAATTTGTTCTAAACGGCTGTGACGTTAGGATCTTCACACACATTCACACACTCTGCTGACTATAGTAAAACGGCAATTGATGCTCAGGGGAAAGGCAGCTCCTCTCAAAAGCACTGGAAGGCTCTATCCAGGCCTCAAGTGAAGTGAGAGGAGAGAATTCATACGAAAATCTGGATTCTCAATAGCCATAGATGATCCAATACCAGGTCAATCACAAAGAGCAAAACCAACATGGGTCCCTGGAATCTCATTCAGCCTCCAGCCAAGAGACCCCAGAACCAAAACATAACATTGAGTTTTATAACACTTCCCCTGACACAAGAACTTAGAACTAATGGCCCCAGGCTTAGAGCACCATCCAAATCCTAGGCAGTAGCCTGCCTGAGGAAGGCAGTGGACACCACTGAAGCAAATAGTAGTTGGAATTTAAGGGGGAAATCGCAGGGTCAGACTAGACTGAAACATCTGACACCACTGGAGAAGCATCCACTTGCTGAAGGCTTGTACATCTTTCTAGTGTCATGATTTTGAAACTGTCCTATTTCATACATTTTCCTTCTTAGGAAAAAAATATTCCAACACCTGAAAGATGCTACTGCTGCAGACCACAGGAAAGCCCTCAAATTCCACAGAGATAAGCAGAGAAGCCCGCAGAGCAGAGCAGTGCCTGCTCCTAATTCTACCTGCTGATGCCACACCAGAGAGAGAAACCACCTGACCTGTTCTGCTGTACCTGGGTTCTCTAACGACCTGCAGAGACCAGACAACTGGCAGAAAAGGAATGGGAGGCATCCTTGAGGAAAGGGGAAGGCTGTTCCCTTCCTCACTGGCAGAGCAGCTATGAGAAACAGACTCTTGTCTTCCCTAGTACCCCAGGCTATTACTTCACCCCTCACAACTTTACTCTGTCACAGGAGGGAGGCAAGGAGGGTTTATGGTCCTTTAAGGGCTCAGTTCAGAGACTGTTGATAGCTCATGACATTCTGATGGAGTTTAGATCAGGTCTAACATCTCCAAGGCAGTGGTTCCTCTCTTTCCACAATGTAGTTTTGTTCCATAATCCAAAGAGTTCCAGGAAACTTCACAGGGTCAAGCCCCGGTCTGAGCCAGAGTCTACTTTCAGGCTAGGATTCCAAGTCCGTCAGCTTTGGTCTTCCTTGGTTGTGTCATCTTAGCTGTTCTCACTAAGCTGCTGTGCTGACCTCCGATACCTTTTTTCTTCAGGAAAACAGGCCTAGTTACTAGGCAGAGCCTAGTTGTGACAGCTAGTTCTAGTTTAACCACCTAGGTGGATGAGGGTGGTCACTAATAAAACAATGATGGTTTCTGTGTTCCCAGAACACAATTATCAAACCCAACATACCCATGCCAGGCTCCAAGTTCCCAAACCCCATCTGCAGCAATCATTAAATAAACTCTTAACAGTGTCTTCTGTAGCTTTTAATAGACTAGAGTACTTATACTGTCAGCTTTTACCGGGCAAGATGTAATTTTCCAATAAACACGACCTCTTCCAAAAAGCAGCACTTTCTGAACTTTTTCCAGAATCCAAAGGTTTTGGCTGCAGCTGCAGCAATGGGAATCAAATTATAAAAACAAAATCCCTCCTTTCACTCCACGCTTTCAAATGTTTTTCCAGGGCTGAAACGAGAGGCGCGCTCACTATTTGTTTCTGCTTCTGTTGGCTTTTAAAAGCACAAGAGGGTAAAGGAGCTGGATGGCTGTAACTTTCACAGCTTGCTTATGTACACAGTGCCATAACCTTTGTGTCTTGCTGCGAGCAGCTGCACTGCAATTGTATTAGTCTGACTGACTGTAAACTGTGCGGTAATATGTAAAACATATTGTGAGTGATGATGACTAATTGGAGAACACATCTTGCGAGACACTCTAAACGTGTGTAAAATGTCATCCAGCTGTAAGCTGCATTCTGTCCCAACTGGCTCCTTGTTACTTACTGGGCCTTCAGGGCTCACCAACAATTTTACAGAAGAATGGAGTAAGAAGAATCCCTGTTTCAATCTCCTCCACCTTTAGTAACTGATGATTGATCAATGAAACTTAAGTATCAAGTTCTGGTTTGCTAGCAATCCTTTAGAGCACCCTCGCTGCAGAGGCCTGTTTGTCAGTGGGGAACTTGGATAAGCCATCCTTTCAAAAAAAAGGCTCCAAAATCATCCTTTCCAAAACCAAAAAAACCCCACCACAACCCCAAAGCAAACAAACACAACCCCCCAAAAAAACCAAACAAAAACCCCCCAGCCTACACACACACACAATCCCTCACATTCTAAAATCTTCTCCCTGTTTCTGGTGCTCTCACAGAGGGACTGACTTCTACCAGCAAACTATCACACCAAGACTTGCACTGGATGAAATATTATGTTTGCTCAACTGTCAGACCACCAGCCAGTCCTGCAGGTCCACCTAAACCCTCCTCTTCCAGCTCACGTGGCAGGGAAGGTATTCCCCATCTCAGGAAGCAGTTCAGTATTTACCTCTAAGAGCCTTCTTCTGCAGGTGATAAAGCCAAATAAATTCCGCAGCAGATTTCAAAGGAAATCTCAAAAATTTCCTTAAGATTGTAGGATCTCATGCATAAAGGACTAAACGGAATATAGCAGTGAAATGTATCTTTTCACGGACATAGGAAGTGGATCAGCTCTTTTTTTAAGGAGCACTACACAACATGCTTTGGAAGCAAAGATCTTACACTTAGGAATAAGAGATTAACGGGATGGATGCAGAACAACTGTGCCAGTTTTAATAAGAAGTGTGCCTTACAAAAGCGTAGCTGTCCTGTTGCGCTAACGCTGCTCGGCTGTGGGATATGTGCCCAGCAACTGCCACACAACACATCCACGACTGGAGTACATCAGAGGTAAAATATAACAGATTATGATCATTAAAGTGCTACAGCTTTTGTTTACAGAAGCCCCTAACGCTGAAAACCTATAGGATTCCATAGGAAATGGGAAGTCCTCATTAAAACAGAGCGATTCATGCGTAGAGAGTCCTCACTGTACAGTTACAGTGCGGATGCCCTGTGCCTTCACAGCGTAACATGCACTTAAAAACCGTCAGCAACAGATCCCCAACAATGTCTCCCATTGTTCACTTCAGCTCACACTGGACCAAAACAATAGCTTGGTTGTAGTCCCAATGAGCTGGAACATATCTGCTATCTGGTGTGCAGGCAACAGGGAGGTTAGCTAAGGGTAAAAACCATTCTGTCCTCCTTGGTGCTGAAAACCCTTTCATTTGTGCTGATATCCAGGGCCCTAATTTAAACAGGGACCATCTCTTCCCGAACGCATCTGACTGGCAGCGCAGGATAGAATTTCAGCCGTATGGTCTAGCTGGTCCATTATGCATTTAAACACTGCCAAGACGATCCTAATAAACCTTGCCACGACCACTGCTCCCCAGGGATCAGAACCAGCTCCTCGGAAAGCCGCAGAGTTTTTGGAGATGACCAAGAATCAGCAGTGGAGCTTGGTTTCCTGTACCAGACCGTGGACATGGGCAGGACCCAAGGGAGCCTTTGCAAGAGCTCCGTAGGCTGCTGGCTCGCCCCTCTCGCAGTGTGCCTCAGGTGGAGACACACCACCGAGCACAGCAGCCTGCCAGTGACCTGGTGTTCACCTCCACCACTGGTGCTTTAACAGAGCCGTTTTGTTCCTCCTGTAGTGGAGGCCGTCCAAACAGCAAACGTTCATTGAGGGCAGGAAGAGCGTTTGAAGCAAATTCTTGCAGAAATAAATGTGAATTTACTTAACTTACCATGTCTCCTGCTTTTCCCCTCAGCCCCCCTTTTCCTTCCTACTGCTGTTCCTCAATAGCATCCCTCTACTTTCCAAGTCATCCCTCACACTCACCACTGTGTACCTCTCTCCCTTTCGCCACCCACTGCCTCTTTCTTTATTTTCTTTTCCTAATTTCTTTCCCCTCCCTCCATCTCAGCACAGGCGTCTTTCCAGGTGAGAATATTTTATTCAGTGATTCTATTAATAAAACCATTGTAAAAGAACTAACTCTTACTCCTTTTAGCTCCTCGGAACACACTCACGTAAGCTGGTCAAGCAAAATGCTGGGTGCACCCACAGAATCAAACCTGCACGGAAATATTTGTTTCCTACGTTCTCTAAGCGGATCTGAGGTTTTATGCCTTTGTCAGCCACAGATTTTTGTCAGGAATTTCAGCATCTTGCATTAAGCTGGAGCTTTTCATGTCTGTGTTTACATGCTAATTGAGTTTTTTCCTCTATAGCAAGTTTCTACCTCTCATGTTATAGGCCACAACTTGAGCACAAAGCTTCAAAAATCCAACATTTAAAACAATAATTCCCAACAATAACCTTGTGGTTTTAAGCCAACCTCATTCTTTTGAGGCCAAGTCAAATTTTCAAGGGTCCTTGGTGGGTAATTACCATTTGATAGTACAGAACAGCAACTGCTAAAAGCCAGATAGCCACATTTCCTAGACAGAGGGAGCGAAACCCACTGTGTCGGTTCCTGCGTGGGATAGAGGAGGGAGAAGTCAGTCAGTGTGCAGCCAGGTGAGGGAAGCGCTTTGGTCTGAGCACCCCTGAGGGCAGGAGCTTTCTGTGCTGGGGGCTGTAGAGTCTCCAGGAAGAGCAAAGCACAAGACCTTGAATATCTACTCTCCGCAGAAGCGCAGAAAGATGCCGCACGCAAGAAGAAAGCTGGTGAAGTGCTTTTCTGTACTTTGGAGCCCTGCACACAACATCCACGCTCACACATGCGGAGACACAACCCGGGTGGCAGTTAGGCTACAAGTCAGTTAACATCCACGATGTCGTGTGGGCCAAGAACGCAAATTTCCTTTCCTGTTTCTCCAGTTATCTCTTTTTTGCAATGGCTTAACCTTCTTCACTAGTTCATCCTCCACCCTGCCATGATTTAAAGACATACACCTAAGTAACAGCCTTCCCTTCAGAAGTTTCACCCTCTCCATCTTGCTGATCTAAATTTCCCTACTAGAGTGGGCTCAGAAGAAACGTTTCCTAAACCAGAAGTGATCCCAGCAGCCAAATGAAGAGGACACGTTCATTGCTTGCAGCCTGCCAACACAGTTCCCAGCACTGACGTCTGCTCTGTGTGGTAGCAACCAACACCAGGTGCCTTTGCTACCCAGCGAGTGCCAGGGAAGAGTTAAACACTCTCCTGTTCCAGCTCACAGAGCTCTTTTGCATGGCAGTTATGTTCAGAATTAAGTACGTCATATTAATACTTGGTATTAAATTTTAATATAGTGATTATAGAGGAGAAAAATTGTACTTTAGATTAGGAAGGTATGAAGGAGTTTGGGGAAAAAAACCCCACAACTTTATTTTGAAAGAAGCATTTACCAGGTAGTTTGTAGGACATTGTTTATTCCTCATAGCACTTTGGCAGAAAGAATGAGAGATTCCACATCATTCTCCCTTCACTTTTGTTCATCTCAAAGTAGACTGGAGGGATGTTTCCAAACCTAAAAAGGCACCCAATCCACAGGGCCTGGTCACACACTCCTCCCAGTGCATTAACCACCACTAACGTACAGTCTATTGACCGGGGATTCTCTTTAACTAAACCCACCAATTCAGATCCTGATGAAAAAGAAACAAACAAAATCTCAACCACCTTGTTTTGGCAGATCCTTTGCAAACCCAGCACATGCCAGGGTTCAGCTGGATCCCAGAGTCACAGCTCACTTGCCTCCATGGGGACTTTCATGGTGTCCAGTTCTCCTCCAGACTACCAGGAAGGCTTCCTATTTTCCAAAAGGAGGAAAATGGCTGTGCGGGGACAGCACTGGAACCATTGATCCCAGAGGCCCTGATTCTCCAGCAGCAGAAGGAAACAAAGAAGCTAGTGTTTTCTGGGAATGAGATGGAAAAAAAAAGAATTTTGGCTGAACCAGCACTTTCCAGTGAAAACTCTTTTTGTCAGAAAATTCCCAACTTAAGTCTACTGACGGGAAAAATATAAATATCTTGTCCCGTTGCTCCAAATCATCCTCACTGACTGTGACCCAAGGCACGGCTGATCAAGGAGCATTACAGGGAATTTCTTTCCCTTGAATGCCTCATGGCATCAGCAGCAGAACAGTTTGTAAGAACTCTTCTTTAAGTAAAGCTAGTTACAAAAATATTTCTTAGAAATATTTCAGTGGAAGCAGAAGACTCTAGCTTTCTTTTGAAATTACTTCTTTAGTTTTGTATTACACAACTTGAAGAAATAAAGATGAAACTGGAATGAAACAGATTTTCAGTGTAACAGGATCACAGAAGCGCAGACGTCTATAGATGGAATCAAAATAGGTTTTGTTTCATGGAAAGTTTTCACTGTCTGTTTCATTACCCTATTTTCAAACTGAAAAGACTGAGCATTTCCTGAAGTGACAAGGCCAAGCCCTGCTCTGGCTTCCTTATATATGCAGGCATTTATAAAAGGCAGAAAATAATGTTTAGCGTTAATTGCCAATAGCTGCCTTGCTGTCTTAACTTCTTGTTTCCTTCAGGTGCACCTTGAAGACATATCAAACAAGCAGAGAGCCAGCAGAGAGCCTGAATAAGCTAATGTCTCTGGACTTTCATTAGCAGAAAAGCCACAGTTAATTTCCTAAAGAAAAAAGGAAATTGAAGGGTTGGTTTTAATCTTGTCCCGGACTGAGTGAATCCAAGAGCTGGAGCAAATGGTATCCCCGTAAATCTAACAGCAGCCACAGTGAAACATTATCCCGTGCCTTTTTTAGGAAGTACTTAGTGTAAGAAGTAGCAGAAATGGTTAGTGGAAACAGACCCTTGCCTCAGTGCTGCAGCCATTCCTTGATGCTGTGACCCTTCCAGATGTGTCCATTTGAGAGGCAGCACCAGGGCCAGATAAGGACCCTGCCATGGAATTAATCAGTTCCCATTTTCTTAACCCCTCGCGTGCCTGTGCAGGGGGACTGGGACAGTTTCTGTGGGGCCATTCAGGGCTGAGAAAGACGCAGTCAAACCTTACTTGCTCACTGCAGCCCTAGGAAGGGAACAGAAATCCAACCTACCCTTGAGATGCTGGCAACTCTGAAGGCACCGCAGCCTGAGCCCACAAGGGTGCACCCATGACCTTAAAGGAACCAAAGGGCTTTGTAATGACAGCCAAAGGAAAGCCCACTGCCCCGGCCTGCACTTTTCACCAGAGCAATCTTTGCAAAGCACCAACTGGAGTTCAGAGTGCCAGATCCCCACTCGGACTGCGACTTTACACCCCCTCTCTGGGTACTTGTCCTTAGACATACTTTACCTCCCACACTGCATCAAGAATAATTCCTAAAGTAGCTCTACACGCACTCTTCCAAGTTGAATTTCCTATCTGGCTTCCCTCAAACTCAGAGATTTCTGGACTTTAGCAACATAGTCTAGCATTGTCTTAAGCAGGGTTAGTGCTCCAGTTAGCTCTCCACACAACCTGCTCACTTCCCACCTCTTCCTGCTGATCCTGGTAATCCCAGTGTCTGAACTAGTCAGGAATCATTTGGGGTACCAATGAGTGCTGATATCTGACTGCTGTCATCCATGGATGGAGAGGGCAAGTCCGACCCTGAAGGAAGAGACAAGCTTACATGGTTAATGTGGTCGATGATGGAAGTGAAAGGGGGGAAGCTGAAATAAAAGCTTGGGAAGGGCGCTGAGAGAAAAGAAATGCACCTTTTGGGGAGTAAGAGGAAGCACTAGTATCTGAATTCACTAATAACTAGCAGGGAAACCACCATGCTCTCTCTGCCCACCTGTGCCTGAGCAACATTATTTCAAGCTTCCTCATGTTGTGTTTTTTATTTAATTTTCCAGCGAACACACTCTTTTATCATCCAGAACCGTGAAAGTAAATTAAGAAGAAATGGTTTTCTTTCAATTAGACTCACAGTTGCTTTGAGTAACTGCCTATAATTCTATTTAATGAAAAAATAAAATCATTATTCCAGTTCTCCCTGTGCCCTGTGACAAGCACACAGACGGGCCCCATTAGCAAGCACTGTAGATTTACTTAATTAGAAAAATATTTTGTTTTCTCCAATTTTTAAAAAAGGAGAGAGAGGAAAAAAAAAGCAGCAAAAAGAAACCTCCAGGCACAATATTAATCTAGCCTGTTACCTGGTGCTTAATAACTTATAAACTAAAGGCATCTATCAATCTATAATTTAGTTTTCCCTTTGATCTGTTACAGCGTTTGGCTCACAGTCTCGTCAGCAGGCTGGTGCTGTCCCACCCTCGCTGCTGAGCACGAGGTCCTCCATCCCTGCCCAAGCGTGAACTGTCTATTTGGGGACAAGCCCCTAAGTATCCCACCTCTGTCCCCTTCCTTTAGCTCCACATGATGCTTCCCGTCCTACTCTTGGCTAACAGAGGCGAGACTTTAAGGACATGATCTGGAGTTTTAAGCGGCTGCCTTGACAGGGAGTGTTTTCAGGATCCAGATTTAACAGTTTGAGGACAAACACCCCGCTCTTCAGTTCTTTTGTGACCTCAGCAGCATCTCCAGAGCAGAAAAGCAGAGTGTCAAGGGTGCAATTAAATAAATGAAAGGATAACCCCACTGTGCCAAGCACCATGTATGCTTCATGCAATGGCAGTTCGAATGAGGACAGTCTCTGCCAAGGAAGCCTGAACATCACATTTCTGACAACGACAAATCTCCTTGTGGAACTTCTGCTGGGCTGCTGGTGAGAGAAAGCAGAAAGGCCAGTGGAGCCCCTTCAGCAGGGCTGCGTGCTTGGCACTAGGTGTCAGAGTTTTCCTGGCATTCATGGGCTACTTGAAACAATGCACTTTCATTTTATCTGCGTCTTGCTTTTTTTATGATGATTATTATTCCTCTGTAGCACGAATGCCTCCAAGAAGAGGAAGTTTCAATTAGGATGCCGAAACCCTAAGCTGTAGTTTTATGGCTTTAAATTAACATATAGAGATTCGCTCCAGGTACCGTAACAAAATCAACATCCAGCCATGCTATCTGATTACATGAGCTGATAAAGAATTTATGGAACATAGTACAGGAAGCTCTCTCTTTACTGGCTGCTGTTCCGCAGGGCAGTGCCCCTCACGAGGAAATGATGGGGGCCAGTGGCAGAGGAGATAAAATGCACTAGGCTGGATCCTCAGCTGGTGTAAATCAGCCACACTTCACTGACTGGGCTGGTGCTTGAGCCGTGCCGGGCTGTGGAGCTGGCTGGAGTGCTCCAGACTTGCTTGCCACTCTTGGCTCACCCAACAACTCATTCCCCTTTCAGCATTTACTGTCCTTTTCTTGGTAAAATTACACACTAACTACAAGGACTGTAGTTTCTCAGCTGTACCCTTCTTCTGCCATCATCTCAGTTGGTAAACTGCCTGAAGAGATGTCTTCTGTGTGCATTTGTAAAACGTGACAATTCTTCTCAAGGGATCTGAGGAAAAGGGGTGAATTGCCAGCATCTGATCTCATCTATTAAGAGATTAGGTAAATTAATGAACACTTAATACAAGCTTCCCCCCTTTTTGAGTGAGCCCTGAACGATGTGGACAACTGCAGTAAGCACCTAGCTCTGTCTCCAGACACACTCAGCCCTGGGCTCTTGCAGACAAAGTCACAACAGGACTGTCAAACTGGGACCTGGCTTATCTTCTCAGTTTGACAGACAAGTGCTTCCAGGTGGATAGTGTCTTTGGGCTGTTCATTTGAGAACTGAGCACTGTGGCTCAGGCATGGCCACGGCTGACTGTGGCTAGTGGCAGGACTACCGCTTGCTGAGCAGAGCTCGCTTCAGCAGGGTTCTACACAAACAACCTTTCAGAACCCAAAAGATGGTTATACCATAGTCAGTGGCCAAGCTGACTTGAACAGGGCTGGAACACAGTGTTCAGCACAGATAGTGACTCAGGGCTGCGTTTCATTTTGGGGAGATAGGACAGTTGCAAACAAAACCCAAAGCATTCTGGAGGGCATTCCTCAGAGACGTTCTGCATGATTACAAGTTACACAGGCTCTTAAGAAAAATGTTTGGCTGAACTCCTGGTCCTGGTTTGAAAGGAAGCTGCTCCTCCAGTGTAAGATCTCACTCAACTATCACCCAGAACCAGAAGCACGACTCTCCTCAGCTCCACAGAGTTCAGTGAACTTCTCTCTCCAGTATAGCAACTCAAAGACTACCTGAGCTGGGAACTTCCAGGTTTTCACCCATCCTTCCAAACTATCTTGAACTAATAAGGGCCAGCGATGTGCCAGCAGATAAATTCAAAAGTCCAAAATCAAAATCTTTGTCTGGAGAAGCAAAAAGAAAAAAAAAGAACAGGTTTTGAGCCCCCCACCAATAACACTTTTGTTCTTTCTGTAACAGCCGGATTTTGGAAGCAGCCACTCAGGGCAAGTTCTGTGCACTGAACTCACAAGGTAGCAGCTTCCTGCTTTTGTGTTCGCCCTAGTCAATCACACAAAATACAAATTTTATAAAAAGAAAGATTCCCGAAGATGACCACTTCTACCCCTGCGAACAGTGCACTGGTACCCTCTGCTGGTCATGGTTTGTCATGGCAGAAGGATGCGCACTGCAGTACCAACAACCAGAGCTGCTTTAAGGCTCTAACACCTTTGAAGTTTAAATTTTGTGCAAGCGCGTATTTCTTCACACATCATAAGTAACGGGCATCATTATCACGACGGAGAGAATCCCTGCATTCCTGTGGCATAAGGAAGCCAGCCTGATTTTGGATCAAACCTGCAGTGAAATGAGTTTTGTCAGATTCCATCTCCCAATCAAGCACCACGGATGTTCTGCAGCCACATCACAGAAAACTGCCTGGTTTCAGACCTTAGGTCTGTCCTGCAATCCTAAAGCAGGATCAACAATACCCAAACCACCCCTTACAGATGTTTATCTAACCCATTCCTAAAAATCTCTGGCGACAGACATTGCACAACCTCTGAGGACAACGCGTTCTCATGTTATGACAAAATTCCTATTGCCTTTCATCAAGTGATTGACTCTTGATCAAATGAGAAGTGCACTTGGCAGACTAATGTGGAATAATTCCCAGCCTGACATTTTATCCATTGTGCAAGCAACAGGGTGAGCCTCCTCTGGATAGCTGACCCATCGAGGGTCTCCACACAGGCACAGAAACCCCGACTCCACACAGACCAGTGCCCGTTTACATCGCATAAACTGGGCAACACCACCTGCAAACCACAGCTTGCATTTCTCCTTCCTATTAAGATTTTCCTTCTTTAGTCATTATATCCTTTGTGGTAATAAGGCCTGATTCCTGCTCTTTGTTCAACTTCTGAATGTAATAAAAGTCTTTAAAGGAAAAAAAAAATAAGAAACATCTTCAAAATGCATGCGAGCTAGCTATTATTCATTGTAATGCATACCGGGGAATGGAAGCATGATAACCTAAAAAAAAAAAAGGAGGTCTCAAACTATATCTAAATTGTCCATTAACTCATCAGAAAATCTCTGCCGAAAAGAAAGAAGAAAAAAAGAGAAGGTAAATTCTTTTTTCTTATAAACTTCACAACTGTACAGGACATTCAGAGGTAATGCTACTCGGGAAGCCAAGCTCAGCCCTCAACTGTGAGCCCAGCCTAACGTGCAAAAGCCCTACCTGGAGTGACTGCACCACGAATGAGCGTGGCCACCTGCTCTTAAACATGCACACGCGTGTGCGGGAGGCAGCACAGTCCGCTGAGCCCACGGCGGTGGTATCCCCAGAGCTGGACCATGAAGCACGTAACATGAAGCACGTAACAAAGCAGATAACGTGAAGCACAGACACCAGAAGCACGCGTGTGCACACACGTGTGCGCGCCTCGGTGCTACCACACTGCCCAAGTACACACACGGCGCTGCAGCGGGGAACAGCACCGAAAAAACCACGCTCATCTGACTTCATTAATCTAACTCTTGCTCGTGTATCAAAGTGCAGCACGTTTTCTTGTAAAAATGATTAAGCTGCTAATTAAGCTGTTTATAACTTGTTTCCCTGGTTGCTAATGATAATTAACATGCAAATTAGCTGAGGGAAGAGAGGCACAGGGGTCCCCAGTTCATTACCAAGTTAATTACTGTTTGCATACTTAAACATAACAGTTATAAATGGTGGCATTTAATGTAATGGCCAAGATGATAATTATACCAACGACATTTTGAAAAGTCATTTCACTGTGTGCTATTTTTCTGGGTGATTAATGTCCCCATGGCTGGTTGATAAACTTAGTTCAAACCAATAGAAGTTGGAAACTGTGTAACCAAATAAGTTATCCCCTAACGATGTTGTCTTATCCCTGTTTGTTTGTAAAGCAGGGAAGGAACAAGAGGAAATAAAAGGAGTAATTTTCAAAATCAACACAGGAAGAATAAAGCGGGATGGTTAACACCGCCTGTTTAATTTGAGTTGGCAGCGCAGCTATTGAGATGTTCTAAGAGCTTTCTTTTTTATACCTCACAGTTTGTTATTCTTCGTGTTACAGCAGTGCTGGGAGACTCCTTCTGAGATTCAGCCCATCAGGTGCATCATACCAGGCACTATCCTTGGCCTTGAAAGCTCATTTCCTAAATAACCATGGCAAATAACATATCACAAAAAAAGAAATTTGGTAATGGCCGTGTTGCACGGGGAAGAAGCAGAGAGCATGAGCCTTTGCAGTAGAGGATGTGGCATCAGCGGGGAAGACAGGTGCTGACTCGTGAGCGTGAGGGGAACACAGATGATACTCCACTAAGGCGTGCACTCCCTGGAAGGGGACCACTGGGCATGACGTGACTACTTTAAGGGAGTTGTTCCTCCTCAGGTCTCAGACAATGCAGTGTTTGGCTTGTCCTCTCCACTTAAGTTCTTCAGTTGATCACAAGCTTATTAAAAGGCAGTCACTGCTGAGGGTCATACACATCACACCTACGGGAGCAGAGAAGGAAAGCAGGACACTCGCAGAAGACCAAACCCCTCACCTCAGGAACTCAAGAGCCACATGCAGTTTCAGCAAATGGGAAAGGCCGTTAACTTTAAAGTTACTTTTACCCCTTGGAAGCACTTCATTCACATCACGGACCTTTTGTTCCCTGGCTGGGAACCTGTCTGGCTGCAGAGGAAGCAGCCACTTTACTGCCTCATACAGAGAGCTGCTTCAGGACTCCCTGCACAAGAACTGATTAAATTATGCAACTGCACTGCTGAATCCCACAGTCACATCACAGACAATGACCAAGACCACAAAGGACGTGTGTGGTGACCTCTGGGTGTCTTCTGCTTTAACCTCTAGAACACGAAAAAGGGATTATTTCCTTCTCTAAGGGAGCAGCAACATTTATTTTTTTTTGCAATCTTGATGAAATGTATCGTAACCCTGCTCTTTATCAAGAAGCCCTGCAGTCCTTTGCATTATCATTCTCGTTGGGGTGAGCACAGATGAAAACAGCCCAATTCACAAAGTGGTCATTTTGGCTTTCTGTCACCATACAGACGCAGCAAGTGCTAGGATGTTAAATATATATTAACACATTCCTACTTTTTTTATATTTATATTTAAGCCTGGCAAAGCCATTTGAAAAGTTATGATAGGCGCCCTGCAAGGCCTTACTGAGAAGCTTGAGCAAAGGGGTAGATTTTGTAATCCTCAACCAGATCCAGAGTAATTGAGTCAAACTATAAAATGACAAGGCTAACACTTCTTCTCTGACCCGTGCCACCTTTCACCCACACATTTCAGAGCTCTCCACAAACACCGATTCAATCACCTTATAGTTCTCCTAGGATGTGTTATGCTTCCATAATTATCTGGTGTGCAGAAAGGTCTGACCAAACAGAAGTCTATCGTAGTGTATAAAAAACAGCGTATAAAAGGCTGACAACATTTCATGTATGCTTTCCTTCCAATGTTAGGAAATAGCTCTGTCAATAACACATCTGAACTCGGCTGTTCTAACCCAAAGGAACAGCAGCAGCTGTGGTCATGGGCATACAGCGCCGGGGGTGCAAATGTCCTTCACGACAGAAGAATAGCCTAACTCAGTTTGACAACAGGGTTACCATCTCCTGGCCGACTGCGGGTGTGGAATTCAATATGCCTGGGGATGAAATTTCATCGTGTGGCTTAGCACATCACCAGAGCTTCTTAACTTCAGTGCTGTGGGCATTCAGTCACCCAGCCTGTATAATTTAATACAAGCCATCTTCGTTCCCCAGCCTGCATGCAGAATTTGGTGTCTGCTCTCCAAGCAGGTACAGCTCAGAGTGAAGAACATTAGTCAAATTAAGAAAAATATAAAATCTTTGATTTAAATTACTAATGCTCCACCCCATTACACTCCTTTCTATCAAAGAAAGTTCACACTTTTCTTTTTTTAAGCCAAATCTTCTGTACCAAAAGCACATATGACTGGTTTCTCACCCGCAGTCCTAACTACACCTTGCATTTAAAAGCCCTGAGAGGAAGGACTTGTCAGACACACTGCAGGTACTCAGAGCCTTTAAAAGAAATAAGCACAAGATTTCTCAGCCACTTGTCTTTGACAACTGCTTTGCAAAGCCCTCCACTTGTTGTGCTGTTTTTAACCCCTCCCCACTCACCTCCCTTTAAAAATTCATCAGTAACCAGAGACATCATGAGGAGTTATTGTACTATACTTAATATTTAATGAGTGTGTAGCTTACTTAATATTTAATATTTAGGTAAACATCTCCACTTTTTTTTGCCTCCTGAGTTTTTATGATCCTCAAAAGAAGGGCTTGCCATATCTACCCCACAGGACAAACAGCGCGAGAAAAATGTTGCCTTGAGAAAAATACCAGGGGCCTCTACTTTGTGTTGCTGGTTCCACCGCTTCTAACAACGGGTTTTCACATTGTGCTCTATTTATACACCTCAGTATCATACAGGGCCACAGTCCTTTCCAGCAGAAAAATGCTCTCTTTTTCCAACAGCTCTTGTAGATGCTGTTCCTCTTATTCCCAAGTTAGGGACCTAAATTAATCTAAGCTTAAGTTTGATGCACAACTTAAAATTGGTTGTATTTGTACCAGCTGCTGTATAATCTGAAGCCAACAAAATAATTTCTTCATGTTGCTGCTACCTTCCTGGCCAACCACAGAGGCTGTAGCAACATCCCTTAAACCATCCATACGCAGCAGTGAGCGCACTGGATTCTTAACTAAACTGGGACACTCTATGCTAGAAATGATGAATGGAGGATACCAGCATCCTCCAATTTCTATGTATCTACAAGGCAAAACGTGGCTGGAAGCAACTTCCACACCACTCAGTCATGCAGCAAAGTCAAATTACGGATAATGATTTTTGCAGCCCGGACCACAATCCATTGAAGGCACCGGTCTCGTTTTTATTCCCACAAGCTGTGCTTGAACCTCAGCGGAGGGGCGAAGAGGCACACGCATTTGATCAACCCAGCTCCTCTTAATGTGATTTCTATTTCAGAACCGTTCCTTTTTATGCCCTCAAGTCTTTCTTGGTAATATCACCTGTGGCCTAATGTGACAACAATGCTAAATTATACTTTGATGGCTAATTAGGGTAATTAAAGTGAAAGTAATCAAATCAAAGCAATGGGCAAGGTCTTAATAAAATGGCAACAAATCTCTATTTATCATAGCGGGTTTTTTCTCTTCTGAATGTCAAAGAACACGAGGAAGGAAAAAAGGAAAAAGCCAGACTTCAGAAATAGCCCTGGTTTAAAGGAACATCATCAGCCTAAACACTCCTAAAACCAGAACCAATTCACCACTAAGACCGTTTTTAATATTAAAAAATAAGGTAAAAAAGAGAGGCTGGAGCACGGCTGCTTTTGGCGGCTCATCCCCTTGAGAGTCCCCCCGAGGCCCAGGGAACCTGGCTCCCTCCTCCGACGGTCGGTTTCTTCCCCCGGCCCCCGCTCCACGCTACGCCCTGTGCAGCCAGCGCGGCCTGGGCCGCTCCGCCGGGCCCGGGGCCTCCGCCGCCACCGGCCT
>VZZY01022719.1:154394-217054 GCA_013400335.1 Eurystomus gularis
GCCGCTGTGGCCCCGGGCCCTCTCGGCCGCCCCAGGCAGCTCCCGCCGCCGCCCGCTCTCAGGTATTTATTTGTCCTCGCCGGCCCCGCCCGCGTTCCGCGAGGCCCCTCACCGCGGGGCCAGGCCGCAGGTGCGAGGGGTGGGCTCTGGAGCTCGGGCCCTTGCGCTAAACCGCATCTTTAGGGCCGTTAAAAGGGTTGTCAAGTTGGAACAGGCTGCCCAGGGCAGGGGTGGAGTCCTTGTCCCTGGAGGGGCTTCCAAGCCGTGGGGATGCGGTGCTGAGGGACACGGTTTGGTGGTGACCTGGCAGTGCTGGGGGAATGGTTGGACACAATGATCTTAAAGGCCTTTTCCAACCAAAATGATTCTGTGATCTTTGCTGCTGATTCCTGGCGTAGAAAAGTGCAAATTTTCTTCTCCCTCTCCTGCCTCTCCAAGGCAAAGGAGAAAAGGCAAGTGGTAGGCAAAGTATCGAGGTGCTCTTCTGCCTCCTTGTCCACCACCAGCACTGACATACTGTCTGATGATTTAAAATTTGTCAAACTAACATCTCAGCTAGGGAAGGTAAAGCCTGGTAGGCCCCTCAGCCCAACGTCATGGAGAGTCAGTGAGGTAGGGAACACTGTCAAGGTTGTGTGGCTGCTTTCTGGCCAATGTTATGTGGCTGTGGACTAAGAACCTCTGTAGCATTTCTTCCTGTGGCTTTGATTCCCCATAAGCACGTTACAGCACCGCAGGCTTGGCCTATGTCTGTTAACTGGAAGGCTGCCCCTCAAGCAAAACCACCTGTGCTCCTCAGCCTCTCACATTGCTGGTTTTCTGTTCTACAGGCACTTGCCAGGTTATATGTGTGAAGCTGCTTGGTAAAGATACAAGAGCAGAAGATGTCACCTCAAGAGCTTGCTGCACTGCTCTGCAAAGAAGGGGACCACCATCTGTCCCAGCAGGAATTACCAGTAGCCACTGCTTTCTACACAGCCGCCTTCAGCTGCAGTGCCCCCACAGCAGAGCAGAAAGTGAACTCCTTAGAGAAGGGGCTCTGGGAGAAGGTGATAGCCACCCTGGAGATGTGGTGCAGAGGCAAGAATCAGATTCCCAAGATCCAGAGCAAGAACTTGGCCGTTGTCTCCCTCAGCGTGGGAATAGCTGCCATCTTTCTCTCCACCCTAAGTCCCAACAATGTGGTATCCTCAGTGTATAAACTGGAGACCCTGCTCAGGCGAGGATGCTCAGAGGAGGTGGTGAGTAAATGCACTACCCTGCTCGAGGCTAACCCAGAGTATTCGATGGAGCTGCTGCTGCTGAGGGCGTTGGCATGGCTGCTGTCAGGGACAGAAGTGAGGAGGGGAGTTGTGGGCTATATCCAAGCCTTTGTGATGCATGGGGCTGAGGCAGCGGCCTATGTGTGTACTAGGCAAAGGGAGCACCTGCCACAGGTCATCCAGGCCTTCTCTAATTACCTCTCTACTGATCAAAAAGAGAGCCCAGACTGCAGCTCCTTGGACCAATGGCTGGACAACTGCTATGACTTCCTGTCCGCAGTGGCACCGGCTGACACCTGGGTTTGCAGGGTGCAGGCAGCTTACCTCTTTAAGAAAAGCAAATTTGAGGAGTGTGTGGCGGTTTGTAGCAAGGCTCTCAAGGGCTTCTCAGTTGATAATCTCAGAGATGAGAAAGCTTTGTATCTGCTGTTGGTACGGGCCGCTGCATATTTCTTCTTGGGTGGACGGATGCAGGAAATGATGCAGGATTTAGCAGAAGCCTTTGCAGCAAGCCCTGCCCAGGCAATGAAACACTTTGAAGAGCTTTTCTTGCCACATGACACTGAGAGGATAGAAGAACAGGCAAGAACTGTCTTGGAGGTGAAGTTTGCAGCATACAGGGAGGCTGTGCGTACTCGGACTGAACTTAGAGGCAATCATGGTACTGAACTGCTCCCTTCTGTCATCCAGACAGTCCAGTTCCTCCTGCAGATCTCCCCAGGCTCCAAACGTGAGCTCAGTGTTCGGCTCGCAGACTGCCATCTCCTGCATGGACACATCAGAACTGCCCTGGATATCTGTGACCACCTCTTGGCAGAAGAGCAGAAAACTTACTACAATACTCTCTTAGCGTTGCGAGGATTCTGCTTCCTCCATGCTCATGACCATCAGCAAGCCCTGCAGGACTTTCAGAAGGTCATTGAGCATGACTCCCCGCATCCTAACAGCTGCATTAAAGCCTTATGTGGGCGTGGACTTACCCGGATTTCTGGTGGCAGCCATTACTTGACAGCCCTGGATTATATCACAGCTTGTCAGTTAAAGCTGGAAGAAACCATCTTCACAATCAAGTCCTATGTGCCGTGGAACCAAAGAGGACTGCTGCTAAAAGTTCTCCAAGAGGAAGGACAGAAGATGCTCCAGAAAAAGAGGTACCCTGGAGGCAGTTCAACCCCCTAACAGAAAGAGAGCAGCTCGAGTAGTAGAGAGAGTACTTGCTTCAGACATCTGAGAGTAGGATATAGACCCTTCTAAGGTTCCTGATTAGTACAACACATTGAAATAAAACCGCATGGGTGTGGTTATTCCAGCAAAATATTGTTTTGCTGCTATACCAGAATGCGATAGGATCCATGCAGCCCAAACGGCTCGATCTTTCTATGGAGTTTAATCCATGATAGACCACTTGGCCTAAGCCAGGAGCAAGCAAAATGCAGATTTCTCCTCTAAGGGACTAGATACACCCATAATGAAGCAGATTCATTGATGCTAGCTGGCCCCTTTCACACTCAGCTCTGAACTGAAGGACTGGGTGGGCCATGAGGTACCAAGCCCCTAGAAAGTGTCCTTCCAGGACAGAGCTGAGGTGCTACTGTGCACATACTTGGTGCTGGCAATCCAGATTGCTGATTTCAGTGCTAACTGTATTCACATCATATTTAATGCTGGGAGAGCTGAGACAGGAACACCAAACTATTCCAGCTAAATCCATTAAAACCTGAGCTTGAAGGTAGAGCAAGGTGTGACAGACTCTGAGGTTTTAATACTTGAAATATTCTTTTAAAAGTCAAGAAAGGGTTGCTCATGTTCTTCCCTGCTTCTGGAAGAAGAAGCCACCTGTTAACACAGCCCTTCTGCGTCTGTGTGAATTCTAACGCACGTTAGAAGTGGCGATCTTTCCGCTACCACCATTACTTTTTCCTTTTCCCGCTGTGGTATTAGCTGAATCATTATTTGTTAAACCTTTAGAACCACAACTGCTTAAGAACATGTTTTTATAAAGGGGGATGATGATTATAGAATTCAGCGACAGAGATATCGATGGTGCTGGATATGGTAAAATGTGTCATGCGGTTTGACACTGGACTGATAACCTGCTCCTTTGCTTCCAGGTGAGACAAAGAGGCTCTATTACTCTCATTAGCATTTTTTCCTTGAAGGAAATCTTTCCCTTTTTGTTTTGTTTTGTTTTGTTTTTTCCTCCAGAGACGCCCCTGGGGTTTACCAGCTGGCTTCTCTCTTGGTGGAACTGGATGCTTCTGATGAAGCATCACGGATCCTTTGCGCTGATGCCCTGTACCAGATGGGCTGTGTAGAAGAAGCTCACAAGTTCCTCTTACTAACACTCTCTGGAAATCCACAAAGTTCCCCCATTCTGGCTCGACTAGTGCTTCTGCAATTGAAGAAAGGTTTTTTGTATGATGGCAACCAGGTAAGGAGCAACTGGCTAGCAGAGAGGATGAGAGAGGGATCAGTGGTGGTGTGGTGGAGAGGGTTACAACCCTCTTGGATGATACAGAAGAGGCATGGTAGAACGTAAGAGGGACCACTTCAGAGACAGGCTTGCCAGAGGATGTTCCAAGGGCTTTCAGATTCCCAGCACAGTGCTCTGCTTTGTCTCCTGCTCCTCAGCAGTTGTTACAAAACAACTGTAAGGCTCCGGGTACAAGCTGCACTGAGGCCACTTCATCACATGCTTGGAACCCACCCAAGTGGGTTTCCAGTGGGGCTGCACCTACCTCGACCTGTGCTTTAAGACATTGCTCAGGAATCCTAGCAAACTAGGCAGAGGTCTTTGAAAAAGACAAGAAACACTAAGAAAATTTGGTGACTTTCATAAAGAATTAACTGCCCTGCTAGTTAGCTAATTCTTAAAGTCAAACAACTTTGCCAACTGCTGTGGTTCGGGGCGGTGCAAAGTTTCATCTTCAGGGTCATTCCCTTCTGAATTCATAGCTGCATTTGACCTGACTTGATACTGCTTTTCCCAGACTCAATGAAATTACAGCTTACACGGTCATGCTCTTCGCATGCATTTCCATTTTAAAACTAAACAGTCTGCTGTTAGAAGCTCCACAAATCGCAGCAGTGAGGACTGTTGACACAGTGAAACTCGGAGCTCAAGTGACTTTTAGGTAGTTCATCCTCTAGCAGAACTTTTAAGGTCTACTTACAGGCCTGACAAGTAGGACTTTGTAGCACAGGCCACACAAGGACTCTTAGCTAAATACAGCCCATTCATCACATGCTATTTAATGGCACTTTTCATCAGAGACTTTAACTAGGCATCCTGCTCACCCTGGTGACGATATTGATGGGATGGGTAATTTTCCCCTAGAGAAGAGAAGGCAGAACTACTACCTTGATTATCCTAATGAAGCATTGTGGAGGGAGGGTGGGGCCAGAAACAAAACCAGAACCTCATATATCAGTCTGCAGTGTTCTTTCTTTAGTGGCTAATGACTTGTGCTTGAAACCATGAGATTCCAACATGTTGGTTCTCCTAGCAAGGATTACAAAGCTGCATTACAAGGGTCTGCCATCAGAGGGAACTATTGCATTTTTAAAAATCCCATAGAAATTCTGCTAGCCATGAAGAAAAAGGTTTTCTTGCCTCCACTTCACTACTCCCTGTGAAAACTAAAGGATTTGTATAACTTGCTGCATTTGGGAAGGCTACTAATGAATGACGTGACTTATTTGAGGCCACGTGTTGCCCTTGGAGGTTGGGTTTCTATCTACAGCTTCTGCTACAAGTTCTAGATGGAAAATACATGTCACCAAAAATTTCTCTTAGTAATGTTTTTGTCCTACCTGCCTGTCAGCACCCAGACACTTGTATCTGTTAATCAAAATAGAGAAAGTAATAAGCCAGTGGATGTGTACAGTGCACCAAGATAGTTTTGCTCTAGTCCTGAGTTCTCTGGCTCAGATCTGAGTAGGAAGGACCTGCTGAGCACATTTGCTTTACCAGAGGAAACACCTTTTTATTCTTTTCCTTAAGAAATGTAGTAAAAATGTGCTTGGTGATTTTCACTCTAGCAAATGGAGGCTACCTTCTGTCAGGCAAGATTCTATTCCAAGAAAACCATAGTTTATGGATTTGAATCCATACTTTTCCCAGATTCCCAATAGCAATACTAAAAGACAGGCACAGCGCTTCACTGGTTGCAGTTTTACAGTCAAAAGGGGTCACTGGAATCCTTCTGTTCTGCAGAAACTTCCTCTCTTTGGGGCAGTCATCCTGTGGTTCAGCTGTATTTATAAAACCAGTAACGGCCAGTCTGGCACCAGTGCTGCCACAGCAAGCAAGGCAGCGTTATATAATTTCCCCAGAATGATTCCCACAGCTGCAGTGGTAGTGAGAGAGGATAAGAATTGATGTTTTCTCCAACATGCTTTTGCACTAGGGCCAGCTGAGGAGTTAGTAAAAGAGATTCATGGTCCTTGGCTGGACCGTGGCTGGCCAAAGCCTCAGAGAAACACGGGGAGTCACTGGGTGAGACCATACTTGTCTCACCAGAGAGTGGTATGTCCAGCTTTAGCATGACTTCATTTATCTTTTCATGCCAATCTTTCTCCTCTGCCTTTTGCTCTCACGCTGTTAAGCTGCTAAAGAAAGTGATCAGAATTGGAGATACCTCCTGCCTCCTGCCAATCATGGACATTTTCAAAGATGAAGACCGGGAGCTGATGCGAACGCACTGCCACTTCCAAGCCCTCACCATCCTCAAGAACAGACAGGGGGATGCTGACATCAAAGAGGCCATTGCCTACCTTTCCTTTGCCATCATTGCTTCAGGTAGGGTTATCAAGATACCAATGGGAGATTTCCTTCTATAGGAAATCAGATCAGGCAAGGATGTCCAACCCCTTCTCATTTCCCCAAAGAGAAGACTGAAACAATAGACTTACAAAGGCAGGTGAAGAGCAGGATAAAATGTGTTTAAAGTGGCAACTCATCTGGACCATGAAATAGTGCAATTAAAGAGTGGCTGCACTGTCACTTAAGTAGCTTGTGAACTCCTTGAAATGGCTTGCAAGGGTCCAGTTCAGTTCTACAGGGACATCAGCCCCTTTTCTTCACCCGTCCAGAAAACCCAGCATGTGATTTTGTTCTGTTTAGCACATGAAATCCTCCTGGAGCACAGCTAAGCATTATTTTAAATCACATTATTCACATGCTAAAAGTTACCTTCAAGCATTAACCAGCCTTACTGGGTCATATCAACACAAAGAACCCACGATTCCTTCATAACTTGGAAAAGATCCTTAACATCCTGAACCCATCTATTTCCAGCTGGTAGTTTGACATTTCTGATCTAATAATTTCCCTGGCTTTCCTGCTCCAGAAAGGTAATGAGCAGAGTGCACAGGAACCACAACGTATGTCTTCCTTTGCATTTTACAGCCTTTTCTTCTGGTAGATCTGCTACCAAACATCAGACTGCCATTACTGTTCAGTTGCTGTACGTTGTTTCTGAGGAATTGATCTGGACAGATTTATCTGTAACCATAAATTTTTTCATACATACAGTCACAGATTTTCTCACAAGTACAGCTTTCTTCTTTCAGAAGAAAGAAGCAGCCTTCCTCCTATTTGTGTAACTTTTCAAGGAGATGCTAGCTGGTAAGGAATTTGGAAAAACTACTGAAACAGAGGCAGCTTCAGCCCATTTTAGACAAGCAGCGTAGAAATAGAAGGCTCCCATGTTTCAGCTCTAGTTTGTTACACCAATTAGTACCTGGAAAACCTTCCTACCAATGAAATTTGGTTCCTCCTTTCTCATCAGAATGAACGCGCTGTAAATACAGTCATTGCAGCAAACGACCCGCCCTCCTGTTCCAGCACACCAAAGAATGTATAGTTCCAGTGCAGGGTGAATGCACCCGCCTGCGTGCATCATTGTCCTGGCTTTTCCTAAGGAGGGAGATCGGGCCGACATGGAAATGCTCCTGGCATGTTCCAAAAAAACCATATTTGTATGGGAATCTGCCTTTCACTCTGAGCAAATGTTTTGACAGCAGCATTGAGAAGGAGAGAGACTGGATTAGGAAAAAACCCCTGTTAATTGCTTTGAGATGGTTCCATTTCACAGTCCCTGCATTCCAGCTTATCAACTCCCCACCTGCTAGAACAGACGCTTGTTAAGAAATAGATATTGTCTTTATAGGAGCCAATTGGTAGAGCTCCAGAGCAATAATAACCTTTGGAGCATATCGGGAGGGAGAAAAAGCCTCATTCCTGTAAAAGAATTGCTAGGAGCCTGTCTGCTGGCTCATCTCTGCAGGCAGCTGTGCAAGACACTGCATTCGCTGACCTACCAATGAAAAAATCTTTACAGTGGCGCTGATGATTCATCACCCAGTACTGGGATGCCACAGTTATTGATTGCAACCCTGGGCATGTTGAGATCCTTACCAAAATTGCCTTGAAAAGAAGGGGCACCTGTGGATGGCAGAAAGATCTGTGCTGTGCAGCCAGTGAATGACTGGACCGTGATTTTCGTTGTTGACTATATGTGTTTATATAGGCAGCACTTAGGCAAAACCAGAGAAAAAAGACTGAGTACCACAAATCCCAGTACATATTAAGTGTGGCAGTAAATTAGTCAGTCCTGCCTGGATTATTGTTTCATCCAAAGCAGTGTGCACCTTCTGACTCACCTTATTAAAACAGCCCAATGGCCTTGTGCCTCCATCCTCACATTTACTGCACCCTGCTGTAGAGCCATAGACCTTTCAAGTAAGCATGGCTGGGTTTCTCTCCTCCAGGTGGTTATGCTGAAGATTGCCTCCTCATCAGGGCTCGATGTTATGGGCGCCTTGGTCAGAAGAAAACTGCTATTTTTGATTTTAATGCCATCCTAAAGGAGGACCCTAGGAACGTGCAAGCTCTGAGTGGACGAGGACTCACTCACCTGGCTCTGAAGCAGCAGAAGGTATTATCACTATACTGATCTGCCGGTGTCTTTTCTGACTAAGGTACCACAGGCTTTGTCATGGACTCACTGAAATCAAAGGAGTTTCTCACAGAATTTGGGCAGTGAAAGGCTCTTGTTTTGGTTGAGGGTATAAGTAGCCCACCTGACATTACTGATTTGCCTTCCCAAGTCTCCAGAGAGGAAGACTAACCCTTCATCACAGATCATTAGAATCATAGATCTTACTCAGTGTCACTACCATGCATTGATTTGCAGTGCTGCAAACTCTCGCCTACATTTGATCTCACATTTCATCACTTGGTGTTGTGTTAGATGAAATGCAGCAACAAGAGGAAAAAGAACAATTTCAAGGCTTAGTGAGTCTCTCTCCATCATCTGTGAGAAGCTCACCTGTGCAATTAGTGCTAGATAGAGCAGACTTTGGAGATTATATTATATCATTGCCTGGAAATCATGTCAGATGTTTGTGTGGCTTATCTACTTGTAATACAGTCCTTAGCCTTACACTTTACCTGCATATCACACCAATCCCACAGTGAGTGTGAAATGCTGCATTACAGCTGGGTGTGTGGACTTGTGCTGGTTTATCCTGGTTGAGCCAAATCCTGCTTGCACTTACTCGTTCACAGCATCTCTTCCTTGTTGCTGTAGGAATTTTTTTCAGTTCTAATCTAAGGAGTTCAAACCAGTTTGCAGGTAGTCATTCAGACCTGTCTTTATGGTGCTACATCAGATTTGCAACTGGAAAAGATGCAGCACATGGACAGGGAAGAGCAAAGAGCTTCCCAGCTGTGCAGATGGCCTGTGGGACAGCAGAGAACTGAAAGAACAAGTTATCAATACATAGTTATTGATACCATTTCACTTTTTGGTCTTGTTTTTACACAGGAGGCTGTGCAAGATTTGATCTCAGCGCTGAAGGTGGAGGCGGGAGCAGTGATCCCAGCAATCCTGTCTTTGAAGCCTGAAGCCCAAGGGTTGATCACGCAATGGCTCCTTCAGCACGGCAGGACTGCGTTAACTGAGCTCATCGCTGCTAAAGACCTTTCAAAAGAAGAAGCCCTCAGGGATCTTCTCATGACTGCAAAAGCACTAATTAAAATTTGCAAGGATGCACAATATCACGTCTTCTACACAGATGTTTTGATTGCAAACGGTAAGTTCCTATTTTATGTAGCTGATCAAACTAATGAAAGCGCAGCAAATTAAAGACAGTGAATGTTAGATGGCAAGTGTATTGTTGTATCGCACTTTTCAAGAGAAGCTTGTAAATGTTTTGGGAAAGGCTATGAAGTAATTGATACCCTTAGATGTGGACAGGCTACATAAATCCTGCTTTAGTAAGTTTTCTTGATGTCTCTTTCTCCACACGGAATGGGTTATATAGCTTATACTGGTGTTAACCAACAGGAAGGTACGAAGAGGCCCTTGATCACCTTCAGGAAGCATTTGGCCACTCTCTTGCTGATGACTTTGCTAGTGCAAGACTAGCTGTGCTGCAGCTGAAGAAGAGGAATGTGGCTATGGCAGCTCATGCATTCAGCATCCTAGCCAAGAGGGATGAAGGGGAGCTGGGTTTTCTCCTGAACTTTGTAGACGCTAAACAACAGCAGCATCTCTCTCAGGTACAATCCTTTTTTGATGGCACATCTGTAGATTCAGTGGGGAAAGAAATGGGAAGCAAAATTGGGCTGCAGAGATTGTCCTTGCCTTGTCTTGAACAGAAGTGTGTGGGAAGACCATTTACCAGATGAATGAGGAACAAATTGGCTTCTTCCTCCAGCCAGATTAGGGTGTTGAATCCAAATGTCTTCCGTTGCAGTGACCTTGCTTCAGTCTCTAATAATTCATCACTATCACTTCTTACCACTTGGGGGAACTTTTTGTTGGTCTCCTTAGTGTGAGACCTGTTTAATCCCAGCACGAAAATGTAGGGAATGTGAGGGACAGCAGCTAGAGATTTACCAGGATCACTGCTAGTATCGTACTCTGCCTGAGTTACATGGTGCTTGTAGCTGGCTTCTGGGGAAGGGAAATTCATGCTTTGTTCATTTTCCTGATGAAACTGGAGGTTCTGACTCAGTCACATTAAATGCTTCAATCCTTTTTGCTCTTTTATGTAACATTTAGAAATTTAAACACATTCACATTTTTATAAAATGCCTAGCTGTTGAGGTTCATACTGGTTTTCTTACTAAAACTGTTTGACACAAAAATGGCACATTGCTCTAGTCCTCTTAAGCATCTATTTTTCGGAATTTTTTTTTCAAATTTCCCCTCCAAAGTACATCCAGCTCTGAGAAAGCATCTCCAATAATAAGACAGGCAAGGTCAGATTGATGGTGAGGAGTTTTAACATTCACTCAAGCATCTGCAATTCTGATTACCCAGAAGCTCCGTGTTCTGAGAATCAGTTTGCTTCCTTTTATTCAATTTGTAGATTGTGTACACCCCGGTGAGAAGCTATATTGTTATGCTTTCTCCCAGGTTATAAAACAAACAACATGCTGATATACTTAATGCATCTTGAGAGGAGTACTTTGTATGTATTTTAGCAAAACAGCAGGAGGATATAAGTAAACAAGTATTAATTTACCAGTCCCTTGATATACCCCATTACAGAGAAAAGAGCCCCTCTCTTCTGAATAATGTAAAAGTTCAGTCTTATGGGGAAGAGTTGGAAGATTTTAGAGCCAATTTGCAATCTTTCACTATGTAAAGTTGATAAAAGTACAATCAGGAATGTGTCTGTGGAGGCCCTAAGGAGGTGTCTATAAATGAAGATACGTTTTGCAGCTGAGTTTGCCTCGCTACCACGTCGCTTGTTCTGTATGGAAGTCTCACAGCTGAGTCCATCCATGGTGCTTTCTGAAAAAACACAGGAGGGATATTCTTATGCTGTCAAAAAGAAATAAATAAGGAGAAAACAACAACAAAAAACCCCCTAGTTATTGTACAGCTTAAACTGCACTGATGTGTTAGGAGCTCACTGAGGCCACAGATTAGTGAAGCTTTTAAAATGGGAGAGGCACTTTATTTCTGCCTTTTTTTGGCAGCTGTGGAGCAGTGTCTGGAATAAACCCCTTTCCTGGTGGCTTATTTATCATGAAAGATTTCTCTGCCATTTCTCTGGCTGGACTGATTGCAAGTCTGGAACTCAGTACCAGTGTTGGAAGTAAAATAGAGTCAATTATTGTTTTTTTAATCTTTAATTTTGTGCTTTTGTTCAACTGAGTAACCATTTGGACCCCTGCACCTGGGAGTCTTTCCATATTCTCTAATCTTCAAAGATTTACTGAGTGTGATTATCAGTCTACTGCTTAGCCCAGAATCACAACTTTTCTTTTTTTTTTTCAGTATGTATTTTGTGACAAGGGGATAAGTACGGACTTTGCTGGAAGGGGAAGGAATTGGTTAATTCACCTGCCCAGTGTCTCAAAGGATTTTCCCACTTCCTTTTGCCTGCAAGGTTATTCCAGTTTGCGTGTGAAAGGAAGATCTCAGTAAAAGCAAAAAAGCTTCCAGACAGAATTAGTGCCAAAGCCCCCAGCGATGGCCTTACTTTGCTGTGGCTCCTGACTACAGCCCAGGGAGAGTGTTCTTTCTGCTGCCTCCGCTGCACAAAGAAGGAGTCAAGCGAGGAAGAGTCAAGTGGTTTATGCTCAGCCCTTAGTCTCAGCACTCCACGCATGCAAGTATTGCTGCCGCATTGTTCTAGAGTGTTTGGAGATTACAGGCATTAGAGAAATGTGTCATCATTATCCCGGAGTCTGGTCTGAAGAGCTAAAAATAATTCTACATAAGCTGAATAGGAAAGGGTGGAGGAAGGAGAGCTCCTTGATGTACTGATTTTTTTTCATGAAAAACAAAGCAATAAAATTCTTCCATTATTTATAGTCTAAGGGGTCCCACGCTAAGAAATTTGTAAACAACTGGGACAGCCACATGGGAATAGGAATCTGAAAGATTTATTAAACTGCAAAAGGTCAGAGGAAGGGAGTTTGCTTGCTGCTAGTGCAGCTTCAACCCTTCAGTTTCCTATGTCAGAGGTTAAATGCATGACTGATCACTAGCTCCTAGCCCAGGTCCTCAGAGCTGCACTTTCTGTTGGCTGTTGACATGCCATGGGGTAGCCAGAGCTGACTCCCACAAAAATGGTCTCAAAAGCCAGATGGTCCGGGTCAGAGTTAGGCCCTCAGCCCAAGGTAGAAGCTGCCATTCCACATGACTTCATGGCGTGACCCCAAATAGGGACTGCAGGTGAAGACAGACATGCTCCAAACTCTTCTGAAAACATCCAGCCCTCTTCCAAAGCTCAGTGCTTATCAGTCCATCTTCTGGTATTTACTGCTCAGAGACTAACCCTTGGCCATAATTCCAAGTCCATTAAACTCCTCTCTCATTTGCTGTCTGAAGAATTGAGCCTTGGTCAACTTCAGCATAAGATTAGTCACTAGGGACTGGAACCAAAAACACAACAAAAATATGTGTATTTTCAGTCCTTTATGACCCAACTTGCCGGTAGAAAGGTACACAGACCTAATCCTGGAACCACTCCAGTCGCTTGTGGCCTGCCAAGCCCTTTCCAGATGGCACCAGAATTATTTCAGTCTGGAAACCATAATCAAATCTTTAGCGACAGGTCTGAAGATGGACTATATATAGCTTGCTCTTGGCCTTCCCAAGTCACCTGCAATGAGGCTGATGGCAAAAAAGTGCTTCTCAAAAGCCGCATGCAGGGAGCAGCTCAGCGCTGTTGTGCAATATCCTTCTGGCTTTCTACACACTTCCTAGATCTTTCCATAAGTCGTCTTATCTTTGTTGAGAAGATGATGTGCAAGTAAGCTGCTAATTAATCTGTGCTATACACCAACATTTTACATTCCTTTATAGCAAAATAACCGGGACAGAATTCTTCATAAACTGCTAGGAACGGCTAAATTATCTCCGATAAGGCACTTGGACTTGACCTGCAATATCAATCCATTTCATCCAGAATCTGTTTTCCTTAGTTCTCTGAAATAGCAAAGAATTCTAATCTAAATCAACCTAAATAAAAAGGCACACAAAGAGGCTGGAAGACCTGAGCTGGCTGTCAGGTGTAGCTACTGAGTCACTGAATTTTGGGGAGCCCCAAGCATTCCAAGGCAATGCGTGATATCCCGTGTAATGAGACCGATGAAAACATTTACCCTGTGCTCGGAGCCTCTGCTCGTTTGGCTCAGCCTTCTGCAAGACCTAAGCTGCTGGTGGCAGTCTTGTTTATAACTTAAATATTCGCTCTGCTGCAGCATGTTAAAAGCTTGGTTTATTACCAGTAAAGGGAAATAATGAGAAATCCATTTGAGGCAAATAGTTCTAATGGAGTTTTCTTTATTGACCTTTATGAACCTAAAAATTATGTGGCTCCTTCTGCCTTCTCTATTTCCTTGTTGTTGTTTTTCCCTTCAGATAAGGGCAGGTAGTTCACTTGCACTTGAGATTAATGATTAGCAAAGCCAGCAGCGGCCCATCTTTTCCTATAGCTTGGGTAAACTTCAGTTCATAAACTTCATTGTTAGCACATGCAGATATCGGTGGGGAGCACACGGGGCTGTCTATTGACCAGAAGATGCAATTGCCACATAGTCACCTGTTGGAGCAGACCGTGGCAGAAATTTGGTTTCATGAAGAGAACACTGTCTACTTTTCGAGTTTGTAGTTCACATCTCATTCCTGAGGAATGTAAACAACTTCAGAAGAAATGCTCTGAGAAACTTTTAGCAAAACATGCAGAAACAAAGAGCGGTTCAGAAACTCTTGAGATAACAGCAAGTGCCCAGTGATCCGAGATTTTTATATATGTGTGCAAAAAATACGCCAATTATCTGTTCTCCAACTAGATGCAATGTCAACATTTGAAAAAGTATCCAAAATTTGTTACTCTCTGTGTCTACCTATGACCAGTCCAGACTAGATATTTTACTCTCTATTTTTTTAACTTTTAATAGTTAATATTAAGTAACTTTCTGTCTACAGGTAGCAGCCCATGAAGGAAATGTGCTGATTAAAGACCATCGCTACGAGAAGGCTCTTGGTTATTACACCCTGGCTGTCTTGGCAAGCAGAGATAATCCCAGGTATCTGCGACAGAGAGCTGCTTGCCTTATGCGCCTGAAAAAATATGACAAAGCTTTAAAAGATATGGAGAAAGTGATCCAGAAGCATGGTTGTAACAGTCTGAAAACACGCGTTAAGGACCACTGCTCCAAAGGACGCCTGCTACTGTCACTGGCTGAGGAAGAAGCAGCAGTTCAGCAATATATTGAGGCACTGCAACTGGACGAATCTGTGGCATTGTGCAGCATCATGAATAGCCCTGGCAGCGAAATTTTAACCAAAACATTTCATAAGATTGCACAGTATCATTTTGACATGCAGCGTTATGAAGAGGCCTGGAAAGTCACAGACTATGGTCTGAAAATTGACAAAAATACTGAACTTAAAAAGCTGAAAACAAGACTTAAGCGAGAGGCATCGAGCTGTAGCATACATTAATTTATCTGTTTGGGGATTTTCCAGTGTCAGATTGCTTGCTACTTTGTTTGTGAGGCTGAGAGAATTAAGCGAAAGATGAGAAGCTTTGATAAACATGCCATGGACATGGCACTGAACATGGGACAGCAAGATTAGAAAGTTTTGGATAGTGAAACAAAACTGACCAAGAGAGCTATGAGAAAAATGCAAATTGCAATATTTCAGTATTCCTTAACATTATTGTGGACGTATATAAACTCCCCCTTGCAAAGGAAGTGTTTTGTCTGCCTAAACTGAGCTAATTCTGACACATGAGCTCCAATCATAACAAAGGAGAACATTCAAACATTCTGGAGTTTATGAATAATAACCATGTGTTTCCTTGCTATTTATTTGACTAGCTTGGACATATACTGTTCAATTAAGTAGTCTTATTTTTATGGGTTGGTCAAAACAATCAGTCAAAAGTAACATTTGTAATGTGTTTGTGAAGGACCGTGTGTCTTACACCACTCGGATGACCCACTCCTGAATGAAGGGAACTGCCCTTGTCATAATTGAGTGGATTTGCAATGATCAGCACCAGCACAGGAGAGTGGAGCAGTAGAAATGCCAAGTCAACTGTTTTTCTGTCCCAGGAACATAGATAATATGAAGGATGAGACTCAACAGAGATGAAACACCCGATCTAATGACCCTGTTATCTGGGACCAGGACCAGTCCAGACCTCACCTTGGACTTCCAGATCCCTCTGTCTGAGGTTGCCAGTGCAGATAATGGAGGTAATCTCTCAGTAGAGGTGTCTGCAAGAGCCCGCTAAATATCATCTTGCAAACTCCTGGATGTTTGCGCACCAAAGACAACGCTGGAGCGTGAACTAATGAAGAAGTGAGCAACGTACAAGTAGGAGATGGGGCTGGAGGCGTCGGCCGGGATGGTGACGTGCTCGCTCTGTGGTGCCTCAGCACTCGTTCTTCGTGGGTGTTCTTCATGGGTGTCCACATCTCACCTGCCCTGAGAGGTTTTGCCTGCTGCCACGTCTACAGCTTCACCACTTGTAAGGACGGCTGGCCTTGGTGGGCGGCCCAGAGATAGTGCCGATAGGCGCCATTTCGGCACGGTTTGGTGTTTCTGCTGGGCAGTGGGAGCCTACAGCTTCATTGGAAGCAGCACGCCTAGGAGAGAAGCGGTGAGGTGGGGCCCAAACCAACAGACTCCTCTATTTGTTTTGACTGCTGCAAGTGAATTCTCTCAAATGTTTTTGGAGTGTGATAATACAACCCTGGAGAAAAATAGAAACTGCTACTGAAAACAAAGATTAAAGCAATACCAAGAAACTGCTCTCCTGCTTTGATTAGGATGAAAGGGAAAGGGAACTTTCCGTTTTTGTTACATTGTTTTCTGAAAGGCAGCCTTCCAGAGTGAAACTCCTTTCAGCAGCCGTGCAATCAGCCAGTAAGGCACTGATACCACCTGTGCCCTTGCAGCTTTTTTCCTCCTCTGCATGCTCCTTTTTTTCTTCCCTAAAGCACAGGTAAGACTGGGCTTCTTTCCTTTCAAATGCAAGAGAAGCTACTCTGATTTTAATCCCGGTGACACTGATGAGTACTTTATGCTCCTCATTGGCATCAAGATGCTACAAAATAGTTTCTTTCCATTTATTGCTCCTAAAGAATTTTTTCTTTAAAAATAGGGCCCATGTGCATCCCTGCAAGACCCTGATAGAGTTATGCTGAGGAAACTTTTGTTTTCAGGTGCCTATAGCAGCTGTTTCTTTAAGCACCAGGAAGGCACATAAATTCTTGTCTATTCCTCATGGTCTAGATTAATGGTTGCTTCTCTCAGCAGACCCTAGCCATTCTCATCAGCATTTTTATTTGTTTCTTTTATCTTCTCTGTCCTCTTTCTGTGCCCGCTAAACTACTGTGATCAAAGTCCTTATCTTTGCCTGTGCCCAAGCTTCTGATTTGTTCTTTATTTCTCCATTATGTGCTTGCTCTTCCGACTAATTTCTTGGAATATCAAATAGATCTTTCTGATTAGTCACAGTGAGAGGGGTTTGATGAGCGGCATCGCTGCATTATGCATGCCTCTCACAGTATCACACTCACCACAACCCATCCTGACACTCATTTCCTGGAGTCCTGGGGAGCAGACAGGATTACATGTGACCCATCTATTTCAGCTACTGCCCAGCCCGTGCACGTAATGGGCAGAAGCATCCCTACGCCTGCGCGCTCACATACCTCCACCGCCCTGTTACACTGTGCTTTGCCAGAAGATGGTATCGTCCTCCAGAAACCCAACATGCTGCGGCTGGCAGGGACGGAATCCTTCCTGAGCACCCAGCATTTTTAACCATCACCAGCTTTGGTTATAACTCAGGCTAATTGTGATCTTCCATTCAGTGCTAGTGAGGCCATGAAGACCAGTTAAGATGCCTTAATGGGATCACTGCGCTTGAGCCTGGCTTTAGCCAGACTTCTTCTACGTCCAGCAAGCTATCACAGCCATCAGCAGAGAGGGCATTGCTCTCCCCAGGGACTTAGCCTTGGCTGCTTTCCCTTCAGCCCAGTCTCCCCCGCCAGCAAGAGTTATGCACCAGAAATCTATCAGTATTTATCAACAAACATCTCCTTCCCCTCCAGGCTGATAAATCTCATTCTTATCTGTTGCCATACCCATCCCAAGGTCCGGGTCCACTCAGCTGAGTCACCTACTTCATTATATACGTGCCATTTTCTAAGAGGATATTGTTTCCACTTCTTCCAGATTGAAGAATCTGGATAGGAAAACTGTGGTTGTCATGTCTTATGTTCTTTCATGATAAGCTGCAATTCATCAAGATTGTGGAGCTGTTTCCAGCTGCTCTGAGACGTGTCCCTCATTCTGTGCACGCAGCCCATGGTTGGAGTTACTTACAAAAGAAACTGTTGTAACACTTGCCCCTTGAAAGGCTCTTGTGCAGCGCGCTTTAGGACATATCCTTATGCTGCTGTAAATGTTAGATAACTGAAGAATTCAAGTGTATTTATATGGATCCACACTAATGTCACCAAGAAGAGAATATGACCTGATAACCCATGTAAATAGTGGAACCAGATACCCATTTGTGGGTAATCCAGTTTGAAGCTACATTCACCCCAAGGAATGATTAACTATCTGTAGTTTGTTCAACTCTGAGCTGTATACAGACACCACCCAATATTTCTTTGCTCCCTAGGAATTCTGTTCCTGTAAAGTATTCTGCAGACTTAGTAACTTAGGCTGTCGTAATCGCAGAAATACTACCTTCTTGCACAATGTCACCAGGTAATGAGTAATGAGAAAAAAAACCTTTGAAATTACAGTTGAGAATGTTTCTACACAAGCCAGTGCCTACCAGTCTTGGCTGTATGGAGTATTCAGAATTCCTTACAGGACTACAAAAAGGAGAATCAAATATGAGAATCTCTGCATCACAAGTACAGTTACACAAGTAAAGTTTCCTGACCTTACGCTCTGCAGTCCAGCAGGCAAAGAACAGCTTAGAAATGAGGGCAAATGGTTTGGAACTCAATATTCACCTGGAAGCTTTTCCCCAGACTTCAGAGAGAGCTAAACTTTGAGCTCCTGTGATCTCAAAAGGTTTTGTTTCCTTTAACATCATAGCACTCCCATTTATTTTTCCTATTTCAGTCATTTACTTGCTCCCAGGCACTAAATGCATCTAAACACACCAACGAACTTCAGCAACGGATCACACGCATTTTTGAAGGTGACATGCTCCTTGGGAATCATCTTCCTGACTCTCAGTCCAATTCATTGTGCTTCCCAGATTCCGAGTGTGGTGGAAATTTGGCTCTGGCTTAGAGCCGTGCAAACCCAGTAGCTTTAATGAGTTTCCGTGTGCATAAGTGAGGACATTCCACTTGACTTGCAGAGGCAGATGTTTCACTTTAATGACAGATAATCTAAAAGTAATTTCTTTTTACTATCATTTCCCTGCAGAAGATCAACGGTGTTATCATTGTACCGCTTCTGCATCAAGAAATTTCCAATTTGCCAGGGCTCTGAGGAGTCGCTGTCACCATTAATTTAATGTGTTAGGTGAAATGATCACTGGTGTTACAGCCTGCCTTTGGAGTCTTGGCCGTTTCAATCGTATTCCAGCTAAACTGGTCTATGTTGGAATCTGTTGCTTCAGTCAGCCCTGACTCAGGGACACCTTAAGGAAGGTGACTTGTTAGTTTGGAGGCACAGCGCTCTGAAGCTGCAGCATTCAGAAGCCTCTTTCTCCTCCTACTCCTGCTGCGGGTTCCAGGAATGACTTTTTCATATTCATTTGTTCGGTAGGATGCCAAAGGACACTGCAGACCCGCACCTGCCTCGCAGATGTGTACAACTCTGACACCCCAAGCACAGGACCGGGGGTTTATGAGGTCACAAAAGTGCTTGGAAGGTAGAAGACAAACAGGGGATGATATTGCTGACAAACACGGGATGATTTTGCTGACACAAACACAGGATGAGTTTGCTGACAAACACAAGATGATATTGCTGACAAACACAGGATGATATTGCTGACAAACATGGGATTTAGAGAACATGAGTCAGACCCAAATAGACGTCAGCAGGGAGTGGAAAACAATCGTGATCATAGTGAATTATTTTTAGTTTCTCACCAATAGGTGTCCAGGTGAAGAAACAGCTTCTGTTCTGGTCAGCTGCCATCACCCAGTCTTGGCCTTTCCTTTTGTCACAGTCTGGTGCTATGGACCCTCTGGGTTCCACACCTCAATACAGGTGTACAGCCTACACAGCTAAGACTTGTGCAACTATTTAACTTCCAATTAATTTCATTTCTGAGGTTTATTTTGGCCATGCGATGCATGGTCAAAACCTCCTTGAGACCTTGACAAGTCTACTCTGTGCTCCTGAGAACCACCGAGTACTTGTTCTGCGTGCAACGCAAGACTGAGCTTAATCTGCCAGATGAGCTGGGGCTTTAGGTGTCTTCCCATCCAACCCAATCGCTTCTGTATTTGTATGTTCCCTACACAATCCCAGGAAGTCAAGAGTTTCAGGGAATGAACCAGCTTAAGGATTCCTCCACAGACTGTAAAGGAAATTAAGAACAGTATCTGATAATAAGTTGCTTGTCTCATTCCTCAACTGCATCACAATAAATGAGAAAATGTAGCTGCAAAGCCAGATGGGGAGTGTAGGAGGGAGCAGGAAGCTGGGGAGGATGATAATGATGCCGTTCCACTCCTCTCTGGCGTTTTGTTATGCCCCTCAGCTGTGCTTTCATCTCCAGGTCAGTGCTGCGTGTGCGTAACGCAACCTGGCAGATGTGCTTCAGGGGTGTCACTCAGCATCATGTGCAGGGATGGGAAGTCACAAGGGAGCCACATTTTTAGATCCAGATCAGTAGTGGATGAAATGAAAAGCTGACAGTGATTTGTATTTTCCCACTTAAAACTGACCATCTCATGGAGCATCTTGATTGCTTAGAAGCCTCAGATGTCACATTAGAAGACATTCAGACACTGACAGTATGCTCAATATGCTCTCTAAAAGTCACATCAAAATCTTAGAGTATCAGGAACACCTCGGAGTGCTGGTAACAGTGGAGGGTTGGTTCTTTTAGTAGAGTTTTAACAGCAGAAACATTTATAACCTGCCGTTTTCTCCTTTTTTGCCACCTTGCCAGCAGCAGTTTTGCACTGCTCTTTCTGTTCGTGTCATGCAGCACTTGTCTGTTCTTGGGCAATAAAATCTACTTACTGGAGAAAGCAGGTAATTAGCCATCTACAGAAATTGCCCTGTGTCTATATCACTAATGTGTTTGGATGTTTTAACTGATTGCATTCTCAACTGTTTTGGATGGCTTAAATGCCAGCTAATGCAATCCAGTTAAGCTTCCTAATAAACCTGACTGATGGAGCGCAACATAATCACACATCAAGTAGGGATGTAGAGGGAAGTGCCGCGGAACCGACAGCTTAGAATAGACTGTGTCATTTTGAAAGACCCAAATCATTCCTTAACAGGGAAAGTTCTAATTACCTATAACTGGTGGTGGATTTGGTACCCAGGACCCAATTCAATGTGCCTTTTAAGCACACGCTTAAGCTAGTTCTGGTGTTACACACAAAGAGCAGCCAGACCTTATCAGCAAACACTAACTCTGCAAACACTGGACCACTCGTATTTCCAAAGCTCCTACTACAGGCATTGCAATAAGGGCCATTTTTTTGTTGTTAAAATGCAGCAGAGAAATAAAACAGACAAGGTGGGAGAGAAGAAATTAACAGTACATACTATGGGTGCTTTCTAAAAATCATCTAGCATTTTTTTTTTAATTTAAAAAGTCTTAAGTCCTGTTACCCAAAAGGATGAGTTAAGGACATGTGTAGACTAAAGGAATAAAGAAACTCAGTGTCGTCAGCTTAACCTGGAGAAGGCAGCAACCTGCAAATTATCTCTAGGTAGCAGCAATGCAAAGGAAATTTCAGGCAATATGGGGGCCTCTTAAAAGAAATATTATTCAAATGAAATGAGAGGAGGCATCTAGAAGATAAATAAACTAATACTGGAATATGATGCAACCTTCCAATAGTGCCCTGCAAGCAACTTACTTAAAAGATGGCACAGTGTCCTTATGTCAGCTCTGGAGGTCTTTTTCTGAGCCCAGCCAGAGGTTATAGATCTAATAGAGTAGTCTGTGTGAAATTCTCTGCTCTGCCAGATGCCAGACAAGACATAATAGCTCCTCTGGCATCGATGCCTTTTAATCTGATACTGACTTTGATTCTCTGTAACTTTGTTTCATCTGTAAAATGGGGATAATGTTCTATTGCAGAGGCTTGTCAGCATCTTTTAGTGCTGGGTACAAAGTGCTTTGAAGATGACATTATTTTTACATGTGACACTATTGCAGAAGAGCTACGGATTGTCATCACACCCTTTCCCCAGTCAGCGATGCTGGTAAAGGTCACTCATCTGTTCCATGTCCGATACCCACTTGTTTATTTGTCCAGCTGCCCCTGGCACCAGTGAAGGCAGAGCCCCAGCCCTCGGTGGCAACACGAAAGCATCTGTGGCCTCCCACAGTACGCAGCCCGCTGGTAGAGGTTTTGTGTTTACGTGGTTGATGATGGCAAGGGCCAAGAAACAATAAAACCACGTTGCCACCTTCCTATAGACATGATGGTGCCTGCGGTTTAGCCCCAGAGTCTTTGCTGAACGCTGGAATCCGCGTGCCAGCCAACACACCCTGCCAGCCAACACGTACCTAACCCCAAACTCGAACCACAGGCGGGCATCGAGAATCCAAATCCTTCTCTCGTGGGCCCTCAGGTACCCCTCTGCATCTCAGAGCCAGGGTTCATTCCTGATGTAAGGCATCTCCAGCAGTTGGAACGCCAAAGAACTAACCAGACCTCTCTACTTTCTTTTGTCCTGCAGCTCCCAATACTGCCCTGGCCACCTTCCACTCAACCACCCGTCGTTCTTCAGGAGGCAGGTTCCACACACCTCCAGGCTGAACACTGCAAACCCTCTAGCTTCCACAGCAGTGTCTGGGAAGGGGATGTTTGCTAGAAGTTACACGTATTTATGAGCATTTTGATAACTTGGGACTTCACACCATGGACAGTCTTGCTGAAACCTAATGTAACAATTTATTGAAGAAGATGTTATGGTCTGGTCTTCTATGTTCCATTAAATTATATATATGGTGTTTATATGCGTATGACTATGGTTATACACTCTAAATTTATTCGACTGGTCTGAGTGTCTTTCCTTGAAAATAGAACCATCTTCTGTCGTTTGTAAGATATGAAGTACATTTAATGGATATTACAGCTGAAATGTGCATGTGCTCTGTAGCTGAAAATAAGTAAAATAGCTTATATTCATTTTGTTTGTAGTCCATCTCCCCACACAGCAAAATAATGCAAAAATACAGCTTCTAAGGCATGTGTATATAATTCTAAAATGCTGCATCACTAAAAATGTAACGGCAATATTCATCACTGTACTGAAACTAAGTGTAAGGAAAATGAGACACTGCCTTCCAGGAGATATCTTCCTGCCATAGATGCTTGAAAAAATCTCTTGGGAAACATGTCACGTAAAATGAGAACTTTCCAAAGAATTAATTACTGTAATAGGACAGACTTTTCTAAATGCTAACAAGCCAGGAAGTCATCTTGTCCGCTTAAGGACAGCATTGCTCATGCCTGCTGCACGATCTGTTTTCCAGTCTAGGTATACAACCAATTGATTTCAGATATGGTGGAAAGGGTTAATTCTCTCTGGTAAGTCTGAGCAGAGCGTTTAATTCATTGGGCATTCGAGGCCACCTGTGTGAGAGTGAACGTGCAAGGGGAAGGGAGAGGGAGAGGCAGGCACGGCCCTTTGCAAGAGCGTTCCTGGGGAGAGCCTGTTACAGAGCAACGCTGGCAGTAAGCGTTTGTTTCTGACTGCCAGAAAATGTGAACATCTCCATTACCTCCCAGAAACGACACAAGCCACCTGAGCCCCGCAGCTGGAAAACATTCTCCACAAGACAGAGGTAAGAGAACTTCACATTTTTTTACCTGCTTCTCTGTGCAAAGTGCATGCGTTTAGAAATTCATTGCAGAAATCACTGCATACCTTTCATGCCTAATACTCCTGATTTTTCTGATGATGTTCAAAATACCATCAGCTCTAAAGAGAGGCTGAGGGAAGAGTTTTGAAACATCATCTAAACTTCAAAGTTTTCCCGATTCTAATCTGTTTTGGATGTGCCTCTGCTAGGAGTTATTTACACTACACACATCTGGTGGCCAAGCTGGAGTATCGATTTTTCCTCTTTTTCTAAGGCTAGTTGACAGATGACAGGGTTACACTGGCTTTCAGAGAGAAACCAGAGCTTTGAGCACAAATGGGTCATCTGCTGCAGTCGGCATCTCGGCTGCACTAAATTTTAGACTTTATAAGACAATCTGACGATTTTAGAGCCATTATAAATTCTGGTTCAGGCGAGCTTTCCTTTTTAGATTACTTCATATACACAGAAGACAGATCTTTGTCCTGAACACTGAAACCTGGGTCACGACAGAGAGTAGCTGTGGGTCTTTGTTGGACCAAACACAAAGTGGTAAGCAGCAGAAGAGTTTATAAGCAGTCTTTTCAAAGAGTTTCGAAGCTACTCTGCATAGCTGTGCTTCTCAAACGCGGGAGGTGGTCATTTGTAATGTGTACTAAAGAAGAAAAGCAAAATATTTCACATGCAAGTGATTTCAGATCTGGTGCTGCACTTCTACCCGGATATGGGGATAGGTACAGTCGCTGGATTGTACGTGGTGAATAAAACTGACTGAAAGGGAAAAAAAAAAAAAATTCATGCAGAAGTGATGTCCTGACAGAAGCTGCTTGTCAGTATCTCTCAAAAGGCGATGGATGACTGCCTAAAATCAAGATTTATATGTGAATTTTTGCATGGGCAAAGAATTCAGGGCAAAGTACCAAACCTCGGCATCCAGATTTTCTCTCACATCTTAGGACGGATCAGCTTATAAGGAGATGGATACTTTGTTTCCATGGTAACAATACTTGTTGTTACAATAACAATGTAACGAGGCACATCAAGATGTCAGTGCCACGTCCTGTTTGGTTCCGATTGCTTTAGGACACCGAGTTGCTCACACATTTCAAGCAGCTGTTTAAGACCCGCAGGAGAACCAGAGCGCTGGCTGGGCACCATCTACACTGTTGTTCCTGCAGTCCCTGGTTTTCTTGGGGTGGACAGAGAGCAGCAACCACCAGAACTTCCAGCCAGATGACCCAGCACAATTACACCGACACTAAGCACAACAAATGGTCTTAGTGCAACCTGAAGGAGTTGGTGGCAGAAGGCCATTTCTCTCTCTGAGGAGAGTAGCTACAGAGAGCAGATGCTACATCAACTCTTGGATGTTTTATGAACTCTGACTTAGCTCTCAACTTTCTGTCTAAACAATCATGGTCAGCGCTGAGGAAAGACTGCGCAAAACCTCAGGATGGCAGGAAACTAAATTAGGTGATATATTCTCATATAATCCTGGCACCGGGGCTTTGAGGTACGCAGCACCGATGGCAAAGCAAACACACACAGAGGAAAAACATCCACACAGTCCTTCACAGCTTTTGTCTTTAGAATCAATTCCTTCTAAAGGAAGAGTTGAAGGTCAGTTTGACACTGTGAGCAACTGAGACAGCAACCAAACTTCTGGGAGAGGTATAGTGTCCTTGACTACGGTCTTAGCACAGTGTCCCAGGTATAGCCATGGTTATTGCAGAGTCTCCAAAGGAAATAGGAAAACAAAATTATTCACTGCCCTGAATCAAAGAATCTCCCAGAAAAGGGAGGTACCGGCTGGACTATTTACTGCTCGTGGGCTCTGACCATTCCTCCCAGTAAACAGTCCTATGTGGGGTCTCAAATTTCACATAATAACATCCTAAAAGGAGGTGGTCATCCAAACTGGCTACTCAGTCCCACCCCTCCAGGATGTGAGGGTAAAAATCTACGAGCTACCTCAAAGGAGGTTGCAGCGAGGCTGGTGTTGGTCTCTTCTCCCAAATTACCAATGATAGAAGGAGAGGAAACGGCCTCAAGTTGTGTCAGGGGAGGTTTAGATGAGATATTAGGAAGAAATTCTTTACTGAGAGAGTGGCTGGACACTGGAACAGGCTGCGCAGGGAGGTGTTGGAGTCACCATCCCTGGAGGTGTTTAAAAAACAAGTGGATGTAGCACTTGAGGTGATGGTCTAGTGGCTGGAGAGATGTTAGGATGAAGGTTGGACCTGGTGATCCTGGTGGTCCTTTCCAACCATAATGATTCTATGATTTGAGGCTTTTTTAAAACTGCGGCTCTCCCATTGCAAGCTCCAAATTCCAGTAACAGAAGAACCTCCTTTAGGTAAAGCAAGCAAAAAGGGAAAAAAACCTTTCAAAGTGGCCCAACACAAACAGCAAACGCCTCATTCCTTCATATGTTTTGTGTCTAAATTGCTTTGGGGACAGAGCATGTTTTCCAAGAACTGAAAAGTCCTGCTGTGTCTCAATTTCTGGAAGGAGAAAGCCCCAGATCAGTATTCACCTTCACAGTGTTGTAAATAGAGATTAAACTTTTTAAGCTAATTTGCAAAATAAGGGTCTAACGGATTGTGAACTTGACCAGCAGATGAAAGACTAGCACATGGAAATTCCTGCGGGCAGAGGCTGCCATTCTGACTTTGGTAAGTCACAGCACTTTCCTGTGCCTCAGTTTCTGCTTCAGGCTATAAAGGAACTAAATTTTGAGCAATTTCTGGTGAAAATGCACTAAAGAAAAAAAAAGAGTAATTTAGTCTAATGTAAGATTTAGGGGGAAAAAAAATTAACAAAAACACCCACTTCACATCATCAGATCTCCTTTGCCCTAAAGGCTACGAGGTGATACTGAGCCTGTATCAGCAACCAAAATAGTTCTTTCTCCTTAGAAGCAACGATCAGAACAGGGACCTCACTGCACGGGTGGAAAACTGTCAAAATGACGGATTACTCCATTTCAGTGACCACACAGAGTTGCTCAAGACAAATCAAAATTAATGATTCTGCAGGCACATCCTTTACAGATCCTGGTGCTTCTCCTCACACAGAAGAGAAGCTCTCGTTATCAGATTTCCCATCGTGAAGAGAAACATCTAATGAAAGCAGAATACATCATTTCTAAATCAAAGTCATGCTGCCTAGTATGGCTACCTCTGTGTCTATCAATGGGTATTTTCCATCCCCTCACAAACTTCAGCACAAACCAGGTCCCAAGATCCTTTCACACCCATAAAAGTTCTTTACACTTTCCATGGCTGACATCGTGTAGCAGACCAGGTGAAAAAGTAATTTAAAATAGGACCTGAAGGAACACGATAAACTTACTCATCCATTTTCTCCCTTTTCTGACATTCTCTAACCCAAAACAGGCTCAGCACTACCTGAACCATTCCTCACCGATACTGCCTGAGAACTGGCAATGGAAATATTTTCATTACAAATTCTAAGCAGCTTATTTCAGAGCTGAACTGCAAGAGCAGAAGAAATACAGAATACGTCACTCCTGACTTCCCAGCCTAACGTTCAGACTGACCTCACATAACCTTTAGAAAACGCAAGCCATTGCTGCACCCAAAGTTCCGTGTACTTCCTATTGGGAAGAGTACACCTTCTCCTGCGCTCTGCAAGGAAGCCAAGCCGTTAGAGATACAGGAGGAGATTCTTGATACAGTTCCCACTTCCTCCCCATTTTTTTTTTCCTATTGAAGTATTTTCTTCATGATTAGCTCAGTGCTTTTTGAGGGAATCTATGTATTTTCTGGGTACGTAAGAGAGGTCTACCTTCTTGGCACTCATGTATAACCTCAGTTAAGTCACTTCAGCCACATTCAAATCATTTATTACAGATGTTACTTGGGACTTTGCAAGTCCTGGCTCTTGCTGATCTGGGGCACTGGGCTCTGCAGCCTGAGCAGCAGCTGGTCTGAACCACTCATGGCACTGCTCACCTCAGGGAGCACGTCAGTCACAGGGAGCACCCCAGGCATGAATAGAAAGCAGTAGGAATAGAGCTTTTAGATCCTCAGCATCTTGATTCTCCACCTGTGAAACAGGCAAAGTCATGCTCTTCAGCATCTTAGAGCCACGTGACAAGGACAACTCCATTAAATCCTGTGAGGTGCTGGTCTGTGGTAGTAGTATGGACCTTAACTAGGTAGACTTTCCTCAGAGCCGGCTACATGGTAAGGCAACAATAAAACTGTTCAGCAATAAAGAAGAATCACAGAATCACAGAATCATTATGGCTGGAAAGGACCTCCAGGGTCACCAAGTCCAACCTTTGTCCCAGCATCTCTCTAACCACTACACCATATCCTCAAGCGCCGCATCTATTNAACTTGAGGCCATTTCCCCTAGTTCTATCATTACTAATCTGGGAGAAGAGACCAACACCAGCCTCGCTACAACCTCCTTTTAGGTAGTAGTAGAGAGCAATGAGGTCTCCTCTCAGCCTCCTCTTCACACACATAGGAAACTGATCTTTTGTTAGCTGTGGAACTTCCTGCAAACAGAAGTAAGAGATCATTTAGCTCATAATTAAATTTATAGCTTTGTCCTTGAAAGCAACCTTCCCATCTGCAGCTAGTTTTCACATACGGATGCCCAGGTTCTGCAAGCACACGCTTTTCTTTCAGATCTTTGCATTCTTACACTCCTCCTGGGATGGCGGGATGGGAATAGCCGCCTTCACACTGGACAGAAGTCCAAGATAACAAGTCCCCGAGAAAAAGGCAGATTCGCACGGGGGTTTTGAGGCAGCGCTGACCAGCAGAGGAGACTCCTGGCAGAAGAAGCTGGCGTTCGTTGTTTCCTACCCTTCAGCAAAGCAGGTCTGCGTTCGCATGCTCGGAACACTCTGCCTGTCCTGTCCATTCCCAGTAAACACGCCTGCCACAAAGCAATCCCCGCGCTCCCCTCAGCCTTTCCTCCCAACACAGGTCGAGAGAGGTACCAACCTTCAAATTCATGTAGTGTGAACTTTGGCAGCGAGTGACGCTAGCTCAGTGAACCAGCCTGCAGGGAAAACAAAACAAACCCGCTTCTTCCAGAGTCTGGAAAAGAATAAAATAAAACCCAAGGGAAATCACATGCCTCTCCTGCCCTTGCTTTTACTGTCCTTCCCAGACAGATTTCCAAGCAGTAGCATAAAGAACCCTGTGCACAGCCTGCAACGATCCATAAATCAGCGTTCTCAGGCAAGAAGCCATTCCCCTATGTCGCACCCAAAAGCTGCCAGCACTCTCAGAGCCAGAGGGTTTCACCTCTCTGACTTCAGGCTCCTCCTGTGAGCACAGCAGCCAAATAACCTGCTGGCAGATTCCAGGAAGGCTGGAGGAAGCTGAGGAGAAGCTGCAGCAGAGCGGAGCTTGTGCTGCTCGCAGGCTCGGAGTGCCCAGCGCTGTCTGCTGCGATGCAAGCCCTCCTCCCGCTGCTGCTCAGGAGCGTTCGCCCGGAGCTGGGATCCGCGCACAGCTGAGCTCGGAAGTTTGAGCATGGCTCTGGGGAGGCTGAGAAGCTGGAGGTCACAAACTCCTGCAGAGCTGGGAGCTGACACGGGTTCTAGGAGCCTTCTGCTTTCCAAACCCTGCACCTGCGCTAAGGACGAAGCCGACGCAGCCCGGAGGCACTCACACCTGGAAGGATCTCTTTTCGGATTCTGCTGCTGTTAACAGCACTCTACAGATCTACTCCTATCCACGGGGGAGAATTCTTCGAAACAGCAAGACACTTTTTGAAGTGGGGAGTGGAAGGAGGCAGTTTTCCCCCTCCTTCCCCATTTGGGAGAAAGGAGTTGCCCAACCTGGTCATGAGACTTTTCCATACTTCCCAAAGCAAGCTCCTGAAGTTATGACACTGCACCACTGAGAGCCTTGGGCAGCGTAGCCCAGAACAGCCCCCAGCAGCTCCCCCCGAGTGCAGACAACCTGGAAGGCACAGGAGATGGAGAATGAGGTTGGCAAATCAGTGGACAATCAAATGGACAAGTACATGTAATAATTTGGAAGTTTTCTTCATCTGTCTTTGCTTTTATTCTGCTTCCTTTCCCCCTAATTTGTTATGTATTTATCTCTGTATTGATTTAGCGGTGCTGTTAATTCTGTCTTACCCTCTCTTCCCCAATTTAGAGTTACAATAATGGGAAAATCAGAAAGTCAAATGGATATTGTGGAAAAATCAACAAAATCTGGGAGGAAACCCTGGAGCTTTGTGGCTATCGGTCTGGCTGTCTTGCTGCTCCTCATGACTTGTGCAGTGGTCGCCCTGGTGATCCTCTATGCCAGCAGCAGAGGTAAGGACCCCGTGAATAACTCTCCTCTTCCCTCTGCAAACAACATCCAAGTCTTTGCAGAGCTAAATGGAAACGAAAATACATGGAGACCGTGAGGTCACCTCTGAGAGGGACGCGGCTCTCTCTGCTTTTTCCAAGCTCAGGCACAGAAAGGATGATGGTGGATTTTACCTCATTCTTAAATTACGTGATGTGAGATTCTGTGTTTTTAATGAATGCTATGCATTGTATTGAATTTAATTGCTTTGACAAAATGTTGCACAGTTTTAGAGGGGAAGGTGTGTGCCCGTGCATCCGTGTGTCAGTCTTGACAATTCCTGATTTTATAGAACCCTGAGTCAATCGATTATTGCCAGGAGTTATAAAGCAACAGCTGCTTCGCAGCTCTGAAGGGGGGAGTGCTTATTGCAATGTGAAAGCTTTTTTTTTAAAAAAAAAAACAACAAACATTAAAAAGCCATTGTGCTGCTGAGGAAAGGGAGACTTGCTAAATATTAAATCAAGCAGTTTGATCTCTAGGTGAAATTTGGTTTGGTGACTGTCACGCAGATATCTTGCCAGGAACCTGACGACGAGGCATGTTACTTTGAGGTGCTTTTCCTAAACACGTTCCCTGCAGAGCCAGCTTCCTCTCAGAACGAAGTTTTTCCACTAGCACACCAAAAGCAAAGTCCTAGTTAAAAATTCTGTGGAGCGATGAACATGGCTGGGAGCAGCACCTGCCTGGTGTTTGTCACTTCCATGACTCCAGGGGTTCTGAGCTTTGCTAAAACACTGGAGAATAAAACTAAGGATGACTAGCAAAACTCAGGCACTGCCTTCTCCTCACATTGTCTCTGCATCCCCTGCCTGCAGTGAGCTGCAAGTGAAACACGGCACAAGCCTGAGTAATAATTCATGAGAAAAGCCTTTTTATTGTTTACTCCTTTTGCTACCAGCAATTGACTGTAACAGCATTTGTCCCGGTGCTAGATGAAATCTCTGAGTATTTGGCATTCATAATACCCATCAGAAAGTTGCTTATATTAGCTCAGGAGACAGGAGGAAAGAAATTCCCTAGAGCTAGGTCCTAGGGTAGGAGTTTCTGTATCAAAATACTGAGCTCTGCAGAATGCTGCTGCTTGCATGCATAATGGATTTGAGAAATCTGCTCTGCGTCTTGCTGCTTGGGTTCAGGCAAATCAGAATCCCGGTATTAATATTCGCCCAAATGTTGGTCTCTCATCCAAATCCATGGGAAGAATCTGTGCGTGTGAAGAGAGTACTACTAACATTTGATAGAAGGCTCATCTGTGAGAAAGCAGAGGATAAGTCTCAATATTTTGCAGGGTTGTATCAGCATTTAAACTCCCCTTGGAAATGGTTCCCAGATTCAGGCTCTCCTGAGCAAAGGGAGCGCAAGGTGCTGCAGAGCTGCTGGCCCCGTGCAGCTCCTCCCGGCTCTTCCCTTGCACCCCAAAGGGCTGTTGTCAGCACCAACCTAGAGTCGCTTCTGCCTCTGCTGAGCTACTGCACCAGGAGACACCCAGAGGTAGTTACACCCTAGAGTAGCCACCAGCTTTAGAGAATTCCTGAGCAGCAGGAAGTTTACCCTACACTGTCTTTTGGAGCGCCTAAAGCTGGGAAAGCGAGAGCTTCCAGTGCCACCAGGGAGTGGGTTTGGTGAACCAGTTTTTGTCTTGAAAAAATTTTGTCCAAACACTCCACTTGGTTCTGTTCTGGTGTAACATCTAGTCCCACACCCAGCGCTCAGTCAAAAGGCTGAAGTCTCCTCAGACTTCCCAAGTGACGAGCACATATTTCTCAGAGCGCTGTAACGTAAAGATAAATCCTACACAGGATTTATATTTATATAAATATATGTTGCTATATATATTTCTATAGCAACAGGCAAAAACCTGTAGCTGAGCAGCATTCTAGAACCAAGGCTGTCGTCCTTGGGATTCTTTTATTTCAGAAGTTAATTTGAAATGTCTATGGGATGATGGATGGTTTACTAAGAGCGGATTCTAAAAGAGAATTCTGTTTAGCTACTCGAAAATTAAAAGGATTACCTGTCCTGCCTTGCATTCTCTTTTTTATATATATGAATGTATATATAGGTTTGGTGTTTGGGGAGTGTAGCTTTGTTCTGCTTGCCTGTAGCTTGCAGAAGAGCACCGTGGCGCACGGAGCAGGCCGCTGGTTAGAGCGGCAACGCCTGCACTATGCGTTAATACGGACTGATTTTTATCTATAGACCCAGCAACACAAACCCTGCAGCTCTCACAGCAGTGCAGTTACCAAGCTCTAGAAGCAGTTGGGGGATTTTTGACACCCAAACAAGTTTCCATACCCATAAAACCTCATCCAAAGAAGCTAAAAGAAGATATTCTATAGGATAAGAATACAATAAGAATAGCAGAGTAATATTTGGGTGATCATAGAAGCAGACAGAACTGAAGTAATTCGGTTTTGAATCTGAACACACCATCCTCTCAATCTTGCCGTCACGCCCACACGTACATCTCTGCAGCCTTTTCACAGCTCTCTCTCAGCTATGTTCTACAAATATTTACTAACTCCAAAGCTCATCGCTTGCTGGAAAGGTTCCAGCCTGAAGAACATTTCAGCACTCTGTGTAGCTGCCACATCAGGTCACAGTCAGTGACTTTCCCCAGACAACTCAGCTACAAAGCAGATCTCACCTAATTGCTGGTCCTGACTGCTCAGCAGTCACATTATTAGTTTAATTGATATTTTTATTCACTTTCTGGCTTCCAAGTTTGTAGCATTTCTCAGAAGTAAGATCGCAGAGGTTTTTTTATTGGTTTGTGTGTGTGTCTGCGTCCCCAGAGGTTGTCGGTGTCCACATCTGTCACAGAGGCTGCTGGAAAGCTGGAGGGCTTGCTTACGCTCCTGTGCCCTATCCCGTTAGGCAGGCTACAAACAAATACACAAACAGAGTTGAACGAAGAAGCACCTTATTCTGGGAGAGGATTTCAAAGAGCCCTGTGGTGCTCCTGCATTTCCTACGCTGGGAATGCTGTTCGTGGGAACTTGGATAATAGACTCGCAAGAACCTGCTGACCAGGGACAGTATCTAAACTGGTCACTTCACACCAGGAAAAGGTTGTGGCTGTGATCTGGCTCGTCCCCTGGACTGTCAGTCTTTGACTTCAGAGTTCATTGAAAGGAGATGGAGAATTTAAAGAAGTAGCAGGGCTTAAATCATGATGATATGACATTTGGCTGGCAAGATGCTTCAGCTGTGCTCAGGTGGAGCTACATGAAAGTAAAGCATGAACGTGGAGCGACAGCCTGCACAGGGCTGCAAGGGTGGGCAAAGGGTTTACTGATGCCCACGTGAAATGGTCTCAGCTCCGCTTATAGATAGGCTATAGAGGAGAAACCATAAGAAAGGTGGAATAAAAACAAACGCTTGCACTGTGGTGTCCCTTTGAAGGCCCCACCAGCTGGTGCAGGCAGCCCTCAGAGGAAGAAAAGCTAAGTTTGGCAGTTGCATTATTTGTTGTGAACAATTTGCTGTTATAATAATAGCAACAAGGGCAGCCTGCAGTGCTGAGAGCACTTCTGCCCGCCAGACCTCTGTGAGAAACGGAGAAGGTGCCGAAAGGTAAAGCTCACACTTGACTGCCCGAGGACAACGGTGGACCTGATTGTTTCGGGGTGCGCCATCCCCAGCCATCTGTGGTCCTCAGAAGGCACAGTGGGAAAACACGAGCTGTGTGCTTCAGGGACTGCACGGAATGATTCGCTTTGCTTTTGTTGTCTAAAAAAGGAACTTCAATAAGGCTGAGAAAAGCGACTTGTATTTTTAAAAAATTGAAAATTGTTTGAAAGATGAACTGCTGAAGAGGACAGCGCTGATCTGCAGATCTCGGGAGTTACCCTGATGTCCTGCTGCTGAGCAGTAGATGGAGATCAGTTCAGTGGCTTCTTGTACAGTCAAATTAAAACAATAGAATTCTCTACAGCTTATCCCCACTCTGCCGGTTTTCAGGTGAGCACTTGATCTCTGAAGTAGTGTCCAGAGTGCTGCTTTTCCCTCATTTGTCTCCATCTGGAGTAGTCCCACAGCTAAGGTCATTTTCTGTAGCTCCATTAAAGCTTACCTTCCCTTATCAATTCTCTGATGATGCTCTGTCAGACTGAAAGCAAGGAAAACCTTCAGTCTGCAGAGGATCCAAGGGTTCTTTTCCTACAGGACTATCAACAGAGCAAAAGCATATCTTTCTTAATGACAAATGCAAGGGTAATACTGCAGAGGTCCTAATTTTGAGAGCTATGAAGAAACTTAGTACTGGACAAAGTAGTTCTAGTGACGAAACCTTTCTGATCCATTTCTGGCTTTTTGACATCCCTCTTTGACAGTTTTAAAAGATACACCCAAGGAAGGGTGCCTCAGAAGAAAGATTAAAAGAGAAAATGTAAGACTCTAGATCCTAGTGAACTTGGCTGTGGGAGAAGACAAGTGGGAGGTAAAGTTTGATAAGAGAAGAGACCAGTACCAATTCCCCACGGAGCCTTCCACAGATGTGTTTACTTTCCATGCAGCACGGGGAACACGGGATTCAGAGCTGAAGAGTCTGTGCCACTTTTCCTCTCTGAAAATCACTATCTTTGCATGAGCCAATGTCCCACTTAGGTTTTACATTCATAAATTTCCTATCGATCCACCTAAATCCTGCCAGACATTTGTTTCATTTCAACTGTTAAGGCTTTGTAGAACATCAAACCAGCTTGTCCCTCTCACGTCTGTACTTGAAGCAGTCTTTGTCCACAGATGTCAGAGCAGGAGTCTGTGCCATGATAGCTCAAGCTGTCAGCAATATTTGACCAGGGAAGAAGAACAAATATAAATATCTGTATTTAGAGTGAAAACTTGGGCAGTTGTTTTTAGCAAAGTAGTTTGAGAAAATGAAGTGTACAGAGTTGTCTAGCTGAGACCTTAGAAGGCACATTTTACACTTGTTTCTAGTTATTTGAGGTTCTAGAGGTACAGTCGACAGAGCCTCAGTCAAATGAGCAAAGACCCAGCAAATATATCGTGCAGTAAAGCAGGGCAGTGCTGGCCATATCTCATATGGAGTCGGGCTGGCTTGGTTCTTTGTCAGGAATGGTACCGAGGCAGAAAAGAGAATTGACAGAAAAACAAAGGAGCCACTTTTAGAAGTAAGTTGAGAACTCCTCACCAGCCATTTCTCATTATCTGGGTTTGTGGCAGAGTTTCAGAGCCCTGAGTGGGCAACTAAAGTTTCAAAACGGGTTTGGCTTCCTGCTTGTACAGCTCAGTTACATCTCTCAATCACAAGGGCTTTCGGAACACGGGGAGGTAAGTCTTGGTGAAAGCAGTTGTGTTCTGGAAACTGAAGTCAGCCATTGTCCAGTTACATTGAAGAGAGAAGTTTTGATTAAAAATAAGCTTCATTTGACTCTGGCCTGAGAAATGATGAGAGAACTACAGCATACGTGCAGCACGGAGATCACTTTCCCACCTTGCCCATTGCTATTGCTCCTTTAGGGAAGATTTCCATATTCTAGTTTCTTTTCCCCAAAAAAAACTTCCCCCCAACCCTTGGAAATACTCTGGGCTTTTTTTTTTTTATTGGAGAGTTTAGGAAACTCCAGAAATTGGGCTTAGCTTCATCTGGTGCCAAAAAAAAAGAAAAGCTGAACCTTTTATGTGAAGCTTCCCATTGTTACTCGTGCTTTGCTCATCCCGTGTTCAGCTTGCTAGACACTACACTGTAATAAGGCACGCCGTTATTCTGACGCAGATCTACTCCCACGCAGCACGACGGCTCTCAGCTGAACCCTGGGTGCTGCATTCCCAGTCACAGTGGGGGCTTTTTATGTTGCTTCCACTGATGAAGTTCAAAGCCCTCCTTTCTTCCCTACTGTTTTATTTCTATCTGAGTTACTGTAATCGTGTTTGCTCTCGTGTAAAACACTTACTTTCATTGGCAGGAATTTTTTTTAGCAACTCTTTTCTGCAAGCAACCCAGTGTAAGGATCAAAAAAATTAAAGTTTAAAAACACGGCTAATCCTGTTGGGAAGTGAAGGCATCATGGTTTTGTTTTCCAGTGTGAAATCAAATAGTTGTCTATTGAACATAAGCAGATACTAAGCTAGTCTGGTTACACAAAAGGGAAGTTAAAACAGCAAAATTCATTTTCTTGTGCCCAGGGCCAAGGCCACCCCTCGGGCTGGGGTGCTCAGGTACCTCCCACCCCAGTTCTGCAGTGAACAGCGCAAGAGGGACATGACCAGCATCACAGACACCTGCTCTTCAGCACTCAGCATTAAAAACTATGGGCTCGTGGACAAAGGCTTCAGTGCAAGTCTGCAGCTGAACTTTGGGCTGTGAATTCACACCAAGACCCTCTGTAGTCATAGCCAAGCTCCTAGGAGTACACCTGGTGTAGAGCACAAGTGGAAAGAGCTAGGGACCAGTCCAGTATCAGTCTCTGCTCACCACTGATCCATTAGAAAAGCATACATGCTTTGTAGATCATCTTCACTGGAAGAATTTCACAAACCAAGACTAAGTGGTCAAAAATAGAAAATTAATAGGCAAGAGTAACAACTTTGCAGCCTCTGCTGGAACGAGCATGCAGACCCACGGAGAGGCACACATCACATTGGTCTATTTTGGAAGTCACAGCAAAGTGCTGCTGCTAAGGTTTCATTGCCTGCACTCCCTCTCAAATTACTTCTCACATCACTCCTCCTCTGGGCTGAAACCAGCAAGTCGCCAAGGTCCCCACAGCTCCTTAGTCAGATGGCTTTCAGACTGCTGAGGAAAGCGACCAACAGGATCGAGCCAAGGTCGCGATGGATCAAGACTCACATTTTCTGAGAGGTGTGCTCATGTCATGACCCCGTTACCCCAGTGCCCCCGTTAGCTCTCAGCACAGCTTGTGCTGCACCTGCAGCACTGAGATGCCTTGAGATCACTGACAAGGACTTCACCAGACTTTTCCAGGCTCATCTCAAAGGCAGAATGCAGACTTGAACATAGCTCCACAGTCTCCTTCATTATACCCCATTTCATCAGCCCTAAACATTACTGGTTAGGGAGCAACCCCTCTGCTAAAGAGTGTGGAGTTACCTCAGAGGGCATAGCTGAAATTCTGACCAGACTCAGGTCCGTTACCCACTCCCCCCCCCACCACACACACACTTAGAGATCTAAAAGTCATTTCTTTTTCTAAATTTGATCTTTGTGACTCCAAACAGTATGAAAGCAGTAATCCACTTAGGAGCTTTTTGCCCCCTCTTTAAACCTCCCAGTCACAGTGACTTGGAAGATCATGAAAGAGCTCAGATGCTCACAGCATCTTAGTCTAGAAAGACAAAGACTGTGGAGGCAGGTGAAAAAACTGGTCTTATTCTCCTTCCAGGAGAGTTAAAACTCACTGTCAAGGCTGTTGTAACTCACTGTCAAAACAGACTGTACTACTGCTTCCAGTAAATTTTCCTCACAAATCTGCAGATAAGAGACTTCTTCAGTTGTCATTTGGTGCCTTTTACTGGCACCAATATTCACTCTCTTGCTCCAGAGCTAGAGCCATCACTGAGGCTGGGCTGCTGGCAAGTGACACCGCTCGCAGTTTCCTTCCAAAACAACTAATTCTTTCTGCTTTTCTCCTCTCCCTGCAGGCACTCGCTATGGCACCAATTCAGGCAACACGTGTACCACACCTGGATGTGTCACAGCAGGTAACGGTCCTTCCTGGGAATGGCTACTGCAGAGGTGACGTTTCACATGTGGCTAGTTCTGCTGAACCTGAATGAACAGTAGTTCAGGCTCTACGACTGGAGAAGTTGAAATGAAGTTTCCCCTTGGGCTAGACACATGTTGCCAGTGCTGTCAAAGACAGCAAGTACAGCTGTCCTCAAATCCCATTCCACGTTGTGGTCAACAACAGCTCCCTGGCTCTGGCCTGAGCCATGAGGATGTGGACTGACCAGCACAGTCTACATCTATGAAGTATAATAAGAATCCCCTTAGACCAACTTTTCTGTCAAAGAGAATGTGTTGTACACATGGGGCTTCTTATTTTTGGCATCTACTTGCACACCTCAAGAGAGGTAAGACTCCAGCACAGATGTTCCCAACTGCCCCCTGGAAACACTGACATCATTGGTAGGAACCTAAGGTAGGGCCCCAGGTAGAGCAGCAGGAGAACGGTTCAGAGGCTCCCGTGGTAAAGCGGTACCATTGCAGGGCACATCTCTGCTCTCAAATGCTTCCATGCATTTTTAAGCAGAAAATCAGATCCTTTGAGTCATAACACAGGAGAATGAGTCTTACCCACTTTAAGCAGCATAAGCAAGGTGCCTTCTTGGTGGTCTTTGGTAGTCCCAGAGGTGACTGGGGCAGTCTGTGGAATTCAACTCTCCCATTTTGATACCTAGCTGCTAGAATAATTCAGAATATGGACCCAACAGCTGACCCTTGCAAGGATTTCTACCAGTATGCCTGTGGGGGCTGGCTGAACCGGCACGTTATCCCAGAAACTAGCTCCAGATACAGCATTTTTGACATCCTGAGAGACGAGCTGGAGATCATCCTAAAAGGTAGGAATGAGGCTATTCTATCCCTGGCTGTGCACTTGGTTTAGTTTCAGATGTTATTTACTACACATTCTACAGATAAATAAACTTCCAGTGAAGTTTTGATTGTGATTTTTTTTTTTTCCTCTACAGTCCTTTAATCTCTGCATCTCTTACTACACCCATTTTGTGGGAACATCCTGTTCCCACTCAAAATTAGCCACAGGTGATTTGGTACAAACTTCAAAAGGAGCAAGACAAGCTGCGTGCATGTCCTTCCTCCTGACACTTTTTCCATTAATAGCTCCTTATTAGTGCTGAAGAGCACTCTAGTTTCACAGTAATAGAAGCCTCCAGTAACAAGTATTTATCATAGCCCTGAATTCTCAGGGATTTCTATGAGAAGATCAAAGCTCTCCAGGACAAAAAAAATCTCACTGCAACGCTTCCTTCCCCAGGTGTGCTGGAGACTTCAGATCAAGGAGACAGAGAAGCATTTCAGAAAGCTAAAATACTTTACAAGTCTTGCATGAATGAGAGTGAGTCTCTTCTTGTTCCATTGATCCTCTTGTTCAAGAGCAGATGTACAAAAGTACCAATGTACTTCTGAGCAAAAGCCCAGGCAGTATCTAATCTGCACAGCCTTGCCTGGGAAGCTGGCCTTCAGGTGACTGAAGGTGCCTTTCTACACTGTTAAGGCTTAATATGTACCTTCTGGGATGTAGAAAGGATGGGTGTTGGTTACCTGCCTCTGGTGCCCATGCAAAGCCTTCCCTTCTGAATGCAAAAACATCTCATTTTAATCCCTCCCAAACCAATTCAATCCAAATCAGTACTCGGGTCACCAGAAGGATTTTCATTACTTTTCTGAAGACTAACGATTTCACAGTATCTCTTCTTTTCTGCTATGACAACTTCCATTTCAGATTTAAACTGTTAGGCACAGCACCCATTTTTCTTCCTTTTATTTTTTTTCTATGAAAACAATATAGTATTTGTATTTCCTCTCCCAGGTCTTATAGAGCAACGAGATTCATTGCCTCTGCTAGAGGCCTTAACGATGGTTGGAGATTGGCCAGTCGCTTCTGCAGACTGGAATAAGACCAAAGGTAACGCCGTGCCTGGGAGAGTTCAGCGGTGTTAAATCAGAACCATTTACTGCACTAAGGAGGCTCTTGTCATTGAATTACAGCCCCTGTTTTAACATTTTCTCGATCGAAAGTCATGGTATCATATGTATTTAGCACACAGTGATCTGTATGAATAAAATAATGTGGGTATTAAACTCATAGAAGTTCTCATTCATGAGAGGTGTACATCTTTAGAGTTAGAAACCTAAAGGACCTACATGAATAATTAAAAGCCATACAGCCAATACAGCTGTGTTCTAATGCTTGTACATTAATTAGGGTTTGGAGCCTAACTAGGCTAAGTCAGGGTGATCTATACTATGCATAGGCAATTACATTTATATTAATCATTTATTGATTACTTTGTATCACTGAGACAGAGAAGGCCAGAAAGAACAGACTAGGAACTTCCAGCCACTATAGGCATGTCCTGTACAAATATTCTCACACCATGTCCTGTCTGATTCTGAGCAATTTCAGCAATAAGCTTGCAAGCTACACCGCTGAACCAGTCCTGATGCATACTGATCAATAACGTACATTTTCCCTTTATCTCCCAGAGCCTAACTGGAGCATGGAAGAAAAACTCTCCATAATGAACTCCAGATTTAACAAACGTGTCCTCATTGACATGTTTGTATGGAATGATGACCGGGATTCCAGCAGACACATCATTTATGTAAGAAATAAAATTGAATTCTCTATAACCCCAGAACTGTAATGGGTAGTTATTTTTACTGCACAAGATCAGCTTTCCAAAAGTCAGCAGGTCTGCACAATCCTGGCCAAGTGTCTGCAGCAGTTCTTGCCCCAAGTGGCAGATCTGTCTCGGAGCCCTATTGAGAAATGTTTTATGGAAGCATGATTTTTGTTTCAGTTAAAGAAATAAAAATCAATGGACCTTTGATGATTTACTGCATTTAAGGGTTGTAAATTCTTACAACTTGCAAAATGAGGGTGAGCTTTAACATACAGCAGGAAACCATGTTTTTAAGACACAAATAATATTTCAGTTTGTTCACATACGCTTAATGCATGAAGTCTAGCCCCTAAGTCAGGCAACTTTTTCTGAGTTGCTTAAATTTATTCTTAGATCTCAATGGTTACCAAAAGATTTTGCTTAATAACCCCCACTAAGTATCCATCCTGTCCTTACCTCGAAATCCAGAGACAAAAGTTGTACCTTCCATCTCTCCCCAGTCCCTAGAAAGCTAAAGTTCTGTTTGCTAAGAGGGTATTTATATTTATATTATATGTATACTCTTCTGTTTGCTAAGAGGGTGTATACAAGTCATTCCAGCACTGAAGGGATGGCGCAGGCAGCATTTCAAGGATACCTTTGGACAACCCCAGTTCCCGTTCATCACTAACGACAGAAATGTATCATTTCCTTCAGATCGACCAGCCGAGTTTAGGAATGCCATCCAGGGATTACTACTTTAATGGGGGAAACTATCAAAGAGTAAGTATGCCTTGTAACTTACTATTTGCTACTAAAGCAACTTTATTACTTACCCCTGTTTTGGTAAACCAAATATATGAATCTTCATGTTATGCAACAATCAGGCTGTGACATTCGTTGCTACGTGTGATACCCTGACATGGAGCAGCAAAAGCTGCATTAATGGAACAGATACTGAGCTAGTAACAATCTGCTGCAACTTACTTCCCTCTTTCCGCACAACTACATGAAAATTGAGAGATTATTTTCTAGCTGCTTTTCTCTGGCAGTGCTCAGAGCAAAAACATGAAGGTTTCTGTGAATACACAGAAAGCTATTGCAAACATGGCCAGATAAATTATCAGTTTAAGGTGAAAATACTGCTTTAGTACTTTTTTTTCCCCTCAGTTATGTCACTAACAAAGAGTACTTGCAGCCCAGCGTCAAACTAATTTTGCTAACGCGAATGGAAGGGACTACAGAGAGACAACAATCAGCATTTTAGACTCTTTTGTCTAGTGGTTGTAGAGGCAGATGAAAACATCAGTGAGACCAGTTTTCTTCTCACTTCAACGTACTTGGCCATATTCTCCTATATAATAGAGTCTAAAATACAACCTTGGGAAGTTTGAGATTGTTTCCACACCTCTGTGAACTGCCAACTTCCACTAATCTGTCTCGTGATACAAAGCAACTCCGTGTAGTTGTTTTGGGAACTGCTGCTGGAACTAGGATTCCAGTCGACACGTTCCACCTCTAAGCAGCAGTTACAGTAGGAAAGAGGGGTATTTTTGCATTGCTGCATGGAAGTCAGACTTGGATTGACTTGTAGGAGGTAGGAAATCAGGTACAGTGCACGGACGACCCTAAATTAGCAAAAGACATCCAGTGCTGCTGAATACAGTTTTAATTTGAAGCTATAAAGAAGAAAGGCTAAAGCTGTGTTTTTAATCTTAATGAATAAGGAGGAGACACAACCCCTTTTTATTCGCTATTTAACAGCTCACTTCCCGCAGACAATGAACCAAACCAATGACCCAAACTCCCCCTGTGCTTAGTCCAGCATCTTTTGGCAAAACTCCCGCTGAGGCCTGGGGGAGTCTGGCCTGATTAAGGCCTCAGCATTCAGCCTAAAAACACAAATCAGCATCGCGTAAGTGCCCAGACTCAATTTCACAACAGTTACTGTATTTATCTCGTTTCCAAGATCTATGGAGGAAGAAAAGTACGCAAGAAGAATAGGTAGTATTAAGCTTTGCTGTATCAGAGATCAGCACTCCCTCAGCGGCCAAATATCCATTTCGAGGTTCATTTTGAGGCATAAATCACAGCCATACCCTCCCATTATAAAGGTATCACTGGGACCCATCTGAGACAGAGCTTCTCTTTCAGACAGTAGAAGCAGAGTTTGGAAGATTTATGGTATGACTTCCAGAGAACTCGAGCCTTCCATGCTTGCCCCGGTGTTCTGGCTAGCAGGGATCACCATTCCCAGAGCATTCCCAGCAGTTGTAACTCAGAACACCGGAGCTGGATTGCACAGGGAAGCAGAAAGCGTTGTTTTCACTATGTATTCTGAGTCTGGCAGCTGCACTGTGAGGGATCCCAGGGTGAACAGAGGCCCTAGGTATTGCAGGAGTATCTGTTACAGTAGAAAAGAAAAATCCGTAGGAGAGAAAGGAGCGGGGAGGGTGGCACTGGAGACACGGGCAGAGGCTGTGACCCCTGCGCTCTTTCACAGCACACCGTAAGCCCACAATAACAAAACCCCGTTTGCTGAATGCGAAACCATCGACAGCAGCCCCTTCCTTCGCAAGGCTACGCACGTGTGCTGTTCTCACCCGCAGGTGAGAGAAGCGTACCTGCAGTTCATGGTCACCATTGCCAAAATGATCCGGGAAGACAAGAACATGTCTAAGGACGATTCCTTTGTCCAAGAGGAAATGGCAAAGGTGATGGAGCTTGAAACAGAGATCGCAAATGTGAGTACAGCAACCGAGAACGCCCCAGGATGCTGGGGGGGGGCAAGGCGCGAGGGGGAGAGCCTCTTGCTGTTTTGTGCAGCAGAAAACTCCTGGCCTACAAGAATGCAGGGGGGAGGAGGCTTGTTGTGACAGAAATCAGAGCCTCTGTTTAATTATGTCTGCTGTATACACCGCTACTGTGTCTGTTCTGGTTCCAGCCATATTTATCTTTAGCAGTCTCCTAAAGCAAAATAATCTATCTTCTGCTAAACACACACTATGATAATACCAGGGTTAGCTCCCTAACTCCTTAGAAGTCTGCAGCATCCTAGAATCTCCAAGAGCCTAAAGAGAATAGAGGGAACTGCTTGGCTCAACAGATTACTGAAACATTATTCATCATGGGGGACCTGAGGTCCTGTACTGCAATTCAGAAAGCGGCACTGGATACCATCAAAAGAGCTTTCTTTGCCAAAATAAACTGTTTTATTCACGTATTATTTGAGTGTGTGCACGTGCACGCATGTGATTTCAGCCACTGACACTAATGCCAGCTTATTCTAGTAATAACTTTGTGAATGTCTTCAGGCAACTACCCCGGCAGAAGAAAGGCATGATGTAACCTTGTTGTACAACAAAATGACCTTAAAAGAGCTACAGGAGAAGTTTGCATTGAACGTAAGTGTTTAGTGAGCGGTCTGATACTTTCAGCCTTCTCTTATTACCAGGCCAATTGGAAACAGCTTTGTGAATTTATCAGTGATGCAACAAAGAGGCATAAAATTGTTCCCTTTCTTAAATCTTGTTTTCAGAGTCTCTTAAAAGCATTTGCCTACTGAACAACACGATAAATGCATTGAATCCCATAGACTCTAGAAAGTCCAGACAGTTTCTAAGGCACTTAAACACCTGGCACTGGAACATGTCTTTCTGTCTGCCTAGGAATTTAACTGGACCTTCTTCATCCAAGGTGTCATGTCTTCAGTAAGCGTTCAGGTTGACCCAGAAGAAGAGGTTGTTGTATATGGCATACCCTACCTGCAGGAGCTGAAAGCAATTATCTCCAAGTACTCGGCAAGGTAAAGAACCTGGACAACACCCAAGACAAAGGTCATGGAAGTACTGTGAAAATGTAAATTATTGGGCCTGTTTGGTAGTTCTGCCAGAGCTTCTCTGAGGAAAACAACACCACTTCCCTGTAAAATACGGCTAATATCTTCTAAGGTCTAGCATCCCAAAGTGCTGTGCTACTGGATATCTCACCTGCTCAGGAAGGGTTAAGAGGGGAGGAAAAAGATGAATTCATCACAGGCTTAGCTCTTGCTGCTGTCTAGAGGGAAAAAAGATAAGAAATGAATCCCTGAGCAGACACGGTAGCAGAGTGCTCAGTGTGGGTGCACCCACGGTTCGCAGCCCGTTCAGTAAGAACAAGCACCCGTAGATGCTGTGAAACTCATGACTGGCAGCAATCATTTGCTTTCTTCCCTCCATTCAAAATTCAGATCCCCCTCTGCCTGCCTGCAGTTCTGCTTTTTACTGGGGATTAAACTCAGCTTTGCTTTCCCCACACAGCACCATCCAGAACTACCTCATCTGGCGACTGGTGATTGACCGGGTCAGCAGCCTGAGTCGGCGCTTCAAGGATGCTCGGGCCAGCTACAGGAAGGTAATTCCTCTCTTCCCAAAGAGGCTGTGGAGCACAGAACTGGAAGAGAGTCCCACAGTCACCAAAACAAGTCCTTGCCAACACAATGACACGATTATGTCACATAATCCCCAAACAAAGCCCAGAACAGCAATCACAACAACAGAAACCTTTGTCTTAGGTTAACCTCCTCTTTAGGCAACGATTTAGAAAAGGGATGTGGGCAGAATTAATCCTGTGGTGTTCTACCTGGCAGGCGCTTTACGGGACCACGCTGGAAGAAGCCCGCTGGAGGGAGTGTGTGAGTTACGTCAACAACAACATGGAGAACGCAGTGGGGGCCATGTATGTCAGGGAGACATTTGCTGGTGAGAGCAAGCGGATGGTATGTAGTTTACCCTTCATACTATTATGTCTGCAGTGCCCGTTCCCCACCATCTGAGCTCCCAAGCTATTTTAGCTGTTAAAGGTAGCAATCAGTCAAGAGGCTGAAGGCATAAGAACTCATTTGTGATGCTCTTTTCAATGCTGAGTACCATACTTTAGCATAGAATTTGGGAATGTCATCCTTCAGTAGGAAGCTTTTCACCCTCCTTAGCTGTGCCTGGGAAAGAGAGCATGTAAATGATTAATTTCTTACTGCCTCTCTTGTAGGTCCGAGATTTAATAGATAAGATTCGTGAAGTGTTCATCGAGACTTTAGAGGAGTTACAGTGGATGGATGAGGCATCTAAAGAGAAGGCTCGTGAGAAGGTCAGAGATAACAAGGAACTTCAGTGCACAGTTATGAAATCTTTGGAATTTTGTAGCATCACTATTCCCAGTTTCTCTACAAATGAAAGGAAAACACTTGGATGTTCGCTGTCCTGTTACCCATTATCTTATTACATTGTCCTTTTCTTTTTAATTGTTTGTTAGCTCACGTACATTTTTATTGCCTTTAATGAGTCTTGTGAACCATGTTATAAGAAGATGGTACCACACATCAGCTGGAGTGACAACTGAATACAACGCAGTCCCTCAAAGAAAAGTTTTCATTGACTTTGGGACCATCAGCACCATTCCAACATCAAGAAAAAAAAGCCACTAAATGAGGGTTAAGCCCAATTGGAGGGTGTTGTCTGCTATAGCAGCTGGACACCAGGAGAGGAGAGAGGACTGCATGTTCCATGTTGAAAAAAAGTCTTGCTGGGCAGTAAAGTTCATTTGAACAACTTCCTTAAATATTTGCATCCAGTTTCTCATGAGCAGGTGGACAGTAGCAATAAAGTATTTGAACTGTTATATGTATTGAAACTTAAAAAAAAAAAAAACCCCACACCAACAAAAACCACAATTAAGAGGAAAATGTTAAACTCTTTTCTCCTAGGCAATGGCAATTAAGGAACAGATTGGCTATCCTGACTATATTTTGGAAGATCAGAATGAAAAACTAGATCAGGAATACGCCAACGTGAGTATGCTGTGCACCCCCCAGTACAAAAGCCACTTTACACACTTTTCTTGCCACTTGAATAGTTATACCTGCACAGCTGACATTCCAAGTGATTGGGCGGCACTCAAAACTGATCAAGTTAAACATTTTCATAAATAAATGCATGCACAAAGCTAGCTATTAAGTGATATCTTGCCATCCAAATATTTTTTAGAAGATACGATCAGTGATAGGAGGAATTCCTCTTCCCACACAGCTTACTAATATACTTTGATACCCGTTTCTTTAGTTAAACTTCAGCGAACACAGTTACTTCGAAAACATTCTGGAAAACCTGAGAGCTGGAGCCCAAAAGAGCTTGAAGAAACTTCGAGAGAGAGTTGACCAAGACGTGTAAGTTCCCCAACGGCATGCTACAGGGAGCTGAAATTCTGAAATAACGTTTGTCCTGCTTAAGTCATGTGCTCTGGATGGCCAAGAATGCCAACCTGATGTGTTGATCACTGGTAGGCTTCCAGCCTGTGCCATGCTGGAAGAGAACGTCTTGAAACAAAGGGAAGTAGATTCCAGTAAGAATTTCAAACACCTCTTCCCAAAACATAAAATAACAGAGTCATTAATAAGCAAGCAAGCAAACTCTCCAAAGGGAAGCGTTGGGCAAGTGAATTGCTGCAAAGCCTACTCATTTTTTCTACCCTTGTTCCTGGGAAGTGCCTTTAACTCAAAATGTGAGCACACAATGCAGACACTTGGAAGCCTCCAGCGAATTACTGATGGGTATTTCACCAAGGGAGTTTTCTGATCAATCAGGTAATTAACAGAGCATTTGTATCTGCTTCCTCATTTCTCAAGGAATCAGTCACGGTGCTCTTCATAGCACGAATTCTTGCTCAGCATTGGTGTTCTGCACCCACAGACTGTTTGTTAGAGATCACTGCTGCCTTTCACAGTCTGTCTGCAGGGACAGATGGTGGCCCTTTAGCCAGAATTCCCAATACCTCTGCTCATTCTCGGTCTGGTTTAAAGCACACTTGTGGGAACCTTTTCTGGAATTAGGCCTTCTTTGCCTGATAGTTTGATGATATATGAAATACCAACAATTTGCACTTTTTCCATGTAATGAACGACATCTTTCTAGTGTTGTCTCTCCATCCACTTGAGGTGTTTCCCCAAGGGGACATAAAACCACTTATCACTCCAGATTCACTGTTCAATTAAATAGAGTATATAACGAATATTGCTGATATTGCCTCTCTATTACGTTAGTCCAGAATAACCAACTTTTTAAGAAGTGAAAGATACAACCATGCGCTCTATTTCTCTAGCAGGGAATTTGATTTCATTCCACAGCAGCCCACAAGCAGTTATGTCTCAGTAACAGCAGATACGGCCCCGAGCGCATCACCAGACACTGTAAGGGCAGGAGTTGTAGGGAGAAGAGTGTCTTAGGCTGATGCTGCTGAATACTAACATGAGGTCAAGGTTCAGACTTACTGCCTGGTTCATTAGAGCAGGCTGAGTAGAAGTGCATGTCAGAGATAGAAGGGGAAGAGAGAGAAACAGAAAGTTACCAAGGTATTGGAGGGAATTTCCAATAGTAGCCTACTTAAAAATTACTTCTCAGAGTTAATACTCATTATCTGTGAAATATTGGACTCCAAATACAGACATTTAAAACCTGAATAATCCCAGTTAGGTATGTAATTTCTCAACAGACAAATTTGACCTAAACTTCTAGTTTGAGTCACTGCCTTCTGCTGAACATCCTCCAAATGCCGATTTTCTCTGGCATGTAAACTGTTCATTTCTTCTCAAGCTCAGATAGAGCCAAGATGAGCTGATGAATGGTTTCCACATTCCACCCCAACGTGGCTGTTCAACATCCAAGCCTCTCTCACATCAACTGGGCATTGTTTTGGATGAAAGGTGCCCATAAATGAGACACCAGATATTTCCTCGTATTAGTATTTCCTTACAGCTGTGTTAAGTGGCACCCATCTTCTCTACCTCAGTCTTTTCCTTATATACAGCTAATAATTCAACAAAAAGAACAGCTAAGAAAACAAATAATCCAGCCATGACTAACTTTGTATGCAACTGGTTTTTTTTTTTCAGGTGGATAATTGGAGCCGCAGTGGTCAATGCATTCTATTCCCCCAACCGGAACCAGATCGGTAGGTTTACAACAGTTTTTAACAGCTTCATGGAACTAACTGCTGGGTTTTTGCCCCTCAAGGGCACAGTTCTGCTCGCCAGGGGCAAACCCCCCTGTGCCCTTCCGGAAATTCTGGGCAAGGCAGACAGGCTGTTCGCTCGGTGCCTGTTCAGCTCCCCCCTCTCAGCAGGCACAGTTTCGATACCGTCATCGGAACAGCCTTGCATCTGAGAGCCTCAGACAGCGACTGCTGCCACACGAGTGCCAGCTCCAGCGAGAGGAGAACTCTCAGTGTCTTCCAGGCTGTTTGGACTCGTGCGTCCACACTCCTGGTAAACACACGGGCAGCTCTCCAGCTCGCTAGCTGTACAGATGGTACAGAAATTGTACTGACAGGAGGCATCCCAGGCTAGGGAAACCTGCCTCTGCTCACAGAGCGTCAGGACTGCGAGGTTCTGCAGAGTTGCTGGGCTGACCTTTCTTGTTCATAGCAGAGAAGATCTTCAGGCTTGAGACACTGTGAACCTCTCTGGCTCCCCGTGCTCCCTGATCTGAGCTGGGGCAGGTGCCCACAAGTTCAGATTAAGCCTGCAGATGCTGTAAAGCCTGTGCTGAATTAAAACCTGTGCCTTTTTTAGGCCAGACAGCAACTGTATCTTGCTCATGGGGCAAAGCGCAGACATGAAAACAACCCAAGCAACCATCACAAAGGAAAACCTCCATAATGGCTAAAAAACAGAAACATCCAAAGTGCTAATACTGAGCCCTCCGGCCTCACAAAACAAAAGAGCCGTGTTCTATTGGCATAGCTTCTACTTACCTCCACATGGCAGGCACAGGAAAAGCCAGGACCAGTCCTTCAGCCAGAGCAGGACACTCCTCAGCTTGCTGGAGCACATTCCACCTCAGGCTCAGGCTCCCTATTTATTAACACTGGTTTTGTGCTGATCATGATCAGCTGTGAGGCAGCTTTCCCAGCAGGGAACTCCCACCTTAAAGAAGACTGGTTCCTCTACAACTTTGCCCTGATATGTAATATGGAAGTAAGTGGTTTAAGCAACTTGAAGTTGAATAGACAAGCCAGAAACCCAAGCACGGCCACCCTCAGTAGTGCAGATGTCAGTTAAATTCTATTTCTTCCTTTCTGTAATTTGAGGAAAATAATTTCCCACACTCAGTTTCCTGCTTCTATCTTACCGCAGCCTGTCTTATACGTTGCTCCCCAGAATTGTATGGGTAAAGCCTCCTATAAAAGGTTTTTGTCTCTAAATGAAGTATTTGCGCTACCATTTCAATACCTCACTTCTTAGCAGGTATCTTACTAGAATGAACTGCTTGCAGTCTTAAATCCTCTAGAAGCGTAGATCTTCCCCTCTGACACAGATGGGATGAAGACTACATCCCGTTGATTCTCTGTGAGGTTTTTGTCAGCACACTCCTCCTGCCCACCCCAGACTGGCATCCAAGTGCACTTGGTGCCTGCAGGAATTACTGCTGTGTGTGTTTTATGCACTGAGTATTCTTAGCATATGATTGCTGAGCTTTCTTTCACAGAAACAGAGCAATACAACACCCATTAGCTCCCCTATAAAATGGCTCTAAAACACAAACCGTACCTGTGGCCAAAGGTTGTCAAACATTCTGTTCTTGCCTTGCTGCAGCAGACGCTATGGACCAAGTGAGGCTGAAGCTGACATGAAGATGATGCTTGGGCCTCAAACACGGCGACAGTGTAGCTGTAGCTGTGCCAAATTAAACCTTTATTAACGTGTCATCTCCCATTTATCAGGAGAGAAACAATTTCAAATGAGGAGGCATGATGTTGTTTCTAATCATTTTATCTTTTATCTTCCTTCCTGATCCTTAAACCAAGCAAACAAGCTGCAGAGGGTGCTGAAGTAAAGCTGCCTGACGGCATCTCCCTCTCTCTTCCCCTCTCTGCAGTTTTTCCTGCCGGGATTCTGCAGCCCCCCTTCTTCAGCAAACACCAGCCACAAGCCCTGAACTTCGGAGGCATCGGGATGGTTATTGGGCATGAAATTACTCACGGGTTCGATGACAATGGTGAGAAGATAACTGAGAAAATATTATTCTTTCCGTTGCGCTCGTTAGGCTGTAAGGAATGAAAGTGAGCCCCGCTGTGGGCGCAGCGTCCGTGCACACCCCGCCACGGACCCGCCAGGCCAGGGCTGGGAGCGATTCACGCACGCTACCAACCTTCTGTGGGACATTCTGCAGGGAATGGCTCATGAACTAAGCAGGTCACACGGGAAGTAAGCAGATAAATGGAGTCAGTGACAATTCTACAGCACCATCAGATCAGAACTACAATGTAAGCAGATACGCTGGCTCCTGAAGTAATGGGAAATGGGTGAACTTGGGATGCAGGAGCCGTCAGAAGTGTCTTGAAATCACAGGGGACTTTTTTTCAACATGAATGTTTGGAATAAATTCACTTTATTATCTTTCTAGAATGCTACGTAAAATTTTTTGGGGCAAGGACTCACTTCTGATCCCACAAGCCAGTAATTTCTTATACATGGGATTTCCTCAGTCTTTTTTTAAATGTTAATTAAGCTTGTGCGGTTGCTCTAACATACTCTCACTCAAAACGTCCTTTTTCCTTGGCTTTTCCTAGGTAGGAATTTTGATAAGGATGGAAATTTGTTTGACTGGTGGAGCAATTTCTCCGCTATGCATTTCACGGAGCAGTCTCGGTGCATGGTGTATCAGTACGGGAACTACACGTGGGAGCTCGCCGGAGGACAAAATGCAAGTAACAACAACCGTTGCCACACCGCTGGGGTTTTATACAGAAAAATAATGAATGTAAATGGTGAATCTCTACAGACGATAGGCACAGCCCCCCACATACCGCAGGCTAATGGTGCTGGAAATGATACAAGGGTTCTTTCTTGTACATTGGGGATACTGGTGTAGCCTAGAAACCCAGGGCTATCTGTGTGCGGTGGGGAGCTGGTGCTGGCAGCTGGATGCTGGTGGACGCTCTGCCCAGATTCTGCTACTTATATTCCTGTATGTTCTCTCAATTCTAATCTGCAGCTTTTATCCTTGTCATTCTCCCCTTTCTGTGCCCTAGCCCAAAGTCACTGCTTCCCTCTGTCCCGGGAACGACTGGCTGTGATGTAGGACCGTGCGCCAGGCTCGCGGGGCTGCTGATGGTACTGCCTGCAGAGTAAAGGAGTGATTGTTCTTTCACAGGTCAGCGGAATAAGCACTTTAGGAGAAAATATTGCAGATAATGGAGGAGTCCGACAGGCCTATAAGGTAACTTTCAAAGATACTGTGAGTTAACTTCACCCCTGGGATTCAGCAAAGGGGTTCCCTCTTCTGTCATTAAAAAAATTTGACAACTAACACGGTATTACCTTATTCAAAAGCCTCAGTTATCTACCTAGAGGCTTTTGTGCAGCAGTACAGAAGAGAAGGCACATTGGGTTCGTACACATTGCAACTAAAATCTCTCCCCCCGAGACGACGTTCAAAGCACGCGTCGTGCCCGCACAGGCCATCCTGCCGCTGCGCTGAATGGACTCTCTCATCATTTCTAGGCCTACTTAAAATGGCTGGAGCGGGAAGGGAAGGAGCCAAAGTTGCCTGGATTGAATCTGTCCCACAAACAGCTTTTCTTCCTCAACTTTGCCCAGGTGAGAACACTTGGACGCAGCCGCTCCGTGCTGCACAGAAGTAGAAATTAGGTTATTTTAATGGGTAGAGAGAAAAAACAGTCCCAAGCTCCACTGGGACAGGGATTCACCATTGACCGCGCCCACCAAAAGGTCCTGAAGATGGACGTAAAAGAGATGGTTTAGTGATTACAGAGTTCTCAATAACTTCTCTGAGGGCACTACTGAAGCAAAAACTAATTAGGAAATAACGTTACCTATTCTGCCTCCTCAATAAAACCTACTCCAACTATATTGTAACAAATTGGCATGGCTTTTAGGAAAATCTCTGAAAACCAGTGAGAAGGTCCCTAGAATTCTCTGTAATACTGACACACTAATTATTCATCCTCCTTTTCTAGGTGTGGTGTGGCTCCTACAGACCAGAATATGCCAGCCAGTCCATAAAGACGGACGTTCACAGCCCGCTGAAATACAGGTGGGTTTTTCTAACCGATTTACTAACTGGTAACTCCTTTGGTTCAGCTCGTTGCACCAGTACAGCGCAGGAGACAGCGGCTCGTTGCCAGCAGCCAGATTCTAACCGACGAGATAGATCTAGACTGACTTTCAGGATTTCTCCCCCAGCTTGTAGGACACCACTGAAGAGGACATTCCTGTACTTGGCCTGCTGAATTTGCTGGTTGGTAGAGAACAGAGCAGGACCCAGACCCACTCTGCTCGTTCTAGCATTTCGTTAGTCACACGAGCTCTGGTTTTCTCACACAAAGTATCCCGTATTCAGAGCCTGTAACTGAGACACAGCTCACTTTCTGGACACAGCTGTTTTCCAGAGCAACCGTCTCCATGCACCGTGTCCATGTAAGTTCCTTCTCTTTGTTTAGGGTGATGGGATCTTTGCAGAACTTTGAAGCGTTCTCAGAGGTGTTCCGCTGTAAAAAAGGCACGGCCATGCATCCTGCAGAGAGATGCCGAGTGTGGTAACCAAAAAGAACGCCGGCGAGAATGACACCAACTCTGGCGACACCACGAACCCTTCTTGCCAATGGTGTGCCTGATGTCCTCCCGCGCAGTCAAGCCAAGGCTAACGGTGCAGCTACTGCAGCGAGAAGGAAGGGAACGAGGCCGCTCGAGCCCTGGCAGTCCCGCCGGGAAGCTCCCGGGGCTCTCGGGCTGTGCTGGAAGGCACCGCGTGCGCCAGAGCAGAAACGACTGTTTCCAATGACGTCCTGACTGTTACCAAGACACCGCATCAGGGTTACAAAGACTTAATTCTTAAATCAAAACCAAAACCAACAGACAACTATATAGCTATTTTTCAGAAAGGAACAATAATTTTAATATGTCTTAACAGCTACACCTTCCGAGACTCAGCAATGAGACGCTTCTCTGAGCTTTTCCCAGTGTTCTGGTCCAGTTTCTGGTGTGTTCTTCCCAAATTCAGGTTAGCGCTAGCGTAGGCTCTCGTGCTGCCCGTGTCCTCGCGCTCCCGTCACTGCTTCACTGTACGAGATTGCTCCCTGTCCTCATCCGTTCCAAAGTGAGCTGTGTGTAGGTGCCTGGTGGCTGCTAACGTAACGCGGAGCTGCGCTCCAGCTCCTCTGCTCCAAAGAACATCTGCAACGTGACCTTCCCGCCATCACATTTTAGGAGTACAATTCTGTCGTTATGGTGAAAATTCCAGGGGCCCTCCCTTCAGAGCTATATTTAAAATGATGCTTATTCTTATAGAAAGTGTATAAAGTACTTTTTTGCCAAATAGCAAACATGTATCCGTGGAAACAAGGAAGCTGTTTTTAATTCTGTGCCTTTTCATTTCGCCATAGGCTATTTTTCAGTATTTACACTTGAAAATGTAATAAGTATTAATTTTTAATAAAAAAAATAAAATAAAATCACAGTGCCAACTCCAGCAAGCACTTTCCTGTAGCGAGTTTTGGGTGGCTTTCCTCAGTCAGCATTCTAATAGAATGATCATATTTTAAACTGCCAGCACTTAGCAGTGACTTTTAAATCCTCTTCCAGCAAACGCTTTTCTTTCTAGCACAGAGATCTCTGGAAAGCAAGACTGTAAATACGAGAGCTCCGCTTTCCAAGTGCCAGATCACGCTGTCCCATTGCTTCACAGATTTCTAGCAAAAGGCTTGATTATCTCAGCGACAGGGAAGGAAATGAACATCCCTTACCAGCAGCAGCTCTGCCCTAAGAGATGACTCATGGGATTGTTCTGGCCGCTGGACAACACGAGCTTGGGGAAATCACTGAATGAAACTCTCCTGATTCTTGCTGCTAAAGTGAAACCAGTCTACAGATAAATTGCTGCTTTTTCTGTAGCTGAGGATATACCGTTCAATTCCATGTATTCCTATCTTAAAAGTAACCTCAGAAGAGAACTTTCTGAGACCCAGTGCTGCCTCAGGGATTAACCCCTCTTCTAGGCCCTTCAAAGTCTGAGAGTTAAGTACAGAAGGGAGAGTAAGTTGTAAGAAGATTTAGTCACAGTCTTATTTATTTAATCTCTCTTCCAAAGACTAAGAGCAGACTGTTCAGCACCCACCAGAGGAGTTCCCTACTGCAAACAAATATAACACAAAGTACAGAATTTGGCTTTCAACGCAGTTAATAATAGTAGAAAAAGCATTTCCCGTCCAATTCTTTTCTGTGCCACACCTCAGATGACTCTGCACAGATCTCTTCAAGGGAATCCCACCTGGATTACATGTTGGGGTCGTGTTTCATTCCTGAGGGGAACTGCACGGCAAGGCGGTTTAAGCGGGAGGAAAGGATATTTTTTCAGATGGGAGTTGTTGGATTCACATATAATTGCCTGAAAACCTTAGGGCCGACCCACACTAAAAAAACAAGAGACAATATATGAAGGGAAAAAAAAGAAATAGCACAAACCGTTGATTGCCAATATGAAGAATATCACGATTCAAGGATAGAATCTGGCAAGATATCTTTTACGTATAACACTTACTCATATCTGCAGCGGCTCAGCTCATGCAAGACTTCACTGTCCAAAGCAAGTTCACCAGAACAAAGGCAGCCCTGGCCGTGTTTGCTTCGCTATTTCACGCAGGTTTTTGTTACCAGGTGCAGGCCTCTTCATCGCGCTGTAAGAAACACAGGCGGAATTACGGCTGGGGAGCGGGGTATCGCCTGGTACCTTCTCTTGCTCGCCAGACAGGCCAGAGCTCTGCACAAGAACCAAAGCGTGAGATGATGGAAGAAGAGTCAACCCAAGCTGTGACCAGTAATGCAGTGCTATCAGCTGTTCTAATTGACTGTAACAGCTACAAGTTCACTAAGTATGACACTGATATTCGCTCGGCACATGCTCTGCTGATAACAGAAGTGGTCCTTGGGCTGGTCAGATTTGTGTGTGATCCTTCCCTGTAAATGCAAGTTCTTGCTCTTTGTCACCGTATCCAGAGGAGAGTTTTGGCCTTGGGAATTGCCACCTTTTGTACTTGTTCACTCACGTCTCAGCGGAGGGACTGTCAAACTGACAGGTGATGACAAGGCAGGTGCTGCCTGCCGAGAGGGGCCTCGGCGAGCGACAACAGGATCTATACGGCGAGCAGGGGGAACGGCACAGAGCCGTGGAGGTCAGGTGCAGGAGGTTCGCATGGCTGACAATTTAATTACTCGGCAAAATCATTAAGCTCTGGAGATGTGCCATTAGAAGTTCTGGCACATGCAACTGCTAAAGGGATAATTAAAATGTGCCTGGGAGGTTTTATTCCAAGTTATTATTACGGCACATGGAAGTTACTTTGTTTTTTTCATGTAGGTTTATTACGCCTCCCACCTGCCGAAGACTCCTTCCATCTGTTGCGCTGCGTCTGTGCCAGCACAACCCCGGCGCATACGCTGCACCCTCCCTTTACAGCCCCACACACGTGTCCTTCTGGTTTACCCCTCCTGCACTGACACCCCCTCCAGTTACAGCCCCCACATCCCAGCAGCTACCAGGGACCCTGATGAACCGAGGCAAGAGATGGGCTCAGAACCACCAGGCCGCTCTCCCGGCTGACCGCTGTGGTACTTTTCCACACTCACACGCACGAGGGTCACAGAAGAAGAGGAGATGGGCTACCACAGGTGAGAAGAGATCCAGGGACACAGGCTGCAGCGGGGTTTCACCACCCTTAACCCATCAGTGAGTGCACATCTACACAGATGCACGAGTAAATAATGTATTTAGTGTTAGGAAAGAATGAAACTGTCCCCCAAACAAGGTCTGTAATTTTTTTTTTTTTAAGGAATTTCCAATAATCCAGAGCTTTCACTAGTGAAACAGGAGGAACAAGGTATGTATCTTGTAGATACAATGTATGTATCTTGTATACATACAAGATACGTATCCAGGAAGGAACGACATACATATTCATGATGTGCAGAGCTTTCTGATGTGTTCTCCTCACACACTCTGTCCTACCCAGCCCAGCCCAGTCCGACAGCCAGGCCCACACACGCAGCTCCTCTGTCAGCTACAGCTGCTTCCAGGCTAAGTGATGTGTAACTTAGGTTTGTATGTCTCAGAGACCCGGGAGAACAGCCTCCGTTTTAGCCCCTCTAACACTCCTCACCACCAACCACAACAGAACACCTTGGTCAATAACTAGGGCAGTGGATAAATACACGTAGCCCAACAGAAATTAGCAGATCCGGTAGAAAATCCTTTAGTCTAGTGGAAAATCCTGTACCCAGAGGTGTTTTGCTGCAGATTTGATTCCATTTTAGACTCGTAGGCAATCAAGCATCAGAGTTTTAAGCTTTATTACATACTTGGGAAAGGCAGAAAGAGTCCGATGTTTTCCAGAATGGGAGGAAAATGAATCCTTTCCTTCTCCCACGCTGCCACCTGGTGACAGATCAGCACCCGTCTGCTGAGCTTCACAAAGCGCTTCACAAACTAAGGAACACAAGGTGGGAATGAACAGATCCGGATGATGCAGAGAGGAACAGCAACGAAACCTTCAAAACATGAATCCCACCACACCGAGACCGAGCTCTCTGCCGCCAGGAAGCCAGGCGCCCTGTCAGGAACGCTACTGCCAGGGAATGAATCGCACAATTTGTGGTTTTGCAAGAAAATGCTGCACGTGGCAGCGAGCGAGGTGCTGAGTAGGAGCAGGTACCTGTGCGCTGAACGAGGCACTGCGAGCTGCAAAGCTGCGCAATGGGAAGTCTGTTCAAAGCCCTGCATAGCTCTAGTGCAGGAGAGAAGCAGACGCGACCGCTGCCACGGGGCCTTCAACAAGAAGAGTAAGTTGTTAGAAGGTGAGAAAAAGCCAGGATTTACCCCAAGGCTGGCAGGCAGCACACAGAAGGCTGAACTTTCCTTGTCGCTGTTCCTTGAGCTCTCTCCATTTGGCGTTTTGGGTTCATCGTGAAAGTTTGCTCAAGAAAACTCTTCATGAAACAACAGAAATAACCCTTCATATACAAGCGTGGAAGAACAAGCAGCGGTTAACAATCAGCAACGTCTACAGCCAGACAAATCTTGGAAAACACCCAACCCCATGGAACACTAACCAGCAACCAAGGAATTATCAAAGCAAAAAGGTCAGAAAAAGAACCAATTATTTGCCCAATTCATATCTTTACTGTTCACGGAGACACACTCAGCCCCAAAACTGGCAAAGACAAAAAAAATAGTAACGGATGCTTTCAGAATGATGTGTTAGAGCTGCCTTAATGACTCATCACATATTTGACCACCAAAAATAAAACTGATTCTAAAAATTCAGGGCTTGTGAAGTTCTTCTTGTGGGACTCTCGGCAGACACACAGGGATCAGCAGAGGCTGCACATCCTTTGTTTCAGATACTTTCTGAATTTTGACATTGGCAGTGTAAATACTGTGGGCATCATTTTTGGTATAAAAATAGGTAGGCGTAAAAGAAAATGTAGATGCTGTGATTACTGCAATGTACAGGTTTTAATAACCATTAATTTTACAGGGACTTTTAAAAAGCACTGAAAGTCACAACGACATTTTTATACTTAGACCTTTGATTGAAGATACCTCTTCATGGATAGATCTGCATTTATGCAGCAGAAATTTTAAAAGGAATTTTAAAGCATTCCCTAAAACCTTTAATTTTAAAGTAGAGCTGTACTTTTATATAGCTACCTGTAGCCATTCATATAAAACATAACTTTGAGTCTCTGAAATGTCACATTTTACAAAAAAATACAGAACTAATTCTGCCGAACATAGTTAAAAAAAAACATAAAAATGAAGAAGTTATCATATCTTGCCTAAGCTAAAAGACAGCCATTTCCCCTTTTGTTCCATTCTTCAGAGTCATGTGGGGAGGAGGGCTGTAAGTCTGTGGGTCAAAGAGCAGCAGCCTCTAGATCCATGGCCCAAGTGAACCTGAATTCAGAGGGATTATGTCAAGGCAGGAAAAACATTGGCAAGCTGTGTTGAATACTGCGAGGTGTCCGCCTGTCTCTTTCCACTCCTCTGCTCTTCCTTAGAGTCCCTCAGAATGGAAATGCAAAGCCACGTCCCATGTCAGCATCTCTCCAGTTCCACTAACAGTTCCATCCCATGCAAAACAGGCCTCTCATCCGGACGCTCCGATGCTTTCACAGGACACCTCCGGTTCTGCTCGTTCCATCAGCCTCAGCTCCTCCTCCCAGGCGTCTCACTGCACCCACCTTGCTGTACAAGATTCCTTTTACCACCAATATTGTCTTTACTTCCAGAAAGGGAGCATTTGTACAAAATGCACTTGGAAAACGTGTTCTATAGTACTCACGCAGAATCCTTAAAATGAAAAAAAAGCTTTTTTTTTTACAACAACAAACTTATCTTGCAATAATTACACGCGTACCAGGTGATAACTGCCCAAGTTGGCCAGTCTGAAGGAAACTCCAGGCACATCACACAGGCCACTGCTCCAGAAGCAGAGATGTGGAAGGGAAGAGCTTGACAACCCCTGACGGTACCGCCCAATGCCTCGATCACCCAGCTACTCCAAACGTCCATGCTTCAGAAGATGCACTTGGCTATCTCCTCAGCTCCTTTGCAGATCCACTTTTTCCTTTTCAAGCTGTCTTTTTCTCCATGAACATTTGGAAAAAAGGTTGGGCTTTTTTTGCCAGAGTGCTTCGGCCTTTGAGTTTTTTCTGTGGTTGGGGTTTTTTGATGGGTTTTTTTTCTTTACAGTCTCCATTGTCTATGATAGTTCAAACAAACCTGGCTGTTCAGGCCCGGATTCTTTAGGATCGGCGTTGGTTTCCTGCATAGGCAGCATTGTTTGATCTTCACTCTCCACGGGTACCATCAAACTCTGACCTTGCTGTTCATTCTTCAAAACAAGGCAAAGGAAAACAGAGTCAGCTTCGATTAGCAAACGCCTGCTACTTTCACTACTAACAGCTAGACCTACACTCCATCCTTCAGAGCAAGAATCACTGCGAGACCCCTCCCCAGTCAGAAGTGTGGCTCGCGCAGCCCATCCTGTGTTCTCCCTATGGAACACGTCCCTGCCTGCACAGGCAGCGCATCTCCAGATCACTGCTGGGAACTTGTAAGGGATACATCACACTTCAGGACGGAGAGATAAATAAACACGGTCACCTAAGACAGACTTGTATTTTTTAGGAGCCCACCACCTAAATCCCCTTAAATACTCATTCTTAGACAATGCCAGGAGATAACAATGGCATCAGCACTAGACCCCAAACCTCCTAACAAGAATCACAGAAAATGAGTTCATACTGCATAGCCTCGGGGACTCTGGAACTCACAGACACATCCACAAGCTGCTCCAGCACGCATTGAGCCCAGCACAAAGCACGGACAAACACTCAACAAAAACCTACTTCAGATTTCAAAGTATTACAGAAAAGAGAGAGGTACTCACCCCCAGTTCCCGCACCGCTGCAAAGAAAAGGAAACAGTCCCGTCAAAATACCACAAAGTGACCCTTTAATGCATTTTTCTAACCATGTTATCTTGTTCTCACACGCGTGCAGGAGGGGTTCAGCAGTGCGCCTGCACAGGCACACCCCCGAGGGAAGCAGTTACTACAGGTTAACTGCTGCACACAGACATGTAGACATTTCCTCACGCTTCACCTCTAACTGGCTGTTAAGGTTTTAGCTCAACATCTAGTGAAACAAAGACCACTCTTCAGAATACTATTACAAAACCACCCCTTTATGCACACGCTGTTCATACTTACGTGGCACGTAACTTTTCCTTTTCTTCCTCTGCCAGAAATATATAAAAACAGCTGCAGCAACCAGCACAATTACGAGCGAAGAAACAACTGCTGCAATGGTGGAATGCGTACATTGTACACAGCCGTCCTCCTGAAGTCTGATATGAGAAAAGAAATAATTTTGTTCTGAGAAGCTGCCAGCAGATCCTGCAGTGGAACTGCTCTGCTGCCTTTAACGTCACATCTCTGCATCCAGGGGCAATCACAACAGTCTTTCTGACATGGTGGGTAATCCAACGACCTGACTTTTACCTCTCTGTAAATGCAAATTGATTCTCCTCTCAAGGAAACTCTCACCTGTTTTACTAGAGCTAAGGGATGTGTCGTACCCAGGGACGTGCACTGCCCTTCAGGAGCCCAGATCCAGCTCTGCTAGAGCTGTCTGAGAGTCGCCTCTGCAGTGACAAGTCAGGGCAAGAGGCTGAAGACTAAATCTGTCCTGTTAACGAGTTTATGAAGAGAGAAGTTAACCTGTTCCTATGAAAGAGTGGAACACAGCAACAGGATTCCACACTTGGTGCCTTACTGGAAATCGCTGTTTTGAAGACAGCAAAATGCAGACCCAACAGTTGAAGTTGTCAGTCCCATGCCCATAAAGAGTAAGAGCAGCTTACCCGGGCTGTGTACAACTGTAAGGCATGCTGGCTGTTGAGAAGGTTCCAGGAGGACAGGCTTCACACACATTGTCAGTGGTCTTCGTGCCTGTAAGGGAGAAGACAACAAGATTTCTATCTGCACCTCGGGCTAAGGAGAGCTTCAGTTCAGCATCGTCTTTGTAAATGACCAGGTGATTACTGCAGAGACTCTTCACTAGGGGAAAGTTCGCTTCTGTCTTTGTAGACAGGAAAAAAGCATTCTTGGCCACGTCCACCACCTCAGCATCTCAGGCTTGCATGGGTCCTGCAAGCCTTCAGCTGTGCATTGGTGGTCTGGCTACTACAGTCAGGACAGTGGACCAGTGTCCAGCGTATGCAATATGTGCTGGCCCTGTCCGTTCACACTGATCCTCACTGATTCTTCCTGGACAAACAGCCAGCCCCCTCCAAATCAAATGCCAAAGGCGTTCCCCATAAGAACATTTTGCTTTTGGCGTTACTGATGTGACGTTGGCTTACCCTTTTCTTTTATCATGCCGTCAGGAAAGCAGACAGTGTAGCGCTGACAAAGTTCACAGTCTTCAGCCCCAGAAGAACTGCAGAAAAACCCAGGCAGACAGCCACACACTGTATTCTTCGTATAGGTGCACGCTGCTTCTGCCACTAGGTTGGCTCCTGAGAGAAATGTACATGCACAGCCAGGGTTTTACACGAGTACCATCAGCAGAGATGAAAGCGAACGTGAACATTTAGCCATGCTTGATGCATGGGTGAAGCCCACCAGAACTGACAGGGGCAGTGAAGATAACTCCTTTTTTGACATAGGAAGAGAACCCATTTCCTCACAGACGCAGCATCTTGGGTCACATTTACATCTGTCCCAAGTGTGGCATGGCAAAAGTAAAATACTCCCACCCGTGACGCTTTTAAATTATCTGTCCTGATGAAGCAGGACAGCTCCACCAGGAGCTCTTTCAGGCCTGCCTTATCCCAGTATTCCAAGACAGCTCTTTAGACACCATGCTCAAAGAGCCTTTAAACATCAAGAGAGAAGCTACAGATCAAACTTCCAGTGGTGCCAGCCGAAGACCTGTGCCAGTTTTTCCCTTCAATCACCCCATCACCCAGTGCGTAGCATTCTGAGGTTGGCTCAGTGACATAAGCCCCTCTGTTCTTCATACTTTAACCAATTAATCAAGTAAATGTGGCAAGGAAAGAGGAGAATATATCCTTGAAAGGCATGCAAACTTCATTTAAACTGGTTCTTCAGCATCTTCCTTACCTTTATCACACAGTTTACAATTCTTGCAGTGTATTAAACCATTGGGATGATCCATATATGTATTCCCAACGCAAGGTACGCATGTCGTGCTGGACACTGCAGTGCAGTGCTTGAAAACACGAGATCCTAAAAAACAGAAACGACCACCCAAAGAAGTAGCTCCATTAGCAAAGCTTATGTGGCGAGGGACTGACACTGGCATTAAACCACTTGTAACTACCGTAAATAAACTACAAGGACCTCAAAAATATCCTAATAGCAATTGCAGAGGTCATCCTAAAATAGAAAGCAGGACCCAAAATGAAAGTCCTTGGAAACTGTGCAATTACCAACTACAACGGCAGACAGACTCTAGTAACTTCCACTCTGGAGGCTCCAGAGAAAGGGACAGGACCTTGCCCTGTTGCATGTGGGGCATGAACGCAGGTGGAATAGGACATTCTGTCGTGGTGCTTACAATGGTGCGCTGCGAGACTCGCCGGGGTGCAAGAGACAGCCGTGACCCGCTGCAGTGCTGAGGGAGGAACAGAGGGAGGGACGCAAGCAGCCGTCCATTTGGCAGTCGCTCAGTCCTTGGGTACTGTGCTGGGTTAACCTTGGCTGAGCGCCAGGTGCCCACCAAGCCACTCTATCACCCCCCCTTTCCTTCCCCTCTCCCTCCTCAGCAGAGCAAAAAGAAAGGGGAGGAATATAAGATGAGAAAACAAAAAGCAGTTTAATAATAATAACAGAAGCAAAGCCAAGCGAATCCGCACGCAGAAGCAAAGCAAAGCAAAGTTTTATTCTCTACTTCCCATCAGCAGGCGATGTTTGGCCACTTCCTGGGAAGCAGGGCTCCAAGACGCGTAGCAGTTGCTCTGGAGGACAACGGCACGGCCCCCTCCTCCTCCTCCTTCTCCCTAGCTTTATAGCTGAGCTGATGTCATATGGT